>CM019072.1:16537237-16938642 GCA_009667805.1 Leptobrachium leishanense
AGGTTTGCGCACTGCAACTGCTTTAAGTCTGACTGCGATGGCCACTCAAATGTTCCAGCCTTTAATCCGCAACCATGCTCTAGTGGACTTGGAGGTATGCTTGGGATCATTGTCCTGTTGAAAGGTCCAACGTCTCCCAAGCCTCAGGTTTGTGACAGACTGCATCACATTGTCATCCAATATCTCCTGGTACTGAGTAGAATTCATGGTACCTTGCACACGCTGAAGCATCCCTGTACCTGCAGAAGCAAAATAGCCCCAAAGCATGGTAGCGCACAGCAGACGAAGTCAGCAGCTTTCTGCCACAACCAGGTAGCGTTTCAAAAGTGCCCTTTGCCTTGAATTTGCAAATGATGCTTCCTATGGTCTCTCTTGGTATGTTTAACATCTTTGCAATCTTCTTATAGCCATTGCCCTTCCTGTGAAGAGTAATCACCTCTTGTCTTCCTGGACCATTCTCTTGACTTCACCATGTTCGTAACCACACCAGTAAATGTCTAGAAGGAGCTGAGTATCAGTCATTTTAAAGCTGCCTAATTGGTGCTTATTATGCTTTATTGCTGCTCCGTGACATCCACAGGTGTTTTCAATACCTGATTGAAAACACTTGCATGAACCTCTGTTCTTCAGAGTGGTAGTCTTTAAGGGGTTGAATAATTGTGTCAATGAAGAATTCACAAACATTTACTACTGTATTACTAAACCAATTGATGTCATTTTAGTTGCATATGGTTCTTTAAAAAAAGTCCTTGTAGGATTTCATTCTGAATACAAATGTACACTAAATTCCCTAAAACCCTTTACAGCATTGAGGGTTGAATAATTTTGAACACAACTGTATATGCTGCCAAGAGAAGAATGTGGTTACGTCTCCCTAGAATCTGTACAATTCAGGAGTGAAAAAGGCCACGTTCCATCAAGCTGTGTACAAAACTGAAATGGGAACATTTGGAATGGAATTTCTCGTCCATAGTTCATTAACCCTTTCTGGGCATCTGTGTTCTACTCAGAATATACTGCTGTACCGCGATATGTGGAATATGCATTTACCTATACAATAATATGTACTGATACATGTAACGTTTATGCTTCCTCTTGTCCCTCCTGTTGTTCACCTTCATTTATATGACGTGGTTTCACCGCAGTACCTTAACTCCTTATACATATTTGGTGACCATCTCGTAGGCTTCAGTATGTGTTTTTCCTGGAGCTACTTCTTGTGCTACACGATAACCCGGTGGCCTTGGTGAGGAACATGATTTACATATTATTAGTAAACGGCACATCAAATACACAGATATATTATGTGTAATGGACTGAGAAACATGGAAACATAGGTTCTTATTTCAATCTGCCGACATTTTCTTTCGGCCCATCTAGTCTGCCCAATTACATGGATACTTTACCTGGATTTATCTTTTGTTTAGGATAGCCTTATGCCTATCCCATGCTTGCTTAAATTCAATTACTGTTTTGGCCTCTACCACGTCTACTGGAAGACTGTTCCATGTATCCACCACCCTCTCAGTAAAATAATGCTTCCTGATGTTACTTTTAAACCTTTGCCCCTCTAATCTAAGACTATGTCCTCTTGTTTTGCTACTTTGTTTCCTTTTAAATATACTCCCTTCTTCTACCTTGTGGATTCCCTTTACGTATTTAAATGTTTCTATCATATCGCCTCTGTCTCGTCTTTTTTTTCCAAGCTGTACATGTTAAGATCATTAAGCCTTTCCTGGTAACTTTTCTCCTTCAAGCCGTACACCATTTTAGTAGCCCTTCTCTGAACTCTCCAAGATGTCTATATCCTTCTGGAGATACGGTCTCCAGTACTGCACACAGTACTCAAAGTGAGATCTCACCAGTGCTCTGTACAGTGGCATGAGCACTTCCCTTTTCCTACTGCTAATACCTCTCCCTACACAACCAAGCATTCTGCTAGCATTTCCTGCTGCTCTATTACATTGACTATGGGTGTCCAGCGAGGAAGCGGCATTGGGCAGATGTGACCCTGTCTGGGCACAGATCTGTTACACCATGGACCTGCAATTCATCACCCACAGGTTGTGTTGCTATGACTCTTGAAAAAGTATCAGAACACAGTTGCCAGTTTTCAGTCAATAAGTAAATCCTGACCCGCCTGCAATGATATCGGAGCAGGTCTTGAAGATGCACGTGTCAGTGGTCTCCTGAATAAAATGTCAGACAACCCATGTTTATCCTTTTGTGGTTACACAGTGGCTAGAGCGAGAGGCAAAGCATCATGTTCCAGGACCAGTCAATTTAGCAATGTACCTCAAGGTATGGTTTGAACATGCCACTGGCTTCGGGCCTGTAAGGGGTGTGCAATTGCTGCTGTATACCTAGTATTCTCGTTACCTCGGCAATTAGCTTATTTTCAAAATGGGTCCCTCTGAGGCGATCAGTTCTAGTCAGACATTTTACCACAGTGAGCATCATTGCGGATAGTTCGGTAGGCCTCTACCCATCCCATAACTTTATCAACACATACTAACGTGTATTTACATCTACCGCATTGAGGCATTTCAGAAAAGTCGCTTTGGACAATTTGAAATGGCACGTAATGTTGGCACATGCTTTGGAGGTGTCTTCAATGATTTATAGAAAAGGGGAGGAGGACAAGGGTATTCAATTTGTTTTACACTATACCAGGCCTGAGAATTCTATGGCCTTGGCGGAACTAAATCCGTACTTTTGGCACCTGTTTATTCAGGTCGGATTCCTTCTAATTGCTACACCATAATGTCTCTGGAATGTTAGTATCAAAGCAAACTGTTACATTTTAAGCTTAATCAAGCAATAACAAATTCCCTATAGGTTTTCTTCCCCTATATCAAAAATGAAGTAAGGCGCTGCGCGACTCTGATCAGAGGAGATGATAGAGACATCCACCCCGAGATGGCAGATCAACATCTGATCAGCTAGTGGTCTGTCAGACCCATTTATTATTTGAACATCCAATAGAAATGTTCGTTATAGAAAAGGGCTTCCTGTCCACACCTAACATAGGAATGTGATAACAGCCAATCAGAGCAGATGCATTTCTACATCATGTAACAAAGATTTTGCGGGCATTTCTAAGTTACCTATTTCTATCACCCCGCTGACTATCCTCGGAAACTGAACAAACACCATACTGGAACAAGGAGGGGGGGTTTCACACTAATGCAAGAATTATAAACCACCTATCCTATTAAAATAAGTTTCAATGTACAATATCTTGAACCTCGGCTCGATCGCTGCCAGTATACAAGATGGCGGTTAATTTCTGGGCCATTCCTGCCACATTAACAGACGTAGATTCTGTCACACTTTCATTATTGGCACACGGAAAATTTACAGCTCTCGTTTCACTGATTACTGTGCTTTATGGATTCTTCTTCTATAATCCCTGTATAGCACATCATTTTGGCTTTGATTTTGTTTTATCCATTTTAGGCAGCATCTCATCTACTCATTAATCTATTTTCTACATGTTTGCATTGCTGTTTGATTATGGTAAATTCCCATTAAATTAAGTATATCGCGTGGGCACTATTGCACGCTTTTTATGGTTTAGTCTCTGGTCTGCTCCCTGTACCATGTATTTTGGTGTCTGTGTATGACCGTTGGCGTGTTCTCTGGTTCTTTTCTGCTCCCTGGAACCTGCAGTCTGATTTTCCTGTGATCTGACCTTGGCTTATATCATCTGTTTCTGCATTCTGACGCTTCTATATTAGTGTTTATGTTCTGTATTGTGGTGTTTGTTTTGTTTATCGTAGTTTATTCTGTTAAGGGGCCAACCAAGGACCTTTTTTGTTTCAGGGGTCGGTGTTTGTTTGCTGGGCATTTCTTGTTCTGGTTTCTTGACCTGTCTTATTCTGGCGTTTACCCCCCCCCCCCACCCTGTAATCTGTATAGACCGAGGACCACTCAAGGATCCTCCCAGTGACCTGCATCACTTTGGACTCGCCGTACATGGGCCTAGAAATGTATTGGAGGTGTGAGCTTGATTCATATTTTCCTACTGTTTACTTTGTTAGTCACCCTGTGACGGGATGGTCGTCCGTTTGCTGTCCTGATCTCCAGATGCCCCTGCTGTGGATCAGCCCGACTACCGAGTGGCTCGGCACTCGGTGTCCCGAGCAGCCTGATCCGCTGGTGCTGGGAATGGCTTTGGTGTTAGGGGCCACTGTAAGGAAGTGGTGCCATCTGGGGTCACTTTGATGTTCCTCTTCTGGGGTAGGTAGCGTTTTGGAAGACCGCTGAGTGTCTTCCGTGGTGAATGTGATTTGCACTGAAATAAAACACCAGACGAGCTGTATGTCTTAAAACAGTGAATTGCTTTATTTAGGGGTTTCAACAGGGTCGTTTATACAACTTCACACACAGATTACCAACTCCCCCGCCCACACAACCAGCACTGATTGGCTCCTTTCCCAGCCTCCTGTTCCCTTTCAGGCTCCCCATTGTCCAGGTGGTTAGGCAGATGAGGTCTTGGAAAAGCCTCCCATCAGCTGGCTTGGGGGCCATGAGGTCCTTTGGACCCATGCTGTGCTGGGCAAAATGGGGACTGGGGTAAACCACATACATACAGTTTTCTTCATTTGAAACTACATTCGTACAATAAGGATACATGGTAAAATACACCACACTAATAAAACCACATGTAGCAATAATATAAATGTCCATACAATTCAATACGCACAACCGTAAGCTAAAGAGTAAAAATGGTCTTTAAATTGTCCAGTTTGAGTTCCGTGGCTCGCTGAGGCGAACCCGATGTCAGCTCCGTGACACCCTGTATCTACAATATTAGATTCAGGGTATTTGGGTTTTGTTTGATCTATTACCTGATGTCTGTTTTTTATATTAATATTCCCTTATGTGTTGTATTGTTTCAGTGTACCTTCTCTGTATAGTGTACATTCTGTATAGTGTAGAAAGATTCCTTTGTTTTCCCTGCCCCCCCCTCCCCTCCTGCTAGGACCTAAACACTCCAGTGACGGTTGTCTTTCTATTAGACATGTGCATTCGTTTTTAGTACTAAAACGATTTAGTCCGAATTTTGGGATAATTTAGTTTTCATTTGACTCGAGATACGAAACTGCTTAGTATAAAAACGAAAGACTAAAATAAAATGCACTACTTTATAGTTTCAGTCCTTTTTGTGATATTACATTGCGCTCTTCATTGCTGTCTCCTTCACTCAAAGTTACAAAAAAGGTTTGTATGCATAATCCTTCCTGTCTACTACCAGAAAATCTGACAGTGATAGAGCTCCACAATACTCACTCGCAGCACAGGAGAGGAAACCTTTACTTAACCGTTGCATGTCTGAGGCAGACAAGATGATAAAAGGCGCTGGAGAAGGAAAACATTCATATAATCACAATGACAGAGGGCTGGATAGTAAAAACCCTTTATAACAAGCAGCGCTAGGAGAAGAGAGCTACTTTATAAAACGTGTTATCTTCCCCCCCCCCCGACATAATAGGGGCTTAGGTCTGATAAATCTTATATTATCCAGGAGCACTATCCCCCTTTCCTCATCTATAATACACGTTTTATATAAAGCCCCTCTCCTCTCCCAGTGCTGCTTGTTATAAAGGTTTTTTTACATCCGACACATTTAGTATCCAGCTCTCCAGGTTACTCTGTAATTAGCCTTCAGTGTGGTTTTTTTTTTTTTTTTTTTTTTTTTTTTTTTTTTTTTTTTTTGTTGTTTATTTATTTGAATGTTTTCCCTGGATTTAAAGTGATTTATTTGATTATAAAAATAAATTTGGACCAGTCCCCTCTTCTCTGAGCTTTCAGACCGATTTATGTTAATCTTTTCCCTCTCCCCTGCTTTTATATTCCTGTCTACATAAAAGTTCCCTCTCCTATGCTGGAGAAGCATTGCATTCGGAAGTTCTGCACCCTCCACATGCCAATGCAGTAGGATGTTCTATACAGAGAGGGGCATTAATTAATGCAGGAGGATGTTCTATACATTACATAGGTGGATACATGGAACAGTCTTCCAGTAGAAGTGGTAGAGGCCAAAACAGTAATTGAATTTAAGCAAGCATGGGATAGGCATAAGGCTATCCTAAACAAAAGAGAAATCCAGGTAAAGTATCCATGTAATTGGGCGACTAGATGGGCCGAAAGGTTCTTATCTGCCGACATTTTTCTATGCTTCTATTATACAGAGGTTTATTTTTTTATTTTTTGCCCTTTAAATCCAGTGGCTGTGAGCGCTGAGATTGACTGCTTTGTTATATTCTCTCAGTACAATGTATCAGGCTCAGATGTTACAGTAACTGACTAACAGTGCTCAATTTCAGTAAAACAAGGAAATATTGTTCTAACCTCTTACTAGTTTGATTGAAACTGAGCGCTGTGAAGAGCAGCAGTGAGTTACTGTAACAGCTTTGCCTGACACATTGTGCTGAGAGTGAGATACTGTAACAAGCAGCGATCTCAGCCCTGAGGAGCCAATACAATAGTAATTGTATCCACTGGTTTTCGGATTAATGAAATTAGTTTTCATACTAAAGAACTGAAAAATAATTTCTTTAGCAACTAAATAAATTGCATTTTAGGACTAATCCATTAGTTCAAAACGAAAATTTTGTGCTGTGCACATGTCTACTTTCTATTACCCAGTGGCTGGAGTCTCTTGATCTAATCTGTAATCAGTGGCAACTCGAACGATATTTAGGGGGGCATATAGGCTACCGCAGTGCAGAGTGCTGGGCCACACCGATTCCCCATCCTCAAGCTTGAATATGAACACATCCAGTGAATAACCTCTCACCCCAGCATTATTAAAATCCTCCGGTGGCCATATCTAGGTTGATGCACACATATTAAGGCTAATGGGCATTGCATGAAAAATGCCTCCCGACAGCATGCAGAATCATTGCACTGCATTTAATCCAAAAGGAAGGCCAGGTGAGCGACACTAATTTCCCTGCTGCAGCATATAAATGTTTCAGGGCAAGACTTACTCATGTGTCCCTTTAAACATGGTCCACACAGTCACCCTAATGAACCGCTTTCATACTATGAATAACCCCCAGCATAAAATGTTTAAAATTAGGCAATATATTAGAATTGGGATATATGGATAAAGGATACATTTATAATGGAGCCTACTGCAACAGCAATGACATTGCTGACCAGATCCATTACTGTATGGGGCCAAGAGAACACCTGTGCTGCATTCCTTTCCATTGCCTGCTAATTTTGGGTGAGGACTTGTTTAGGGTTTTTCTTTGGAGTTAGCACGAGTTGAGCAGTAGGTAAAATGTTGCGATGAGCGCTGGTACCAAGTGATCTGCTAGCTGCAAAAGCGCTAGAGATCTCTAGTGCTCCCTGTGTTAAGGACATGGAAAGTACAGTAAGCTCGCGCTACAAATCCCTAATAGCAACGCGCTAAGTGTTTTTTTTTATTTTATTTTTTTGGTAGCAGAGGCAAACAATTACCCTGGTGCTAATGCAAAACCATGCCGATGCAAGGGTTAGCTCACACCAGCTGATATGGCCCTAAATAAGTCTATAAAAAAGATCCCGTGGCGCAGTGAGTAGTGTTTGTTGTACTAACCGGATACTTGAATTGCAGCAAATTTTGAATTTGGCAGCTTTCGCTGAATGTCTGATAGCTGCTTCAGCGACTCCACGTTTAGCAAATTAGTGACCAGTCACTGAATAGGGAATTCACCTTATTTTCGGCGAAATTTCCCGAAATGTGACAGAGCAGAGGCTCTAAAGATCATTAGACCCTTAGATCGTAACTTCCATAAACCCAGGGAAACGCAATAAAATTAATGAACAATGTGGCCTTTAGCCTACCCATTAACCCCTAAAATGCCATAAATAAAATCTATACTGTGAGGGATGAAGCCTACCCATTAACCCTTAACCCCTTAAGGACGGGAGTAATTTTACAACTTCGGCGCTGTTTCGGAAGTAGAAGTTTGCTGAGCTCATTTTGACCATTTTTAAGTCACGTATTCTTATACCACCCAGACAAATTATATATCATTCTTTCCGTCAGACTCGGCAGATTAATAATATATCATTAGTATAACAAAAATGTGAATTTTCAATAAAATTTCAATCTTCCAGTGTGTAAAGTTTTTTTTTTTTTTTAAATCTTATTATCCAAGGCTCTGCGGTCATATTCTATTGGGTAGATTTGTTAAAAAAATTAGAACGGGGAACCCTTTTTTTTTTTTTTTTGGAGAAATTGCGTGATTTTAGCTACCCCCCCGCCCCCAAAAAAAATCATTAGTGAAGCATCATTGTTCACATAATTGAAATGTGAACAATAGTGCTGCATTAAAAAAAACAATTTTTTTTTATTATATTTTTTTATTTAATATTTTTATTTTATTTTTATTTACACTTTTTTTAATTTTACCATGGTCATGTTTGATATCATTGGAAAGGCCATGCTCTGGCCTTTCAGCAATATCAGCCTTGACCCCCTAGCTGCCACCGATCAGGAGGTAGGGGGGTTCTTTGAACCCCTTTATCTCCTGCAAGGGATTTCCATAGGAAATCCCTTTGCAGCTAGGGGGTTCACGGTTAACTGACATCATCGCGCATGGCGCCATGAGTCAGTTGACTGGGGGGTGACCCAGAGGTGGGGGCTGCCATCCAAGATGATGGCCCCCCCCCACCGAAAATAGGCTGGGGATCGGGCACAAATTAGTGCCCGGTCGCGACCTGGCAACTAAGGGGTTAACCCCCATACATCGCTGGAAAGGTCAGGCTGTGACCCTTCCAGCGATGCTGGCCACAGCCGCCGGGGACCAGGCGATGGGGATCCGAAGGATCCCTCCCCTCCCCTCCAGGTGCTTCCCCCTGCTCCGGCGGGGGAACGCCTGAAACTGACGTCATCGCGCCACCGGCGCGATGACCTCACAGCGCCGGAGGAGGGATCACACTGATCTGACTCCAGGAGTCAGAGCAGCGTGGGAGCGACCGGGGGGGCTGTAAACGCCGAGGACGTACATTTACATCCTGCGGCGTCAAAGCCCACCTAATGCAGGACGTAAATGTACGTTCTCCGGCGTTAAGGGGTTAATATACAACTTAAACCAAAGCAAAAACTAAATACACAATGTAATGTCTGAACATTAACCACTTCACTGCGCCAGTTCAACCCTGTGAAAACGTTCATATTTACATTCACTTTTTAATATTTTATGACTTGCTCTGTATCCGCCACTAGAGGGAGCGGGAGGAGCAGTTTGTGCCGGTCATACTCCACTAAATAGGGCCGCCTTATTATGGGACTAATTATGCTTTCAGTGTCCTAGGTTTGCTCCTCTTCTAAGCCGTCTCTTCCCATCTGTCCTGACTCTCCAGACACCCTCTCGTTGCGGTCAGCCCGGCTACTGGGAGCGCCGTCCTCAGTGCCTCGAGCAGCTTGACCCGCCTGCTTCTGGTTCTGTCCTGGAGCCGTTATGAATTTCCAGAGGGCCGCTCTGTGCCTTCTGATGCTGAGTGTAGCGTAGGTGGTGTAGCTGAGACACCAGACAAGCTGTATGTTCAAACAGGATCACATGGCCTGCTTTTATTTGGTTCAGAATCGGATAACAGTTAACCTTCCCACACCCCCCCCCCCGACATTTCTGCACCGCCAAATGCACAACTTATGGTTTTACTGACGATCCGTACAAAATTACAGACGCAAATGTGCGTCATATTACCGCTATCATGTATGCAGGGATATTGTGCGCGCGCGCAGGGATATTGTGTGTATGCCCCCCCAATCCCTATATATTATATAAACGTTTGGCGTCCGTCGCTGTAAAATGACCTAATGCGCATGTGCGACGGGAAAAAACCACCAGCATGCGCGAGAGGAAAAAATCATCTGGAGAGGCGCGGGGTGGTGAGTTCATCCTGTTTCGGAGTCATGTGTTAGAATTTGCCTCCCCCTGCCACCCGGACACATGACTCGGAGGAACCAGCTTAAATGCTGTCGCGGTCCTCCGGCAGATGTGCAGCCCACTCCATCAATCACTGACAGTGTGGGAGTGGTATGGTGGATCACTGACATCTCCCTTCCTCCTTTGCCTATTCCCAATTGCATCCACTCCTAAGGCTCCATCAAAGCAAGTTTCAAGGTGCCACTAGATCGCTCACGTGAGTTTACAATCTAAGCGGGAAGATGAGCCCACTCTGTCAGCTGCGAGCTCCCCATCACAGCTACTCACTCGGCATGGCGGCGACGCGTTACTCTTGGATAGGACATTGAAAAGCAAATATGTGATAAGGGATTCTGAGCTGGCAACAAGTCTGTCCAGAGGGTAGTCTAAACAAGTAAAGCAATAAAAAAGTAACAACCCCCCCCCCCCAATATTTTTATTTTGCTCACACCCAGAATAAATTATTTCTCTTCTCCCCCCCCCCCTCCTCTTAGATTCTCAACTCTAACTTGAGGATGGAAACGAGTTCTGGAGAAGACCAGACTAGAAACCGTTCAGGTAAGAGAAGAACCTAACTATCAAAAGGTGTTTTAAAAGAAACCACTGCATGCAGATTCCATATATACTCTGTTACAGAAAGAAAAATGCCATTTGTGTGAGCAGGGATTGTGTGTGTGTTGCAGACAGCACCCTGCACCTAGAAATGTAGGTGCAAGATGGCTTTAGCTTAGGAGCTGGCAGGGGAAAGCCTGCACCTCCCGAGTGCACCTCCTAGGTCCATGTACCTACAGTCCAACGTATCTTTTCACATGGGACTGGTTTGCATGTCTGTCAATATCTTACATGACCCCCTGTCACTTATTCCAGCCTGGAGTCTGGCCTTTCAATAACAGAACATGATGTGGCAATATGTAAACTTGCAGTATTGGTCACTTTCCAATAATAAAGCGAATAATACTGCTGCAGTAACTCTGTGCCGTCTCCGTGGGAAAAGCAGCAATAAAACATTCAGGGTTATTCACGTTCGGTGACTTTTCGTTCTCTTCAATTCAATCCGATTTCGGTGACCTGCAGTGTATTCAAGCACCACAGGGCTGCCGACATGCAGGGAAAAGTCACCGAATGCTCACCAAACCCGCAGAAACATCTGGATAAACCCACCGTAAAGCCGACATAGCAGACATAGAAAAACAGTTCGCATGAATGTTTGAAAAAGTGAAACGCTGTTTGCAAATGAAGTACTGAGAAAATGTCTGAAATTTACATGAGGTCCAAGGAATGATCATAAAAATGGCTGTTACAGAAAAAATTAAAGGTTAAGAATAAAGGCATTTTAAATCCCCAAAAATGCTTAAAATATCCAAAAAAAACTGGACTCTTTACTGCAGAATATTATGATTGGTTTATTAGATAATGAATTAAAACCAGAATATATTTAACCTTGAAGCCTATGGGATTCACCTGAATAAATCTGCCGCATGAAGCCACCGAATGGCAGGGCAATCTGGCAACTTTTCACTACTGGTTTTTGCTCTGAATAGACGAAGCTATGGGGATTCACTGCCCTCGAACAGGCAACGTATGTGCAGGCAATTTGCCATCATTTGAAGTGCCTGCTCTCTGGATAGCCGAATGGCCAAGAAAGGTAACCTGAGCAGGCAGTTCACCAAATGTTGGCGAACTGCCTGCACATACGTTGCCTGTTCGAGGGCAGTGAATCCCCATAGCTTCGTCTATTCAGAGAGCAAAAACAAGCAGTGAAAAGTTGCCAGATTGCCCTGCCATTCGGTGGCTTCATGCGGCAGATTTATTCAGGCGAATCCCATAGGCTTCAATGTTAAAAATATTCCCATTTTAATTCAATATCTAATAAACCGTTGATTATAATATTCTGCAGTAAAAAGTCTCAATGGATATTTTCAGGATTTTTTTGCTTATTCTGTAACCGCCCTTTTATATTCTCATTCCTTGGATCATGTAAATTTCAGACATTTTCGCTCAGTAGTTTCTTTGCAAACAGCATTTCACTTTTCAAACATTCAAGCGTACTTTTTTCTTTCACTCCATTCGTCTGCTGTTGGGTTTTTCCAACATTTGATTGGCTGCTTCTCGGTTTCTCCGTGTTCGGGTTTAATCCAGATTTTTTTGCTTTTTGGCGTGCATTCGCCGGGTTTGCAGAGTCTTCGGCGGCTTTTCCCTTCACTTCGACGGCCCTGTGGTGCTTGCTGAATACACTGCAGGGTCGCCAACTTGAACAAAAAGTCACTGAAAGTGCGGTGACTTTTCGATTCTTTGCATAACCCTGTGTATGTTCTTGCATCAAAGCAAACTTGACCACACACAAAGGTCTCCTACCTCTTGTTTACTTTGATATTTTGCCTGATGGAATCCTGGGCCTAAATCGCTTGCACCACGAACTCCAAACTACAGTGAAAAATAATCCTCCTCATAAGGACAAATTAAAAATGTTAAGTATCAACACTGTCAATTACTGTGAATTGGTTAAATTGTCGTGCTATTAAATTTCCTTTCTCCTTGCAGAATGTCCAAGTGAGATGGAAACTGGTACCCCCGCATCCCACTCCCTCACTAATTTCCCGCCCCTGAATCCCCCCACCAGTGCCCTTTCTAGATCAGCGCGCCGCAGAGCGGCCCTCCTCCGAGCGGCCTACCGCAATGTGACCGGATAGGCAACCCCCCCACCCACCCCACCAATACTCCCGGGCAGCCCGCCGGCAAGAGGCCCGCTGGCGAGCGGCCTGCCGCCAGGCGGCCAAACAGGCACCCACCCCATCAATACTCCTGGCCCACCAGCGAGCATCCCGCCTCCGAGCGGCCGTCTGAGCACCCACCCCACCACTACTCCCAGCCCACCACCCTGACAGCCTTTGCCCGGATGGCCCACCTGGCCCAACTCTACGGCAGCTAGGTGAGTCTTTTGTAGCTCCTCTGGTTGGAAATTTCAAACTCTCGTGATAAATGAGTTCATATGAAAACGGTGTGTCACTGAACTGAATGAATCTGTTCAAGTGGAACTAAATCATTTGAAAGGATTCTCTGGCTTAACACAGCACAGAGAAGATCTGGTAATGTGATCCTTCTGTGTGACGTCAGCAGCTGCCGCCGGCTCTGCACACGAGTCACTGATTCAGAGCTGGTTAGATTCGCTCCTAACCACAGCACCAGAATCTGAGAACAAAGCACCAACTCCTAGAACTGTTTGCAGCAGCTCTGATCACACGGCAGCTCCTTGAATATAGAAGGATCCAAGGATTAGGCTGGTGTCAGAAGAGCGCACTGCAGAGTGGAAGGAACGTCCATGAGAGCGGACATTCCTTCTGTCTGCTGCCACTGAGTGCGCTCAGCTGTACAAATCACCATCTTCTGGAGGATGGCGCTTTGCAGCTCAGTTGACACACTTTTTAGCGGATCAATAGATTCGCTACACAGACGCTTGGTGTTCGTGTGCGTGCACAAGCGTGTGACCGGTGCCCATCGCAGCATCACTTGGCTGCGACAGGCGCCAGTAAGTGCAGACGTACAAGCGCACTAGGTGTGCTCGTCTGACACGGGCCTTATACTGCAGCAGTGATCAAGGCTGGGGTTTCCATAGATTTAAATGATCTAGAAATCGGCTCATTTGGATTAAACTCTAACATTAGGAAATAATTCATGCTATGCCTGACAGGCAAATGAATAGGTTATTCCCTGGGGGGATTCTATGTGCAATGGAAGAATGTAAAAGCCTTCATTGCATGGTCCAGCTTGGCATGATTGAAAAGGCTGGATGTTGGCCTTCCCAATGACTCCTCCCTGCACCTTGTGGGGTGCATAGAATGGAGAAACCCCCAGACCAGAATTTCACCCAAGCTACACTTGTCAGTGGCAATTAGGGATGTGCGTTTCGGGTTTCAGAATTTTCACGAAATGTCTTTGGATTCGCCCGAATTTTCCGCAACGGATCCGAAAATGGCAGATCCGAAAAGCTTTCCGAGCCAAAACGAAAAATTTTCGAAAACTTGAAAATTGAAATGTGTCAAATATTTATTTTCGCTCTATTCGTGATTTCGGACATCGTATTTATCGCTGATTCTGTAAATTTTGTATCATTTCCAATGATCCAATAATTCTGTCAATAGGCAGAATTACCGTCTTATCTTTTATTAAAGATCCTTTTTTTCTTATGCATTGCACAACTTTATTTAATCATATTAAAATGGTATGAAAGGGACAAAAAATGAACAAAACGATTTAAAAAAACACAACCGACCCAAATGGTCTGACTTTAAAAATAAAAATCCAGAATAAAAGGTTTTAAAATGGGAAAAAAAGCTGAACAAAGCTACAAAATTATCAAACGAAGGAAAAAAACCAGAAAAACTAAAATGATTTAAAACAAAAAAAATAAAAATAATGCAGCATATGAATCCACACACTGCAGGGAAGCACCTCTCTGCGGTATAATTAATGTATACATCTGTGTTTATGAGAGACAGGATACATATACATATAACTGAAAATGCAATAAAATTTGAATTCTAAACTTTACAAACACCTTTTTTGTAAAAAAAAAAAAAAAAAAAATTCACCTTTTTAACATGCGAGCATTTACAGTTACATTTTCTATGTATTGAGCTTGTTAAAAAAATTAGATGGACTTGTTACATACATTTTTTGGGTGAAAAATTACACCATTTTTAACAAACGCAACCCATACAAAAATCCTTAGTGCAGCATCATTGGTCACATTCTAATTGAAATGGGAACAATATTGCTGCATTAGCAAAACAAAACTCTTGTTTTTAAATTTATTTAATTTTAATTTTTAACATGGTCATGCTCTGGCCGATCCAATACAAAACAATAACCCCTAGGTGCCACGGATCGGGAGATAGGGGGTTCCACTGAACCCCATCTCCTCCATTGGTGGCTGGCAAATAGGGGTTAACTCCAGAATTTACTCTATCCGACATCCCGATGTCAAACATCGGGACTATGGATAGATTTCGAATATTATTTTTTTTTTTAACTTTCGGATAGTCAATCTATCCAGTCCCGATGTTTCACATTGGAACTTTGGATAAAGTCCGTGCAGCCGCCCGTTAAACGTATATACATTACAATTTTCTAACCATCAGCACGCTGGATAGCACTGTTGCTGTCCAGCGTCCTGATCCTGTCAGTTAGAAAATTTGACTGCCCATGTTATTTCCAATGATCCGATATTTCTGTCGCTACGATAATTCTGTCGTTGGATCATTTACGTTCGCGTATGTACGTCTCCATTACGGCCTGGCATAAACTTTACAGAGCCATTGTAGAGTTTGAGAATTTTTTTGGACAGACCAGAAAAAAAAACATCCCATCATGGCTCAAACTCCGTCCTAGTCGGACACGTCATCCCCTTCCACCCCAGACACCCAGGAAGAAGCGGGCCAGCAACCTGGCATTTGAGGAGATGGTGGAGCTGGTTCTCATCTTCAAGAAGCGTGACTATGACTGCCGTAAGGGCCCTTATGGCAGGAAGAACAATGTCCGCAAGGACCGTATCCTTGCAAAGGTCCGCACCACCCTCCTGGAAATGTTTGACTGAAGTAACGACCAGCTGCGGAAGCGCTGGTATGACCTGAAGACGGGCGGGGAGGAGCAATTGAGGCACATCCGGCGTGTCATAGCCAAACGTGTTTGTTGTAAAGCGCTGCGCAAACTGTTGGCGCTATATAAATCCTGTATAATAATAATGTGCTTGCATGTGCTACTGTGCACAGAAATACGTTGATTGATCTAGTCGTTTTTTCATGCAATGTGTATAGGCTTTGCGTATTTTCAAGGCTCATACATGCATTTTGCCATAGCTCTTCTTTTTTGTGATTTTACGTATACATGAAAATTCTGATATTTGATGTATGAATATGAAATTACAATGCTGGATTTGTGTTTTTGGTCCTGTGTACCAGGGGAGTAACTAGAAATCACAGGGCCCCATTTCAAAATGTTGTATGTGCCCTCCTCCCCCGCCTGCAGCATAACACTTGCATACTCCCCCAAAAAAGAAAACACACGACCATTACACTCATGTGGCACAGTACCCAGGCAACAGCTTATAATTGGTATGTCTGGGGTCCTTTCCAGTGAGTACCTACAGAACAAACACACAAGGCATAAAGGGAGAGGGGGTAGAGGGAGAGAACGAACCTTTATCCAGCTAAGTATTGTACTTTTGTCTTTAACAGTATTCCGTAACCCATTGTGGCATCCTGTGGGAAGAGGACCATCACCAGCTGTCAGTCCTCCACGTAAGTACGCGCGCCGCACAGTAGACATGTGCATTCGTTTTAGTACTAAAACTATTTAGTCTGAATTTTGGGATAATTTAGTTTTCGTTTGACTCGCGATACTAAAGGAAAATGCATTACATTTTAGTTTCAGTCCTTTTTGTAATATTACAATGATGAGTGAATGAGACAAGCAATGAAGAGAGCAACATCGCAAAGCTACAGTATGTGTAATCCTTCCCGACCCCTACACGAAAATCTGACAGTGATAGAGCTCCAGAATACTCACTCGCAGCACAGACAGCCAGCACAGGAGAAACCTTTACTTAACCCTTGCATGTCTGAGGCAGACAAGATGATAAAAGCAGGTATCTGTAAAGTAAATTACAAAAACCAATAGTGCAGAAAAATTAAACTCAAAAGCCCCTGCTTAAAATAAACTCACAGGATGTGAATAGTAAATGGGCACATATCAGATCTTTTAAATGTTACCCCTCCTGGACGGTTTGGAAGATGTGAAGGTCTCTTTTGGCAATCGGCAAGAAATTCTATACCAAGGACTCCTTCCAGAAAAACCGCCAGGATCCTCCAAAAGATAAAGAGAGTATCGAGCGGGTACTTAAGAAAAATGTTTTTTATTATAACCAATGAACACACAATAATCCAACGCGTTTCGTCTCTGTAAAAAAACAAGACTTCATCAGGGAAGTATGCAAAAGTGGACAATGCTAGTCCTTCCTCGGATGCCAGCCTCTGATCTAATCTGGTGAAGAAATCGGATATATGCGCATAAAGAAATGACACAATGTAAAACGGTCTATGTAACTTCGAAGGAAATGACTTCTCTGTTTATTGATAGGTTTCGATACATGTTTTATAGTAGTTCGCTGCGTAAGTGAGTGGGAGTCAACTTAACATTTTGATTGACTTCAGCATAAAATTACGGACATAATTAGTTTATTTATTAATTATGACAAAATCAAATCTCAGCTATAACAAAGGTCAAAGTAACATTTCATAAAATTGCAAAATCAGCGATGTTCTTCTACATCCTGGACGACCATGTGATGTCTGGAACATGTTCCGTAGCAGGATGTACACTGGGTTCTTCATCCTGCTTGCGGTTTAAGTTTGCAGAGTGCCACCTGCTTGAGTTCCTCTTTTCTGTAGAGATGGTGAAATTACGAAAGCTACATTCTGTTTATTATCTGCAAAGATAGTTTTGTCTTAAAGCAATAGCAATCATTAACCTAAATGAGCATTTTTCTAGGCCCAAGTGTGTGTATATGTATGTATATATATATATATATTATATATATTCTTGTCCAAAACAGTCCCCCCTAAAAATGCACATTTCTCAAGTGTCCCCTTGGAGACGAGCCGCGACTTCATCCGTTCCCCTAATAGTCTCGCCAGCCATCCCAAATCTTCAAGTTTGAGACGAAGAATCCTGTTGATCCAACCCCTTTGTACCTTGGACTTCGGCATGACTAGACTGGTGGGTCAAGAATCGGGCCTTCAACTCGTCTTGCAAAGGGTCACTAACCTTGGTCTCAAGTTAAGTCACAGACGGGTTTCTCGAGGGAGGGGACGCATGGATTCATAATTCTGAGGTTGAATTGGCACTGGTGGGCGGATTCTGTCATACATCTCATTCATAGGAACTTCCAGAAATTCTAGACTAGCATAGGAAGTGCCATTATTCTCCCCAGTGTCCCAACACACACTTGACCAAGCAGAACCGGTGTGTAGTGGATTCCACAGGTCTTTCTACAACCTTTTTTAATGCAGGGTAAAACACAACATCCAATCGCCGCCAACAGAACAATCGCCACCAGGATAACTATCCTTATTTGTGTGAGGATCTTCTGCCAGCCACTCATCCAACTAAAATACTGATCCCATGGATCAGTAATGCCAGAGTTTTTCTTCAGACAGGCCTTCCAATTTTTTAATGGCTTTAGTGACCTTACCAGTGGGGCCTGTGTTATCCGGGATAAAGGTGCAACAGGAGCCACCAGTACCTTTCAGCATCTTACAGACCCCACCCCTCTCTGCCAGTAGCATATCAAGGGCCATTCGGTTCTGGAAGGTCATTTCAGAGGTCGGACCTAGCTGGTCGGCCGAACCCTGGAGGGCATCTCTGGGTACAGTTAACAAATCTCTGCTGGTTGGATTAACTAGATCTATTATTACAATCAACATTCTTGTTGATGGTTACCATGGGGATTAAAGATTCAAATCCCGCCTTCAACTGGTCTCTAGCTTTGAAATCATTAGGGCCCCCCCCTTGGGACTTCTATGACATCAAGGTAGACGTGGGGATCGACACTGCCAGGTACAGAATTCGCCTCTCTCCTTTGTCTAGTGAGTCCGGGGGTGTGGGCTATTTGCAGATCATCATCGAAGGGCAGGATGTGGAGGGGCATGATGGCTTTAGCCAGAGCACACTCACCGTCCCACGCACCTACCAAGCGGGAGCGGACACGCATGTCACCGCAGATCCAATAGACATCTCCCAGGGAGATCACCTGGTTTTGCTCCTTCTCCACAGTGCTGTACTGCGCACAATAACCTTCTGTAAAGTTTCCGATTACCCGGCCACCGGTTCCCCAAGAGGAGTGACAGGTGTAGTTTTCGGGGTAGATAGTGATACTCTCAGAGTCTGGGGTTTCGTTTCTGGAGGGGGTATTTGGACTTCCATTCTGTGCAAGCATCGTGACTTAGAGTGGTGTTGGCAAACAAACTGAGAAAACATTCCTCGACATCCTCGGATATTGAGGGGTACTGTACCTAGATGAGGCCTAGCAGTACCACACACATAGCAATTGGTTCTGTTGTGGGACTGAGCGTTATATTTCATCCATTCTAACCAAACCTTCATATCTGAGTATCCTGTTTCAATGGCCATGGTATCCTCGAACGTGGGATCAGCGATGGCCACTATACCATTGGAAGAAATCATCATGTGGTGATTAAGGGGTTTGGGCTGTGGGTGCGGAGGGACCCAGTCAGGGGCAAGGTACATATCTCGTAGGCGGAATTTTCCCAGCGTCTGTGGATTCTCTGAACCCCCCCCCCCCCTTACCCACAAACCCAGAACATAGATACCTGAATCCCCGGGTCCTGGATTTTCTAGGGTTAGAATCCGTTTCAGTGCTGTTGCCCCTGTTCTAAACCGCACTTCCCCATCATCCGACTCCTGTAATTCGTACTTGGGGCAGGTGTTTGGGGCCATTATCCGTGTCATACGAGCAACAAGTGATTTACCATTTTCATCTTTCTTATCTAAGGCGATCTGTGGGTTATGTCCCCAGGGATCTCCCGTATTCCATCCCACCGATGCCCAACTACCGCACTCCTGTCCCAATAGCTATTTGGTAACGCACATGTATATGTCATGATTGTGTGGGATCTCGTTTCTCCAGATACATTGCAAGCGGGGGGCCTGGGCAAGGGTATACATCACAATAGTTAAAGGTGTATGTAGCTACGCGAGTGTTAAAAGAATTGTACCCGAAAGTGGTTAGTTTGTTTTCGGCAGCAGTAGTATTTATTGCGTGGCCCATGACATGGGCATTGTCCGTCAGTTGTCCCAGGGCAGCTTCCACCTGGGCTTTCATAGCTGCTTGCACCATATCAGCCCCCTGTCCCAGTATAACAGCTACCTTGTGCCCCTGGATTCCCACCCCCCAAATGAGAAGGATATAAACAATCATGGTTGTTTTGTTGTCTGGTCCGCTTCTGGTGTACAGGTCTTTTTACAGTGGGAGGCGTGGATCCAGGTGGCTTTTCCTTCCAATTTTACTGAAGTTGCAGTTGTGAGGAGGACCTGGAAGGGACCGTCGTATCTGGGCTCAAGTGAATTTTTCTGAAGAAACTTCTTCACTAGTACCCAATCTCCTGGGACTAGTTGATGGCTGCCGTCAATACTTTTCAGGGTCTGGAATGCAAGAGCACACCTGACCATAGATATCAGTTAATGTTTTTGAAACCCTTGTGACATTTGTTGCTAGGCTGTCAGGCTGTAATTGCAATTGTTGAGGGAAACAGTATTTTGAAAGGTGACATTGTGTAGACCGATGAGGGCATTCATCATTGTATTTGAGAGGTGTGAGGGCCCATGTGCCTATTGTACTACAGCCTTAGGTAAGCACACTTTATTTCTTAGTTCTGAGACAGAAGACTGGGTTACTAGTAGTGTGAACTAGCTGCTAGAGTTCCTTTGCCTGTGTCTGAGTCTGTCTGTCTTGCTGCCTGGTCTGCTAAACTATTTCAGCTTCTGGTGTATTAGACTTTCGATGTGTTTTTACATTTTAGCACTGCAACCAGTGTAAGTGCATGCAGTGGGAAGTATAGGGGTTCGGTGGAGGCGCTCGTATTTAGAGATGAATGGTATTAAAGTGGTTGCTGCCAACTAGAGAGTAGCACAGGCTCACGAGAGGTTGTGCAGATAGAATCGGGGAAAAAAATGGAAATTCCTAGTGGCGCAATAATTAGATATCGATTTGGTATAGCTCAGATGGTATCAAGACTAGTAGCATGTACCATAATATGAGGTGCAGATGCAAATCAGAGGATATAAAGTGCTAATACAATATCCTACGTGTGCAAACAAGATTAAATTACAAATACAGTACAATCAAAAGTGCAAGTGCAACAGTACAGGTGGAAGACAATGTAGCAAGGCTATTGGAGACGGGATGATAATAGCTGGTATGGTCCAGATTGGTTAGGGCTGTCTGCCAATGGAGATCATAAAAGTCTTAATAGTTGGTCCGGTACCTCAAGTGGATGGGTGATGCAGCAAAGGTGCTCAAGAGTATTGTTATATCTGTGGAAAGGGTAACATATCGACAAGTCCTTTGGAAGTGTCCGTTCTCCTGGTGATCTTGGTGGGCTCCGCAATGGGGGATATAATGAGAGAAGAGAGGTAATAGTGTGATACCTTCTATAATTGAAAGTGCAATGAGTTTAGAAAAATGCACACTTACAAGATTCAGAGCCTTTTGAATCCAGGCTCTGGAGTGGATCACCTTGTGCCTAAAATTAGGGTGGTCACTGCCCTTCTTTACACTGCTGTCTTCTTATTCTACCTCAGATGGGGGAATATGAAAACAGAAGAGGGAGAGACAACGCTCTCATAGCATGACATCAGCCGTAAATTCGTGTGTTTTGAGAGAGATAAGAATCACTCACCAATTCAGGAGCCTTAATGGTCCAGGCTCAACTGTTTACGCATGTGGTGCTCCTTAGCGGTGAGCTCCTGAACCTCTTTAGCTGCTTACACTGCTTGCTCTGCGTCCAGGTCGTTGGTGAAGTATCTGTGGTACTTAGGATAGTTATACCAAATGGGATACTAGTAAGGTTGTGAAAAGAGTTCAAAATACTCTCATATATGGGTTGAAAATATATTTATTGGTGGTATAAATAATACAAAGTGCAAACAATTGGATTAATAAAATAGAAAATGGGGGGGGGTCGAGACGCATTTCGGTGCAGCAAGCACCTTCCTCAGTCAATATGTGTGAGAAGTGGGGGATCTGAAGCCTTCCCCTTTTTGCATATTAAATCGGCGCTAAGATGCGCACATGGAATAATCGGAAGTGCCATAACGTATTGGTGGTACAATATAACGAATACATAGTAGGGGGGACAGTCCCTCTTTGAGGATACTATACAATAATGGAGGGTCGTAATGGACTGGCGATTTGACAGCAGGCTATACCCTGAAGACACATGCAAGGGGTGAAATGGTAAAAACGTGGTTAAAATAAAGTTAAAATAAAAAAAAAATCATTTTCTCGCTTTAACCCATTATTCCATCTCCATCAGTATAGACGACCCTTTGGACCATCTGTTTTAGAAGTGAACGTATCGACCGAATGTTAGTAGACTAATGAATGTTAGTAGATTAAAAGATCACAGTGTATTAATATTAAGTGGACTAAGAATTGTTATAAAAATGGAAAAAGACCCAAGATAGTCTGATAGGTTCATAAAATAAAATATTATTCAATATAAAATAATTTTATGAACTTATTTTATGAACCTATCAGACTATCTTGGGTCTTTTCCATTTTTATAACAATTCTTAGTCCACTTAATATTAATACACTGATCTTTTAATCTACTAACATTCATTAGTCTACTAACATTCGGTCGATACGTTCACTTCTAAAACAGATGGTCCAAAGGGTCGTCTATACTGATGGAGATTGAATAATGGGTTAAATCGAGAAAATGATTTTTATTTTAACCACGTTTTTACCATTTCACCCCTTGCATGTGTCTGTAGGGTATAGCCTGCTGTCAAATCACCAGTCCATTATGACCCTCCATTATTGTATAGTATCCTCAAAGAGGGACTGTCCCCCCTACTATGTATTCGTTATATTGTACCACCAATACGTTATGGGACTTCCGATCGTTCCATGTGCGCATCTTAGCGCCGATTTAATATGCAATGGAACGCAAACATAGCGGTGGAACGCAAATCCAAGATGGCCACAGCGCCGAAAAAGATGTCATCGGGAGCACGTGACCGCGGCACCGCACACACCCGGAAGTCAATCGCAAATGGTCTCCACACACCACCTATGCTTTTTGGATAAAAAGGGGACCCTGAGAAGGCTTCAGATCCCCCCACTTCTCTCGCATATCGACTGAGGAAGGTGCTTGCTGCACCGAAACGCGTCTCGACCCCCCCCCCCATTTTCTATTTTATTAACCCAATTGTTTGCACTTTGTATTATTTATACCACCTGTGACTTATATTGCTGACAGGCCCTGCGCGGCCTCTATTGTCCTTTCATATTTTTGTATTTCAAACTTCTGATGGTACTCAAAACAAGATGTGGCAACAAGGTGGAACTCCACATTAGACATGCTGGAAAGGATTCTCGAACAGCAAAAAGCAATCCACGCAATGGCGTACAAACATTCCATTGGCATTAGCAGCCCACTGGGCAGGAATGACTGGGCCATGATGGAACAGGCAGTGGAAGTCCTTAAGTCTTTCCGATTAGCTACAGAACACATGAGCCGAGCGAGTGCTAGCTTGTCTGAAATCATACCCGTATTCTACCAACTCCGTGACTCTATGGATGACTTTCTGTCCAACAGAGAGTTGCCTGGCGGTAAACCTCCACATGCCAATGTCACGGTCCTTCTGACCAGACTTTATGAACAGCTGGGGGTTCCCTGTCCGATATCCTAGCGGCGGCTGATTGGTCCAGGGCGGTTACTTTCCATACCTTCTTTTTTCGTCCTCATTCCCATGCATCTGGGGCTCTGGTGCAGCTTTAAAACTGCAAAATATGAAGCCTCCTGACTTGATATAAAATTGTGGATTATTCCAGCCTTGGTGTTAGAATAATCTTAATTTTAATAGACAGGAGGTGAATATTTTTCCCGCCCGTACCCGTGTTTTTTCGCATTGTACTGGATTATTGGTATATTAAAAAAATAAAAAATAAAAAATATATTGAAATAAATGAATAAAATGTTTGCATATCTGCACCTCATAGATTTTGTCCATTATTTGTATGGCTGTTTTTTCCTTCCCCTTAGTAGGGTTTGCGTTTTTTGCATGTCTAGTTAGCCTAGTCTAGGGCTACTTTCTCATATTGATTACCTATTGATAACTGACTCGCCTAAGGCTAAGCATTAGGTGACTGTTGATTGGCAAGTCTCCATCACATGGTACTTTCACGTATCCTCAGTTTCCTCCTTAGCTTGAGTTGGACCAGACACTCTACCATAGCCTACATAGAGCTCATTAACAGACCCGACATCAAAGAACAGCTAACAGTCTTTCAAAACTATACCTATGTCTTAAGTCCCCAAGGGGTGAACCGAGCAGCAAAGGACCTCCACAGCATACTACACACCATCGCAGAGACCTCCAACATTAAAGTCAACTTCAAGAAATCATCCAATAAACAACCCAATAAATGGTTTGACAAAGAATGCAGAACACCAAGAAACAACCTACAAACCGCCTCAAAGAAAAAACACAGAACCCGACAACATCGACCTGAGGATCACACATGGTGTCCTGCAGAAAAACTATAAACAAATCCTCAAAGAAAAAACAAAACTTCATCTCCCAAAACCTTCAACTGGAAGAGGCTCTTCAGGAAAACTCTTTCTGGGAAACCTGGAGTCAAATCGGCTCAAGATCCAAGAAAAACCACAATCCAAAAAAACACAAAAACCAAAATCCAAAGAGGTGCTAACTGGGGAACAGGAACACATCATCAGAAGACTATATGAACTGGAGGAAAAAAATCAAGGATTTCCTAAACCCGTTAGATACACCCATTACACCCCAAGAAGTAGCAGAAAAAATTCAAGATCTGCGAAGTAAAAAAGCCAGCGGGATGGATGGAATTCTTCCAGAGATGATTAAACACGGCTCTCCAGAAGTACACGCCGCAATATATAAAGTTTTCCACCTGGTCCTGAGCGTCGGATTCTACCCTCAAGTATGGAACCAAGGCCTCATAACACCCATCCATAAGAGTGGAGACCAATATGATCCAGCCAACTACAGAGGGGTATGTGTCAGCAGCCGCTGGGAAAACCGTTCAATAGCATCCAGAACAAAAGAATCCTCAGCTTCCTGACACAACATAACGTCGTCAACAGTAGCCAAGCTGGGTTCATGCCAAACCATGGCACTACAGATCACATCTACACCCTGCAGTCTCATCAAGGACCATGTCCACAATACAAAACATGGGAAAATATTTGCCTGCTTTGTGGACTTTAAGAAGGCCTTTGACTCAGTGTGGCCCCCAGGCCTGTTCCTCAAACTACTGGAGAGCGGAATAGGAGGGAAAATATATGACGTCATCAAGAGCTCATATAATGAGAACTTCTGCAGCATAAAGGTGAATGGGAAGAGAACCGAGTATTTCCGGCAGGCTTGTGGAGTCAGACAAGGCTGCAGCCTAAGTCAAACCCTCTTTAACATCTACATCAATGGACCAGCTGAAGCTCTAGAATCCTCAGCACCAGGACTAACTCTACATGACACCGAGGTGAAGTTCCTGTTGTATGCAGATGACCTCCTATTACTGTCACCAACAGAGAGGTCTACAAGACAGCCTGGAAGTGCTGGAAAAAAACAGTGCGGCATGGGCCCTACCCATCAACCAAAAGAAAACAAAGGTCATGGTTTTCCAAAGGAAGAACGCAAAAACCAAGAGTTCCTCTTTCACACTTAATGACTGCACTCTTGAAGCCAACAGCTACACATACCTCGGCCTAGAAACAAACCAATCGGGAAGTTTCAAACCAGCCATAGAGGCACTAAGAGACAAGGCGTGTAGAACCTTCTATGCCATCAGGAGAAACCTCTACAAACTAAAACCGCCTGTAAAAGTCTGGCTTAAAATCTTTGATAGCATCAGCACTCCAATCCTCCTTTTATGGCAGTGAAGTATGGGGCCCCATCACCTACCCTGACCAACCCAAATGGGACACCAGCCCAACAGAAATATTCCAAGTCCATCGGAGCACCTCTAACAATGCTTGCCGGGCCGAGCTGGGCAGACTCCCCTTACTTCTTGCAGTACAGAAGAGGGTGCTATCATACTGGGACCACCTAAACATCAGCAGCCTCAACTCATGCCACCATAAAGCCCTACTGGCCAACAAGGACCACCCCAAACCATGTGGGCTGCAACAACTCATATCCACCCTGATCATCCAAAGCCCCCATGAAAGCAACCTGACAATATCAAATAAAGGCCCTAATTAACGATTCCAGGGAAAACTATATCAGAGAATGGAGACATGATATAGCAAACTCCCAGAAACTCACCATTTACCAATCCTTACAGAGGGAATACAAACTGGCCCCATACCTCGAGGTACTACAAGACCCCAAGGACAGACAGATCCTGAGC
This sequence comes from Leptobrachium leishanense, assembly GCA_009667805.1. NCBI lineage: Eukaryota > Metazoa > Chordata > Amphibia > Anura > Megophryidae > Leptobrachium > Leptobrachium leishanense. The sequence continues at coordinate 16,563,362 of CM019072.1, forward strand.
CGCTACAGACTGAGCGCCCACAGCCTGGAAATCCAGGGCGGCATAGACAGACCTACAAGCCCAGGGAGAATAGACTGTGCCAGCATTGTGACCAGGGGGCCCTGGAAGATTAGGTCCACTTCCTCCTACAATGCCCCAAGTACTCAGCACTGAGGGAAACTCACTTCCAGAGACTCTCCGCTTTCATCCCGGACTTCACCTCTATACAAGAGACGAGGAAACTCCACCATACTGGGAGAAGAGACGAGGAAACTCCACATCATACTGGGAGAAGAGACGAGGAAACTCCACATCATACTGGGAGAAGAGACGAGGAAACTCCACATCATACTGGGAGAAGAGACGAGGAAACTCCACATCATACTGGGAGAAGAGACGAGGAAACTCCACATCATACTGGGAGAAGAGACGAGGAAACTTCATCATACTGGGAGAAGAGGAGCCGGCGGTGAAAATATCTGCCCAATACGTCACAGAATGTCAGACTGAGAGGAACATGAGAGCCTGGACTTATAAATCCCCAACACAGACTCGCCCCCATCCCTCTTCACATTATCCCTTACCCCTGATAATGTCCACCGACTTGCCCATTCCCCCCCCCCTCCATATATATCTCCCCATATGCTTTGGCAATGCTAAAATGTATTTGGTCCTGCCAATAAAGCTTATTTTGATTTGATTCAATTTATAGGGTTAATCTGGCTGGTTCTCCGCCCCTGGAGCCTAGTGCCTAAACGACGTTGAGCTGGTTTTGTTAACTACTGTTGCTTTGTGCTCCTGTCTGGTATATTCCGCAGCTGGTGCGCTTCCATCCTGCCATACACTATAGCGCAGTAATATTTGGGTGCACTGACTCCTATATTACCAGATTTTAATATTGGACCGCAGGGTCCAACCCTACACTTTTCCACAATACCACAGAGGGGTTAGTGTGACAGCACTGTTGCCGACACTAAAGGCTCAACTTTAAAGCACCCATTGTTACTTTCAAAGCCTGCATAAGTTTCACCATAATTTAGCCCAAAAAAATCACTAAACTTGTTCTGCGTGTCCTAAAACGTTTCTTTTCATACAGGCTGCCACCCCAAGCCGTTTATGAATAGATTAAAGGAAAACCGTTTACCTTCATTTTGAAACGTCCGGGTTTAAGTTTCTATACATCCTAGAAATCTGCCCCTTCACGGGCAGGTTATGGGGACCTCCTAGGCACGATATTTGAAGAAATTTCTCTATTTTTAACCCTGATTTCCTGGAAAACTCACTGTCCCTCCTTTAAACTTTTTGTCCTTGTTTCCTGTCCCCCCCCCCCCAAGGCACTACCCATACACCTTTTTTATGGCAAATATCTTGCATATATGCCCACTTGGAGGGCACTCTAAAATTCAAGCTATTGAGTTCGTGTTTGCATTCAAACTCAACTTTTGAAATTGTTTGCGTTCAAATGCAAACCGAACACGTGTGTTCGGCTCATCCCTGTAATAATATAACTCTGGAATAAGTGACAGAGGGTCATGTAAGATATTGTTGGACAGCCTGGAGTCTGGCCTTTCAAATAACAGAACATGATGTGGCAATATGTAAACTTGCAGTATTGGTCACTTTCCAGTAATAAAGCGAATAATACTGCTGCAGTAACACTGTGCCGTCTCCGCAGCAATGAAACCTTATGTGTTCTTACATCAAAGCAAACCTGATCCTACAAAGGTCTCCTACCTCTTTACTTTGATATGTAATATGATGGGATCCTGGGCTTTATCACTTGCACCACAAACGCCAAATTACAGTGAAAAAATAATTATCCTCATTAGGACAAAGTAAAAATGTTAGTAAACACTGTCAATTACTGTAAAGAACGAAGAGTTAAATTGCTGTGCTAATTTCCTTTCTTGCAGCCTCCCTGGGTCTTACACCCGACTGCCATGTCTGCTCAAGGGACCTCTGCCTCCCCAAGTCCATTGCGCCCAGCTGCCACCTCCCTGGATCTCACATTGTTAGAGACTGTGTTCTGGCACATGTGGGAACCTCTCATATGTGGGGACCGGCGCACTTCCGGTGACGTTTCAGCCGCTCACATCAGGGGACAACCAGCAATGCGCATGCACGATTCGTCAGACGCACTTGCTGCGATTACAGCCATCTGTAATTGTACTTGGGGCTGGGGAGACACAGGGTATATATCAATCAGAACTTCACAGGGACTGCTTCCTGTTATTTGCTGAAAGTATCAGCAGATGGCAGGACAAACACTATCGCCCTTGCAGGACCTCATACAGCTGTGCTCTGCAAGCAGCCTGCGTGTGCCTGCATGAGAGCTGGGGTAACCAATCGGTGGTACGCATGCGCATTGCTGGTCGTTCCTTGATGTGAGCGGCTGAAACGTCACCGGAAGTGCGCCGGTCCCCACATATGAGCGGTTCCCACATGTGCCAGAACACCTGCCCAGCCTGCCCCTGTACAGCCTGCCCGAATGGCCAGCCGGCCCCCAACTAGGTGGCCTCCACAGCATAGTTTAAGTGAGGTTTTCTTGTTTGTTTTTTTTATAGCCCCTCTGGTTGTAAATGTTTATCTCGTGATAAATTCGTTCATATGAACTGGTTCTTCACTGAACTGGATGAATCTGTTCACAAAGTGGAACTGAATCATTTCACAGGATTCTCTAACACCCGATCTGGTAATGTGATCCTTCTGTGTGACGTCAGCAGCTGTTGTCGGCTCTGCACACAAGTCACCAATTCAGTTTGTTAGATTCTGGTGTTGTGGTTAGGAGCTGATCTGAGAACAAAGCACCAACTCCTAGAACTGTTAGCAGCAGCTCTAATCACACGGCAGCTCCTTGAATATAGAAGGATCCAAGGATTATACTGCAGCAGTGATCAGGGCTGGGGTTTCCATAGATTTAAATGATCTCCAAATCTGCTTCGATATAATTCATGCTATCCCTGTGACAGGCAAATGAATAGTTTATTCCCTGGGGGGATTCTGTGGGAAATGGGGAGAATGAAAGCCATAAGTTGTTTTTGTGCACCTTGCATGGTCCAGCTTGGCATCATTGGAAAAGCTGGACTCTGGCCTTTCCAATGACTCCTCCCGGTGGGGTGCATAGAATGGAGAATCCCCCAGAACCGAATTTCACCCAAGCTACACTTGTCAGTGGCAATGTTTTTCTTTCTGTTGCTCAGCAACATCAGCCCTTTTTTTTTAAAACTCCCTTGATGTTCAAATTACTCAGATTGGCTGAGCCTCGTGGGAAATGTATTCTAAAATGAACATAAAGCTTGCTGACTCCTGGAGACGAGCTTTTCTTGTGTTACTTGTAAGTAGTAATGCTCTTGTTTGCTTTCCAGACCATCACCTGGACCAGGTGCAGGAGTTACTGCAAAGACAGGTCAGAAAGTCCAGGAAACTTGCTGAAAGATGCATCCGAAACAAAGAGCTGGCCATCAACTCCTATCAAAAAAATACCCGGAAGCAACTGAGAAAGCTACACAAACTAAACATGCGGACTGAGTCCAAAATAAAAGAATTGGTATATAAGCTTTAAATTCTGTTGTTGTTGTGTTCTCTTTTGCACTGAATTTGTTTTAATCTCATAGTTTGTCCAATGTTGCACAACATGCCTGCCACACACTACACATTCACTCCAATCTGTTGGACTGGCACATGGGGCATCCATGTAAGCAGTAATAGAGATGTGCGTTTCATTCCAAATTCAATTTTGGATGAATCGAGCTTGCTTCGGTCGTACCTGACATTTCTAATCAACCTGGTAACAAAATACACGCGGTATGAAATAGATTTATTTATTTGCAAAGGATTTTACCAGGAAGGATACATTGAGATTTCTCTCGTTTTCAAGTATGTCCTGGGTTCAAGAACATTGAGTGGTTACAGTTGTTACAGAAATACAAAGTAATAAAATGCAAGAAATTAAAAACAAAACACAAATGCAGATTAACATATCATGGGAAGGGCTAACACCTTGGGTTAATTAGGGTGATTTGCAAAGTGGAAGCAGCTGGAAAGTAAGCTACAAATTTCAGACCAGCACTGGGTGGATGGGGAGGGAGGGACAGCAGAGTCCAAACGCAAGCGCTGTGGCAGTGGGTGATATGTACTAGCTTCAGGTCTGTAGGAGAAAGAGGTCATTGAGTTAGGGCATGTGGTCTGTTGAGGGAAAGCATATTTTACGACATGGGAGGGAGGGGCAACCATTTGAGAGCATTTGTTTAAAAAAGCAGAGTATACATTCAACATGAAAAGAAACCAAAAACAAATAGCCAAAATATTAATAGATGCAAGCATAAAATATTAACAGTAGGATTAAAGTTGAGATTGTGGATTAGAATTGCAGATGACATGTTGATCGCTGGTACCTTTTTAAAAATGCAGAGTCCAAACGCAAGCGCTGTGGCAGTGGGTGAGATGTCAATACGATAACAAAACCTTTTCTCTGGAATCATTTTTGATTTAGAACTGTTGACCGAATCAATCACTGACTAGTTTCAGGACACTATTGTTTTTGGGTGTTTGTATGTTGTAGAATCAATAAGAATTATACCCCTATTCTTTTCTTTCAACATCTCCCATGTAAGTTACCTTCTTTATTACCAACTAACCCCCCCTCCCTTTTCCCGTAAATGAAAACACAACAAAGTATTGGCATTTTGAAAAGGTCACGTCTTTTATTACGGCCAAATTCTTTGCCTAAGGCAGAATTATTATCGATCCTCATATGCCAAATACGCTACACCAGATAACACTGGCAACTGCAATGCACCACAAGCATTGCCCAGAAATAGCGCCCCACGTGGCTAAGCAGGATGACCACATGTCTGCTCAGTGTATTTTTATGGCAGATAGCAGGCCGAGAGGATCTGCAAACCAGGAAGGCACCTGAGCCTGGCCGTATGAAACCACAACTCACCCTGTACCCGGCAGACCCTCCCACCACTATCGCCCTCCACGTGCCAGGCCGCCTATTTCACCGCCACCAAAAACGAGGACCCTCTTTTTACTGCCACCAATAAAATGCCGTGCCCTTTCCTCTTACCCCACAAAAGGCTCCTTAAATGAACTCCTTTCTTGCTCCTATTTCGGGGTGCTCAAACCATTGCCAGATAACACTGGCAAATGCAATGCACCACACATTGCCCAGAAATAGCAGCCCCATATGGCTAAGTAGCGTGACCACGCGTCTACTCAGGGGTCTCTATATATCGCAAATAGCAGGCCAAGAGGATCTGCAAACCAGGAAGGCACCTGAGCTTGGCCGTACGAAACCACACTCACCCCGTACCCTGCAGACCCTCCCCCTACCATTGCATCCCCACGTGCCAGGCCGCTATTTCACCACTCACAATACCTATCTCTTCTCTAGCTGTCCCCTAAATGTAGTACCATAATATCTGGCTTACCCCACTTTCTCCTGGATGTCTTTGCTATTCCCAATAACTGCCCCACCCCCTACCTTGCTTCCCTATCCATCTAATCCCTACTTCAATTACGCTGCACCCCGGGGTTGCTCCTCTCTTGGTGCCAGCAGCATGACTCTCCATCCAGTGCACATAGTGTCCCAGGATCCGCACTCTCATTGCACGTCCTGCAAATAACCAAAATGTAAACTATTAACTAAGGCACACACACAGTGTACCCGAACTGAAAATAAACAAGGAAACTTATGGGGAACAATTGTTTTAATAAGTTTTCCCTTCATTTCTTTAATGACCTCACATATCTCCTATACACTTCCCATTTCCATCTCCCCAGCTTTTTAATTTGATCCTTTGGGTAACCCAATTCTGCCTCAGTACCAGCAGCTCCTATCCTGAAAGAATGGGGGCAAATGTAACTCCCCTTTCAGCCAAGCCCCTCCGTAGCCTGCTGCGGAACCATTTTGACTTGATACCTGGACAAGTTAGTACCAACCTTGTGCCCCAGAACATGTGAACGTTTGAAGGAGTCACCTCCAAGTATCCCCTCATACATACCACTGGGCATACTTCCCCACCATGGGCACCTAGAGCAATGGTTTCCTCATCCTTAGGGCAGCTGTAAAACAAATGCTGCCCTACAAAGATTGTTATCAGCTCCATCTTATCTCCTACTTGTACTCTGCTGTCAAGATCGTCCTCATCACGAATTGTTTAGCCCAGTCCTCTTCCTTTAACCGAGCAAAGTATGAAATACCACTAAATAGTTCCAAGCTGTCCTTTAGTGACTTACCGCCGAACTTCAGTAGCTATTTGAAAACAACATTCTGCCCTACCCCCTGTCCCTTTAAAACTCGATCCAACCCTGTCACTGCTTGTTGTTGCAGAAGACATGGGCACCGTAGAGCAATCTCCTCACCAAATCATTGATGCCCTCTAACTGCTCCCCATCTGGCAAAGAAATGGAGGGCAGTCTTCACCCTGGAATTTTTCTTATTTAATTTTTTTTATTTTCCTTCTTTCCTCCTCCCCCCCCCCCCCCCTCCCAGTGCCAAATGTCGGAACACATCCCACCTTAAACTGGACAACGTATCCACCACCACCTTCCTTACCCCCGGTATGTGATTTGCTGTGAAATTAATATTGCTTTTCAAACATATCAACACCAAATACCGGACATAGGCTACAACCTGCGGTGATGATGCAGACATGTTATTCAGCACTTGCACCACACCTTGAATATCAGAGCCAAAACAAAGGAGGGATGTTTTTTTTTTTTTTTATTTATTTCCTTTTTTATTTTTTTAATTCTATCCCCCACAGTGGTATTGCCCCGACGATTGGAAAATAAAAAATTCCAGAAACACCAAGCTTTGCACCCATCCATTGAATCCACTCCTGGGCCATTTGCCTGCTCACCATTTGAAATTGCACTAGACCAGTGGTCTCAAACTCTGGCCCCCCTGATGTTTCTGAACTACAACTCCCATGATTCCACGGCCATCTATTGCATTCTGGGACTTGTAGGCAAAAACATCTGGGGGGCCGTGAGTTTGAGATCCCTGCACTAGACCATTTGATCTTAATGTCTGGCCATTCCCCCCAAACCACCTACAATTCTCCCCGATCAACTAAACTTTTATATTGTTACCCCCCCCCCCCGATCCTACCTCATTATCCAGTCCCTTTTGGAACCCGCTACCATGAAATCGTCCAAGTAATGTACTATACGTCTCCTCCCCGCTCTCTTCTCCACTAAGCAAAGCAAAAAAAGTAGGAAGCCTTTAAAAAGGGAGCACAGGATATCTGTTTACCCATTGGGGTGGGCAATAGCGATGTAAAATTACCCATTGAATTTACACCCCATTAAAAGAAACCCCCCCCCCCGGACACAGCGGTACGGCCTGAAGGCTGCCTCTAGATCAAGCATAGATAACTCTGTCCCCTCGCCAGCTACCCCTACCAAAATTGCCAACTGATTGAATGGTAGCTAACAGAAACCTCTTCCCTACTTATTGCCTCTGCAAAGAAACGGCCGTCCCAATGTTTATTTGTATGTATTTTCCTTACATTCCCTTGCTCTGTGTATCATGTAGAGTATTGTATTCCCTCTGTATAGTGTAACCTCTGTATTACGATCCAGTCTTTGTATAGTGTTCCCCCCTCCTGTAAGTAATGAATTCCTTTTGTTTTCACATGCTTCCATCAGTCCCTCCCCTCCCCCCAGCAACTAAGGTCACCAGCTCACTGTTATCTGATCCATTGTTCGCGTCTGAGAGTGAATCCATTGTTTGTGCACCTTCCCCCTCTGTGTGTGTCCCCTTGCCAAATGTAAATAACGCCGACTCCATTTTGAGTTTAGAAAGAGCAAAGATGTTCTGTACATAAGTGGCTGCATTGTCCTCCATTTTATCAATAGAACCAAGCTGCACATGTGAAAGTCTTTAACCTCCGTCCACAATGAAACTGATTCTTGCTTAGTATATTAATCTATAGACCCGAAGTTAAACCAACCGAACTAACCTAATGACACAGCATTTGCTAACATACAAAATCACTGTTTTAGTTGATAAGCCTCTTCAGAAATTATAACAGACACATTTAGATGTGTATTTGGTTAGTAATTGTTATATATTCATAAATCTGGCAGAAACGATCTGGATTAATTTAGTTGCGCAAATGTAAGTTAAAACCGATTGGCAGAAGCACATGTGACTTTTTGAGGTTTAAAATGGCTGCCAGCCATGCGGTCACTGATTACCTATGTTTATAAGCTCATACAGACTATACAACTAATAAGGTTTGATCAAGTATTACAAAGTGAAGCAAACAATGCAAATCACTAGAACGGATAAATTAGCGCGTATTTAACCCTTTCGCTGCTGAGGCTTTTCCCGCCCCTGTGCTGAGGTCATTTTTTACCTGTTTTGCGCATCATGTTTAAACGTGTTTTTAAGGCTTATTTTAGTATATTTTAGTATATGACCCAGACATATTATATATCGTTCTTTCCGTCAGACTCGGTAGATTCATAATATGTCATTATTATATGTATACGTTATGTCATGTCTGTATATTATAACAAAAAATGCAATAAAATATGTATTTTCAATAATTTACAACGTGTAAAGTGTTTTTTTCCACATTTTAACATGCGAGCAATTGCGGTTATATTTTGTATGGGGTGCGCTTGTTAAAAAAATTAGAGATGGGGTCTCGTTACATTTTTTTTTGGGGAAAATTACACTATTTTTAACAAACGCACCGCATACAAAAATCATTAGTGCAGCATCATTGTTCACATTATAATTGAAATGGGAACAATATTGCTACACTAACAAACCAAAAAAAATAAAAAAAATGTGTGTTTTTTTTTTTTTTAATTTTTTTTTTATTTTTATTTTTAATTTATTTTTTTTTTTACAAATTTTTTAACTTTCATGTTGGTATCGTTGGAACGGCCATGCTCTGGCCGATCCAACGATATCAAAATTTAACCCCTAGCTGCCACGGATCGGGAGATAGGGAGTTCATTGGAACTCCCTATCTCCACACTTGGTGGCAGTTAGGGGTTAACGCTAGGACTGGCGTCATCGTGCTGCGCACGATGACGCCAGTCCTCTGGGGGAGTTCCCGGAAGCTTGGCCGACATCCAAGATGTCGGCCAGCTCCCGGGAAGGATCGCGAATCGGCGCTTTTCAGCGCCGATTTGCGATCCAGCTCCCCAGGGGTTAATGCCAGGCATCATTTGGAAGGGCAGGCTGTGCCCTTCCAAATGATGCCTGGGTTAAGCCCCTGTGTGCCACCGATCGGGAGGGAGAGAGGTCCGAAGGACCTCCCCCCCCCCCCCTCCTTTCAGGCGCCTCCTCCGCACATGCGGGGGGGGGCGCCTGAATTAGGTGTCATCGCGCCCCCGCGATGACACCTAATAATGGCGGCTGGTGGTCCGGATGCCGGGCTGACATCCAGGATGTCAGCCCGCCCCGGAGGGGCCAGCGATCGGCCGGAACCCGGCCGAACGCTGACCCCAAACTGAGGACGCGCTCAGCGCGTCCTCAGCACACCAGCGGTAATGCTGAGGACGCGCTGAGCGCGTCCTTAGCATTGAAGTGGTTAACCCAATAGATTACACGCATATAGTATATTATCAACATAGCTTAAAATTCCCCGAATAAATACACTTAATACTTATCCACTCCCAGGCTTTATTATGATGGTACAAGTGTGAAATATGAGTAAGTTACTGCTTATGTTTCCTCTTTTCCTGAAATAAGTCTCTCCTCTCCTCTCCCTCAATAAAGACAAAGTTACCATTCTAAATAATTATTTACTCAACTGTAGCAAGTGCTCAAAACAAAAGACTGTACATTGCTGCTGTGTCACTTTAAAATTGCAACAATTAGAATAGTGAACTTAAATACAGTATACAAATTAATTTGTTCACCAACTTATTGCTTTGCCCTTGGGGTTACTCCAACATTATTTAAAACACACAGCTCTTTGAATAACCCTGTAAATCATAACCCACATAAGGCCAGCATGTGAAGCTGCTTGAGAATCCACTAAAGGTGTTACTCAGCAATGCACGTATGGTGCTTTTCTCATTCGGCACACTATAGAGTTATAGTGATTAATGTCCAGTGATTCAGTCTGTTATATCAAGTTCCTATGTGTGATTACATTCCCTTTGTGTTGTCTCCGTGCTATGGCTAGGTACTTGTGGGATCTCCGTGTGCTATGGCTAGGTTTCTGTGTTTCTATTGTGTGATTACGGCGTTTTATAGCAAGTTTTTATTTTACTTTTATGTTTATTTTTAATTTCTCTTAGTGTTATACTAAATTAGTGATTTCAGTGTTATAGAGAGGAATTTCGTGATTTCAGGGTATATGATAGCTACATCATTAGCGTGACTTTGTGTGTTATACCAAGGTCCTACGTGTGATTTCACTATGTATAGTGAGTTCCTACTGTGTGTATGGTGAGGGCACATGCGTGTATAGGGACGCCCTGTGTTTGTTTACGGTGTTTATATGGGTTGCTTATGATTTTGGCTGCAGCCATGGATGATACTAAAATTGGACAGTCAGTCATGCGCTATACTGAGCACATAAACTAATAAGGCACAGCAGTCCACAGACAGCCAAAGCAAAATTACTGGAAATCCTTATGCCCCTAATAACATACAAAACAACATCACTGAATTCTGGCAGAGTTATCGCAGACCAATAACCATTATAAATTACTATCACGCAGCTCGACACCAAATGAACAAGGAATACAGTATTGCAAATTGAAACAAATATAAATAAGCATCCACTAAATAAACCTACAAATCCGTACAATGGGAAACCCACACCTATCCTTCCAATAAATAATGGAACTAGGAATATATATGTTGCAGACTTATGATAATACAGTATGCATAACAGATTGATACTGCAAGTAATACTTATCCAGTCATTGGTTTTCATACGATGATGGTGATGCAAAATGGAGCTCGCCGCCGCCCTGTCTCTGAAGTTCTTGGTAAAAGAAAATTAACTGCAATATACAAACTGCCCCCACGCCTTGTCTTTTATACCCCCTTCCCCCTCCCTCCCATTGTTCCTCTCCCTATTGCATCCACTCACAAATCGGCCATGCTTCAGCTCATTAAGCAAAAAAGCCCCCATGCCTGATCCCATAGAACAAAGGGAACTCACCCCTTTCACTCTTGTGTAATACAGGGATAATTCTTAAACCTTGCTCAATCCTAATTAGTCTCTCTCTCTCGAACATTTATGGGGCAGGGGACACACAAAAGGCAGAAGCATACACAACCACTGTAGTGGCCCCTGCCACAGGGTGCTGCTAAACATTAGGGATGAGCTGAACACCCTGAGTTCGGTTTGCACTCTAACTCAATACAAGTCAATGGGACTCAAAATTCGGTTTTTAGAGTGCCCTCCAAGAGGGCATATATGCTAGATATTTGCCATAAAAGGTGTATGGGGGTCCAGAAAGTGCCCTGGGGACAGGAGACAATGTTTTTTTTTACTTTGTCCTTTTTAAAGGGACTGAGTTTTTTCCATGAAATAAGGGTTAAAAAAAATAATTCCTTCAAATATTGTGCCTAGGAGGTCCCCATAACCTGCCCGTGAAGTGGTGGATTTCTAGGATGTATAGAAACCTTTTTTAAAAAAATGACGGTAAGTGCTTTTCCTTTTAATCTATTCATAAACAACTGCTTGGGGCAGCAGTCTGAAAAGACATTTCAGGATGCACAGAAAAAGTGTGTTTTTTTTTGGGCTAAATTATAGTAACAATAGGTGCTTTAAAATTGGGCCTTTAGCATCGGCAACAGTGCCGTCACACCGTAACCCCTCTGAGGATATGAATCTGATACAGGCGTCGGTGCACCCAAATCTTGTGCTTTTGGTGCCAGGCCAGCAAGTGCATTCATACAGTTACCCCTGTGGCATTGTGGAAGAATGCAGGGGGTGGACCATGTGGTCCTAGATTAAAAAGATACCCATCTGGTAATGGGCGTCAGTGGTGACTCTAGGAACAATATTTAGGGGGCACATAAGATATCGCAGTCAAAACGGGGGGGGACGAATAATTTTTGCCACTAAATCATACCACTGAAAAAATACGAAGGGGTCCCATCACCTGGTGTGAGGTAAACCGCCAGCGCTAAAGGAAACATTTAGCGCGAGTCACTAAATCTTCGTGCCTGATGACCTACTAACAGATCACCTTTTCCGCGGGAGTCTGTACAACATCAATTAGCGCATGCTAGGGAATCGCTAAGACCCGGGCTGAGACCCAGCGCTAATGCGGTCAAGTACAGAACATTTTTTTTACAGAGCAGAGTGCCGGGCCATAACCATCCCCACCCTCACAAGCTTGTATAAGCATGAACACATTCAGTGAAGAGCCCTCACACCCCTGAATTATTAAAATCATCCAAGGTGGCCGTATCATCCATGTTTATATGCACGCATATATTAGTTAAGGCTGATGGGCATTGCATGATAAATTTATTTATTTATATATAAAGGATTTTACCAGGAAGGATACATTGAGATTTCTCTTGTTTTCAAGTATGCCTCCCAACAACATGTAGAATCATTACACTGCATTCAATAGATCCAAAAGGAAGACCACGTGAGCCACGGAAGATTTCTAGCGCCCATGTTAAGTGTAGGATGTGGAAAGTACAGTAAGCTTGCGGTATAAGGCTGGGGTCAGACGAACGCAGTGCAAACGTGCATTTATCCGCACTTTATGACGGCCGTGGTAGCAGCAAATGATGTCCAACGCAGGCCCAAAGCAATTTGCCAGGATTTGGCGAACTGCCTGCTCTCTGAATAGCTGGCCAGGAAAGGTAACTGTACCCTGAATTTCACTGCTCGGTTCCCTTTCGGCCACAATTCGGATCTCTTTGAATAACCCTGTGTGTTTATGATGTCATACACCCGTGCTCTGCACAGACAGGTTTCTTACGTGGATGGGCCACAGAATGACGTTCATGTCACCGTTGATGCCAGTTGGTGTGTACATGGATTCCAGTCCACCGATGGAGAAAGACACTGGGTGACTGCGGCCGCCCTGCACCCAAGGTACCTGTGCCTTCCTCGTGGCCCCCGTGAAGTATACACAATACCCCCGCTGTATCCAAACCTCCTGGTAATCCCTCCGGTGTTTCTGCAATCAAGTTCCACAACAGGCCAGGTTTGCAGGATAAGTGAAGCACAGGTGATGATTTGCTGCAGTAATTGCAGGATTCAGTGTGCTTTTCTACAAGGTAATCTGTAAAATTTGGCCTGTTAGGGGGCTTGAGGACCGTGGTTTGGAACCACTGCTGCAATCCATTCCCCTCCATTCAGATCCGTGTATTTAGTGTATTCATCAGCATACTGGGCTCATATCTGCAAAGCAGTGCCCCCCCCCCCTCAGCGCTGAACCTGACAGTCCTACAATTAGGGTTGCCGGGTCGGCCATGTTTTCCTGGACACATAATTTATTCTTGCTGATGGACAGTGGATGAGAAATGCCACCCAGCAGCATTTACAATCCATAGACTGCAAATCAGAGGAATCCCACCCAGGTGAGCTGCCTTGATTTCCTTCCTGCAGCATATGAATTATACATGTTGCAGGGCAGCACTTTTCCCTCTGCTCCCCTCCCCTTTGCATGAAATAATAATGTGTCCAGGAAAACATGGCCGATCTGGCAACCTTACCTACGATGGGTGACAGAAAACAGGGCCTGGTCCTGGGGGATATATATGTTCCCCCAACAGTGCTGCAGTGCAGGTTTTGGACTGATTGTCCCAGGGAGAAGTATTTTTAATCTACAAGAAATAGAAAAGTAATTTATGGTTTGAATTCCTGGGGCGGAAGCGCTTGGAGAGTCGGGTGGGCCAGTCAGTGCTCCGAGTCCACACCATACTTTCCTTGCAGCTCATCAGGTTCAGTCCAGGTGTTGTGGATTGTTCAGGGTCTCACCTGCTGCATAAAAGAATTTGCAGGGGGAATACACAGAGATAGTCTGTGTAAGCGTGCCGGAAATCCTGTGAGTATCCATGTTCGAGTAACTTCTGTTCGGTTCTAGATCAGAGGAGATCTAGGGTCCATTTGTTTTTACTAGACCCTAAAAAGCAGACTGAATTTTAAAGGAACAGCACCAAAAAAATGCATTTATATGGTAACTATTTTATGTTGCTGATCTCTTACATGTGTTTTAGTTTTTCTCTTCTGCAGATATTTTACTGTGTCACTGGGGAATCATTCTGAGATTCTTTGTTGCCCCCCCATAACTTTAGATTGGAACCGGTCACCGACCAATAGACCCCAATCAAACTTTGCCTGTTGTCTCTCTCTTTTTTTTTTTTTACACTAATCCTTTACCTGCCTCTTTGGACCCCGTGTCCAGCCGAGGCTGAGTGTAGGAGATGGGAGCAGCAATGTACCTGAGGCTTGTAGTATGCAGTGAGGGCTATATCTGATACACAAAGCAGCTCCTATCACACACAGGCATCCATAACATTTATGCTGGATGTACTTTCAGTGATTGGGGGGGGGCTGTCTGGTCCTGTCCCCTAGTGATACATAGGGATGAGCTATTCGGTTCGGCGTTCGCATCGAACATAGCCTATTCGCGAACTACAAACATTTCCGCGTGTTCGCCCACAATGCACCACAATGGACCACAATGCACTTTTCCACTGGCCTGAAGCTTGTAATTGGCTACAGCCTTGCACCTGACCACAGTTTAGGTGCAAGACAGGTTCAAAACTATGCCAATCACGGCTCAATCATGGGCTCACAGAGCTAAGTCCCGCAGCACACTAAGGTTTCACACAGCGCTTCAGCATGTGTTTGAGAGGAGATTGTTGTTGTGTTCTCACTGCCAGTCTGCCACCAGCTACTGGGGGGGGTCTAATTTCTACAAAATATCTGGGAATTGTTCTAATCTGTGTGTTCTCACTGCCAGCAAGTATTTTGGGGGTCAGTAAATTCTACAAAATATTTGGGAATTGAGGTAATGTGTGTCTTGTCACTGCCACCCATCGGGGGTTCTCACTGATTTTTATAGGAGGTTTCTGAGACTTGTAATCTGTCTTCTCACTGCAAGCTATCAGGGGGTCCCACATACTTCTAGCAGATTTCTGCGAATTGTAATCTGTCTTGTCACTGTTGCCAGCTATCAGGGGGTCTCACTGACTTGTAGCAGATTTCTGTGAATTGTAATCTGTGTCTTGTCACTGGCACCCATCAGGGGGTTTCACTGATTTATAGGAGGTTTCTGGGGAATTGTAATCTGTGTCTTGTCACTGGCTGCCAGCTATCAGGGTGTCTCACTGAGTTATTATTATTATTATTCTTTATTTATAAAGCGCCAGCATATTCCGCAGCGCTGTACAATAAGCACAGTATAGACAGGGTTACAATACATTGAACAACATTTGACAAACAGTACAGGAGGAGATGAGGGCCCTATTCCCGTAGGAACTCACAATCTGGGAGGGTTGGGGTTGGAAACAGGAGGAGAGGACTGTAAGGTGAGAGTGATTGATGGTTGCGTCAGTGAGTTGGGTGGTAGGCTTCCCTAAATAGGAATGTTTTCAGGGAGCGTTTGAAGGAAGAGAAGTTAGGGGAAAGTCTGACAGTACGAGGGAGAGCGTTCCAGAGAGTGGGGGCTGCACGTGAGAAATCCTGCAGTCTATCATGGGAAGAGGTGATGCGGGGAGAAGCTAGGCGCAGGTCACTGTTTGACCTTAGGGAGCGTGCTGGGGTGTATTTGGTGATTAGTGAGGACAGGTAGTGGGGAGCTGAGTTAGTGAGGGTTTTGTAGGTGATACCAGAGTTCTGGAAATCTTTAATCTTTATACCAGAGTTGAATCAGAGTTCTGTATATATTTAATCTATATATCACTCACCATGTCAGAAAGACCAAAAAGGACAGGCAGACGCTCCCAGACACAGATAAGAGGGCAAGCAGTCCCTGTGTCGGGAGGCTGTGTCTCTGGTCATGGTGGACGTGGTGCATCCTCTGCAGGGGCACGCTTGTCCTTTCTAACTGGTGCTGGCCGTCTTAAGCAGCAGCAACATAGAGGATTTGGTGGATTGGCTAACCAGGCCATCCTCATCCTCCGAGTCCTCTGCCAGCCAGGCTTGTAGTGCTTTACAGTCCACCTCAGCTGCCAAAGCCTCTAATGCAGCCTCCATGTCCACAGCTACTCCTGCCGTAGCCTCACTATCACACACGGAGGAGTCAGCTGAATTGTTTGACTACAATAACAGTGACCTGCTGCTTGAGGATGCGCAGAAAGTACAGTGCTGATTCAATCTCTGAGGTTGAAGGGAGTATAATTAACCTAGAGGAAAGGGGTGCCAGTGATGACACACAAATAACTGGCACTCATGTTGCCCCAGCAGCATACTGCCAAGTTGGCTCCAGTGACGAGGAGATAGGGGGTGATGATGACTATGATGATGAGGTCACTGACTCCACCTGCGTGCCTGATCGAACAGAGGAGTAAAGTGAGGAGGAGGCACAACAAACACTAGGCACAACATCCTCTAGGACCAACCGTAGCACTAGCCAGTCCAAGGCGTCAGATGTCAGAGCTGCTCAGGTGCAGAGTGCTGTTGTCTCAAAGCACACATCCAGGAACTCTGCTGTCTGGGAGTTCTTTAATAAATGTGCAGCAGACCCCACCGTTGCTATTTGTAATCTATGTCAGCTGAGGCTCAAGCGTGGGAAAGACACCGGATGCTTGGGTACCACGTGCTTGAGGTGACATATGACCACCTGCCACGCATCCTGTTGGCGCAAAACTTTGCGTAGGTCCTCCTCCGCCTCATCTGTCTCTATCCCCACTGTATGTCCTGCCATGTCATTGCCTGCTACAACCTCCACTGACAGGGATGATGCTACAGTAATGGATGTACCAGGTTCTTCCTCACAATGTGACAGCATCCCATCAGTTGAAGATTTACGCAGTCAGATTACGTTACCCCAGCTGCTGCAGCATAAGAAAAAATATAGTCCCAACCATCCCCAAGCATAGCATCTAAATGCCAGTTTAGCAAAATTACTCGCATTGCAGCGGCTGCCTTTCCAGCTGGTGGACTCTGCTCCCTTCCGTGAATTTACTGAATGTGCTGTACCACAGTGGCATGTTCCAAAATGCCATTACTTTTTCACGGAAGTCCAATCCAGCATTATACCAGCACGTGGAAGACAATGTTATCGAGTCATTGGGAAAGGCAGTCAGCAGCAAGGTGCATGTGACTTTAGACACGTGGTCTAGCAAGCATGGACAGGGTCGTTACATTTCCTTCACAGCACACTGGGTAACTCTGATTGCAGCTGGGAGGGATCCAAGAAGGGGCTCTGTGCTGGAGCTTGTTCATCCACCACGCCTCCAGAAAGCTGCTTGTATGAGGTCTGTCTGCTCCACCACCACCTCTCCCTCCTCCTCCTCCTCCTCCTCCTCCTCTGTCTCTGGTGAAGTGGCAGTTAAACCGACGCCTGACAGGGTCTACGCAATGGCTCGAGCAAAAACATGCCATACTGTGCTTGAGCTGGTTTGTTTAGGGGACAGGAGCCACACCGGATCAGAAATTTTGTCAGCTCTGCAGGGTCAGGTGCAGAGATGGTTAACACCATGCCAGCTTCAGCTGGGAATGGTCGTCTGTGATAATGGCAGGAACCTTCTCTCCGCCCTACGCCTGGGTAAGTTGACGCATGTACCATGCCTACCACACGTTCTAAATCTGGTGGTACAGTGTTTCCTAACCAGGTACCCAGGGCTGGCAGAGCTTCTCAGAAAGGCCAGAAAAGTTTGCAGCCGCGACGGTCATTCCCAGCAAGTGTTCGTCTGGCTGAAATTCAAAGAGAATTCCACCTTCCCACAAACCATCTGATCTGTGACATGCCCACCAGGTGGAACTCGACATTAGCAATGCTGCAGCATCTGCACAAGCAGTAGAGGGCCATCAACGAGTACCTGTGTGAGTATGGCACAAGGACAGGTTCAGGTCAACTTGGTTTCCCGGCCCCCCCCCACAGTGGCTGATCAAGGATGCATGCACTGTACTGTCACCATTTGAGGAGGCAACGAGGATCGTGAGCAGGGACAGTGCTTGCATCAGAGACACAATTCCTTTAGTGTTCCTGCTGGAGCACACTCTGTGGGGAATTATAGATGTGGCTCTAGAGGCAGAGCAGCGGGAGGAAGAGGAGGATGAGGAGGAGGAATATTTGATTAGTGGGGGCATTGAAGGTGGGGATTCCTCAAGGGAGGGTTTTGTGTGCCCAGAAACACAAGGATTAGTACGTGGCTGGGAGGAGGAAGTGCACGATGGGGGTCATCCTCCTCATTGAGTGTCATGGTCTGAACCCCCCCAGACCCTCTGGTGCCCCATTTTTGTTCCCTCTTTTGCCATGTCCTGCATCGCCTTATGCAGGTTCTAGGACTTTTCCTCCCTAAACTTTCTTGGACTATAATTTGCATAATGGACCAGGAACCACACCTGCCCTTAATACTCCCTAATTGATCCTGCTTATGAGGAAGCCCCTGATCCCATGCTTCCTCATTGAAGTTCACAACCCTGTCTAGTGCAGACCTACTTCGTGAAGTTCCTGAGACCCTAGTCTACCAAAGATATTCCTGTCTTCCCTCTGCTCTGGGTACCATCACTCATACTGGTATCTGTGTTTTCCCCCCTGCTATTATTGTTCCCTGTATCAGTTGTTTATTTAGTTCTGTTTATTTGTAATACAAATAAACCCAGTAACCTGCCTAATCCCTGTCTTCTGCTGCTATTACTGCATCCTGGGCTCACACTCACACTACTGCACGCCATGCTCGATGCAGTCCGTGACATTGAGCAGGAAGACTCGGAAGCTAATGCCACCTCCAAAATACGCTGCATGGGCTCCCTGGTTATGCAAAGCCTGCTAAAGGACCCCCGGATTCGTGCTATCAAGCAGAGGGATCATTACTGGTTGGCAACCCTTCTTGATCCACGATACAAGGGGAAAGTTGCAGAGCTCATCCTGCCCGCACAGAGGGAGCACAGGATGAAAAAACTTGGACGTTCTAAAGCGACACTTGTGTAACACCTTTCCAGGCACTGGTAGGTTACCAAGTGATGACACAGGTGCTTCTGAGGCTGCGGATGATCAGAGGAATAGTGGTGAAGGCCAGGGCCGCTTGACTGATGCCTTTTTTTAATTTTTTTTAGTCCATGACGCCCAAGGACGTCAAATGTAGGCACCCATTGCCAGCGTCTTCACCATATGGTGTAGGACTACCTAGGGGCAAGGGCAGACCTAGATACCTTTCCTTGTTGACTCTGGGTAGGATGAGCCCAAGTAGAAAGTGTGGAGATCGAAAATCTTCAAAGAACTTCGTATAGGTAAATAATTGGGGAAGGTATATTAATGAATAGTAAATTTTCTTATATTCTGTACTTAATATAGCCGTACCCTGTACCTGGGAATACTTAAGAGCATGGCATACATTTTGTCAGCTTTTGGAAATTTTCAAAAAAATAGAGCAAAGAAATTTGAAAGCATATGTGTAATGAAATCTAACACAGACCGCAATTATGAGAATAATATAGAAACCTATTTTCTCAAAATGGAAAAATTGCTAGTCAAAGAGACCAAGCGATGGTGGGAAATCTCTTTTTTAGAGAAGTACCTGAAGGAGAGGTTAATACCTCGTGGCCTACGTATAGATAAGGCCCCAGCTTTTGGTCTCGAAGACAGTAATTTTATGGAGCAGTGGGATGAAATACTGCACACTTGCTCATTTCAACTAATGGAATTATTAGTGAAAAGAGAAAAAGAGGTCCAAAAACACCTGGAAGAGGAAATTCATGAACTTTTTGTTGAAATTGATGAAATTTTGGTTTTCTGTATCCCAAATTTCCACTCATTCCGATTTTTTATTTTCTTCCGAAAGTCCACAAAAATTTAACATCACCTCCAGGTCGACCAATCATTAGTGGTATCGATTCTTTAACAGCTAATCTATCGGAATTTATAGATTTTTATTTGCAGCCCATAGCTCAGAAAACCAGGTCGTACATAAAAGATTCCACTCATATCTTAAAAGAAATAGAAACAATAAATTGGCATTCAAGCTTTAAGTGGGCCACTTTAGATGTCACGTCATTGTACACAGTTATTAAACACAATTTAGGTTTAGAAGCAATAGCAAGAACTCTAGAATCTCAAAGCACTTTAGAGATCAGTACACAAACATTTTTACAATCAGCCATTAGATTCATTTTGGAACATAATTTTTTTAGGTATAATGAGGATATGTTCCTCCAGATAAGTGGTAGTAATATGGGCACCAGGTTCGCCCCCAGCTATGCTAACATCTACATGGCATATTGGGAGGACTCGTATATTTGGAGCCCTTCCACATGGGGGGCGAACCTGGTGCTATGGAGAAGATTCATCGATGATGTTCTAATCATTTGGAGAGGAGAGGAGGATGAGTTTAACCACTTTGTGGATACTCTAAATCAGAATGATTTTGGTTTGAAGTTTACTTCAACATTCAGTGCTATTGAGATTAACTTCTTGGACATCACCTTTTTTATAGAAGAGGGTAAGATCGAGTCAAAATGTTTCTTCAAACCCACCGATGGCAATGGATATATCCATTTTTCGAGTTGCCATCATAAACCGTGGTTAAAAGGGATCCCGAAGGGTCAAGCTCTGCGTATGCGCAGGAATTGTTCAAAGTTAGAGGATTATCACACACAAACTAAAATGGTGGGGAATAAATTGAAAGAGAAACATTATGAAATAAACAATGTAGAAAAAGCTTTTTTTGAGGTGGCATCTATGGACCGTAAAGATCTCCTTCATAAAGAGAATAGAACAAAAGCAGATAATGATTTTCAGTATTCTTTTTTCACGAAATATAATGTCCAGCATAAAGAAATAAGGAAGATCTTGGAGAAAAACCGGTTTATTTTAAAGCAAGACCCCATTTTGGGTCCAGAACTTCCAATTAGACCGAAACTTACATTTAGAAGACCGCGAAACTTGAAAAGCTGGTTAGCGCCCAGCTCTACATTTATAAGAAATGAAAAGAAAGAAAATAAAGGGTTTTTTAAGTGCGCTGGATGCAAAGCATGTAGATTTCTGAAGAAGAGAAGATTGGAAACCTTTACAAGTAGCAGTACAGGAGAAAGTTTTAAGATCAATACATATACAACATATGTTGAGTTACAGTTAATATATCTGTTACAATGCCCCTGCGGCATCCAGTATGTTGGTCAAACAACAAGGAAATTAAAAGAAAGAATATTAGAGCACATGGGCAACATCAGAAGAGGTGTCCAAAAACATGCAGTACCAGTTCATTGTACTTGTTGCAATAAGTACCAAGTATCTGAATTTTTATGGTCCGGTATAGATCAAATAAAGAAACCATGGCGAGGAGGCAATAGAGAAAAAGATCTGTTGAAAAAAGAAATGTTTTGGGTTTTTAAATTAAAAACTATGAGCCCGAAGGGCTTAAATGAAGAATTTGATATTAAATGCTTTCTATAGGTTATAATACATGGATTCTGTTTTAGGCAAATAAGATCCTACAATCAAAGGAATTATGAGAACCCATAATCAAAACACTAGATGGTCCACGGAACTTTGAAAATAAAGATATGGAGAAATATAGAAGATCTGGAGAAGAACATCATGTTTTGACATCGGAAGTGTAAAACTTTTAGATAGAATACGATCAGAAACGACACTACGGACGAAAACGAAAGTGCGCGATTTTTCGGATTTATAGAGAAACGGTAACATCCGAAACGGAAATGACGTATCGGAGGAATCCGAAAAACGGAAGTGATACATCAAAAGATTTTCTTTTTCCGGTGAATATCGTGAGATCGAATTGACCTATGAGTGGACTTAACATCATGTCCAAAAACGAAAGGATAGGATTTTCGAGCGTATGGAGTCAGGTGACTTCCGATCGGAAACGGAAACGACATTTCGGAGAAATCCAAAAACAGAAGTGACATACGAAAAGAACTTCTTTTTGACCATATATGGTGAACGCCGAGTAATCGAGTCGACCAATGAGAGGACTTTGTGGACTATTTAAATACGAAACGAAGGAAGGGAAGGTTTATATTATTTCATGCTTTTATCTTTTATGTTATTTTATCGCCCTTGATAAAGTCTCAGGACGAAACGCGTTGGGCATTTTTATTTTAATAAATTTACTATTCATTGATATACCTTCCCCAATTATTTACCTATACGAAGTTCTTTGAAGATTTTCGATCTCCACACTTTCTACTTGGGCTCATCCTACCCAGAGTCAACAAGGATCTCCAGCTTCTCTACTTATTCATCTGTGTCCTTTATCTGGAGGAGAGTGGGAATACCTCCATGAGAAGCGGATCCAACTTCTAAAGCTAAGTACCCTGTACCATATTTTCTTATATTCTAGATACCTTTCCAGCAGATGATCCACTGGCTTACTGGGTGTTGAGATTGGATCACTGGCCATAACTTAGCCAATATGCTATGCAGCTACTAGGTTGTCCTTCATCTAGCGTGCTTTCTGACAGGACATTCAGTGCCGCTGGAGGTTTTGTCACCGACAAAAGAGTGCGTCTGTCCACTGACTCTGTAGACCGGCTGACATTTATAAAAATGAATCGGTCCTGGATCAGCAGCTATCAATCCCCTGATGCTGATGTAACGGAATAGATAGGGGATGTCTTCTTCTGCATTCACAAAACCTCCAGCACTGAACTCTTCCACAATACCACAAAAGGGTTACGGTGTGAAGGCACTTGCTGCCATGAAAGGCACAATATTTGGCTGCACTGATGCCTGTGCCAGATTTATATCATTTAAATTTTTTGAACTGCAGGGTCCAACCCTGCACTCTTCCACAATACCACAGAGGGGTTACTGAACGATGGCACTTGCATGCCTGGCACCAAAAGCACAATATTTAAGTGCACTGCTACTGACGCCTGTATCAGATTCATATCCTCAGAGGGGTTACGGTGTGATGGCACTGTTGCCGACGTTAAAGGCCCAATTTTAAAGCACCTATTGTTACTTTCATCCAAAGCCTGCATAAGTTTCACCATAATTTAGCCAAAAAAATCAGTAACCTTTTTCTGCGCGTCCTAAAATGTCTTTTCATACAGGCTGCCGCCCCAAGCAGTTGTTTATGAATAAATTAAAGGAAAAGTATTTACCGGCATTTAAAACGTCATTTTTTTTTTTGTTTTGTGTTTCTATACATCCGAGAAATCCGCCACTTCACGGGCAGGTTATGGGGACCTCCTAGGCACGATATTTGAAGGAATTTTTCGTTTTTATTTCTAACCCTTATTTCATGGAAAACTCACTGTCCCTTTTTAAAAACGTTTTTTTTTTTACTTTTTGTCCTTGTTTCCTGTCCCCAGGGCACTACCCGGACCCCCATACACCTTTTATGGCAAATATCTTGTATATATGCCCTCTTGGAGGGCACTCTAGAAACCGAATTTTGAGTCCCATTGACTTGTATTGAATTTGATTTGACTCGGGTGTTCGGCTCATCCCTAGTTCTGTATTGAGATGCTGTTTGTGTATAGAGATGCTGATGGGCTTGTGTACAGAGATGCTGATGGGCTTGTGTACAGAGATGCTGATGGGCTTGTGTACAGAGATGCTGATGGGCTTGTGTACAGAGATGCTGATGGGCTTGTGTATATTGATGCTGATGGGCTTGTATATATTGATGCTGTGTATAGAGATGCTGAATGGGTTGTGTATAGAGATGCTGTTTGTGTATAGAGATCCTGATGGACTTGGATATGCTGATGGGGTTGTGTATAGAGATGCTGATGGGGCTGTGTATAGAGATGCTGATGGGGCTGTGTATAGAGATGCTGTGAGGCCGTGTTTAGAGATGTGATGGGGTTGAGTATATTGATGCTGTGTATAAAGATGCGATGGGGTTGTGTATAGAGATGCTGATGGGGCTGTGTATATTGATACTGTGTAGAGATGCTGTGAGGCCGTGTTTAGAGATGCGATGGGGTTGTGTATAGAGATGCTGTATATAGAGATGCTGATGGGGTTGTGTATAGAGATGCTGTATATAGAGATGCGATGGGGTTGTGTATAGAGATGCTGTATATAGAGATGCTGTATATAGAGATGCTGTGAGGCCGTGTTTGGAGATGCGATGGGGTTGTGTATAAAGATGCGATGGGGTTGTGTATAGAGATGCTGTTTAGAGATGCTGATGGGGTTGTTAGAGATGCTGTATATAGAGATGCTGATGGGCTTGTGTATAGAGATGCTGATGGGCTTGTGCATATTGATGCTGTGTATAGCGATGCTGTGAGGCCGTGTTTAGAGATGCTGATGGGCTTGTGTATAGAGATGCTGTGAGGCTGTGTATAGAGATGCTGTGTATAGAGATGCTGTGTATAGAGATGCTGATGGGGTTGTGTATAGAGATGCGATGGGGTTGTGTATAGAGATGCGATGGGGTTGTGTATAGAGATGCTGATGGGGCTGTGCATATTGATGCTGTGTATAAAGATGCGATGGGGTTGTGTATAGAGATGCTGTGAGGCTGTGTTTAGAGATGCTGATGGGGTTGTTAGAGATGCTGTATATAGAGATGCTGATGGGGTTGTGTATAGAGATGCTGATGGGGTTGTGTATAGAGATGCTGATGGGCTTGTGTATAGAGATGCTGATGGGCTTGTGCATATTGATGCTGTGTATAGAGATGCTGTGAGGCCGTGTTTAGAGATGCTGATGGGCTTGTGTATAGAGATGCTGTGAGGCTGTGTATAGAGATGCTGTGTATAGAGATGCTGTGAGGCTGTGTATAGAGATGCTGTGAGGCTGTGTATAGAGATGCTGATGGGCTTGTGTATAGAGATGCTGTGAGGCTGTGTATAGAGATGCTGTGAGGCTGTGTATAGAGATGCTGTGTATAGAGATGCTGTGAGGCTGTGTATAGAGATGCTGATGGGCTTGTGTATAGAGATGCTGTTGGGCTTGTGTATAGAGATGCTGATGGGCTTGTGTATAGAGATGCTGATGGGCTTGTGTATAGAGATGCTGATGGGCTTGTGTATAGAGATGCTGTGAGGCTGTGTATAGAGATGCTGTGAGGCTGTGTATAGAGATGCTGTGTATAGAGATGCTGTGAGGTTGTGTATAGAGATGCTGATGGGCTTGTGTATAGAGATGCTGTTGGGCTTGTGTATAGAGATGCTGATGGGCTTGTGTATAGAGATGCTGATGGGCTTGTGTATAGAGATGAAGTGCGGCTTAGCTCCGGGTCCCCCCTCACTGCCTGACATCCTCACGCATAGTGTGATGACGTCAGGTAGCCGGGGAACCCCTAGCTGCCCGGAATCCGCTGGTGGAGATAGGGGGTTCATCCCTATTTGTCTGTAGACTGAGGGTGTCTGGAGGTGACTCCTGAACATGTATCAAACAACACCTGTGCTTCTGAGAAGTGTTCATTTCTCTACTAAATGTTCCTCTGATGGGCTGTTTAACCCCTTAACCCTGCATTTCACTGCTGTGTACTCAGCTAATTTTTACCGCTTTCGCTCATCATGTTTAAACGCGATTTGAAGCCACATTTTATTAAATGACCCAGACATATTAGATATCGTTCTTTCCGCAGATTCATAATATATAATTTTTATATGTATACGTCATGTCCTGCCTGTAGATTATGACAAAAAATGCAATACAAATTTAATTTTTAATCATCTGCAGTGTGTAAAGTGTTTTTTTTTTTTCACGTTTTAGCATATGAGCGTTTGCGGTTATATTTTCTATGGGGTGTGCTTGTACAAAAATTAGAAATGGGGACTTGTTACATTTTGTGGGGGAATTACGTGATTTATAGCAAACGCACTCCATAGGAAAAAATCATTAGTGAGGCATCATTGTTCACATTATAATTGAAATGTGAACAATATTGCTGCATTAATAAAAATAACACACAAAAAAAAAATATATATATATTTTTTTAGTTTATATCTGGTCATGTTGGGTATCATTCGAAAGGCCATGCTCAGGACTTTCGATTTTTCACCCTCCATGAACCCTGCCACGGTTCTGGAGATATCGTGGTTCAAATGAACCCCTTATCTCCACCAGGGGATTCCGGGCAGCTAGGGGTTCCCCAGCTATCTGAAGTCATCATGCTGAAACCTCACAGCATCTCTATACACAACCCCATCAGCATCTCTATACACAGCATCTCTATACACAGCCTCACAGCATCTCTATACACAACCTCACAGCATCTCTATACACAACCTCACAGCATCTCTATACACAGCCTCACAGCATCTCTATACACAGCCTCACAGCATCTCTATACACAACCTCACAGCATCTCTATACACAGCCTCACAGCATCTCTATACACAACCCCATCAGCATCTCTATACACAGCATCTCTATACACAGCCTCACAGCATCTCTATACACAGCCTCACAGCATCTCTATACACAACCCCATCAGCATCTCTATACACAGCATCTCTATACACAGCCTCACAGCATCTCTATACACAGCCTCACAGCATCTCTATACACAGCCTCACAGCATCTCTATACACAACCCCATCAGCATCTCTATACACAGCATCTCTATACACAGACTCACAGCATCTCTATACACAGCCTCACAGCATCTCTATACACAGACTCACAGCATCTCTATACACAGCATCTCTATACACAACCTCACAGCATCTATATACACTGCCTCACAGCATCTCTATACACTGCCTCACAGCATCTCTATACACTGCCTCACAGCATCTCTATACACAGCATCTCTATACACAGCCTCACAGCATCTCTATACACAGCCTCACAGCATCTCTATACACAGCCTCACGGCATCTCTATACACAGCCTCACAGCATCTCTATACACAACCCCATCAGCATCTCTATACACAGCCTCACAGCATCTCTATACACAGCCTCATCAGCATCTCTATACACAGCATCTCTATACACAGCCTCACAGCATCTCTATACACTGCCTCACAGCATCTCTATACACTGCCTCACAGCATCTCTATACACTGCCTCACAGCATCTCTATACACTGCCTCACAGCATCTCTATACACAGCATCTCTATACACAACCTCACAGCATCTCTATACACTGCCTCACAGCATCTCTATACACAACCCCATCAGCATCTCTATACACAGCCTCACAGCATCTCTATACACAGGCTCACAGCATCTCTATACACAGCATCTCTATACACAACCTCACAGCATCTCTATACACTGCCTCACAGCATCTCTATACACAGCCTCACAGCATCTCTATACACAGCCTCACAGCATCTCTATACACAGCCTCACAGCATCTCTATACACAGCCTCACAGCATCTCTATACACAGCCTCACAGCATCTCTATACACAGCCTCACAGCATCTCTATACACAGCATCTCTATACACTGCCTCACAGCCTCTCTATACACAGCATCTCTATACACTGCCTCACAGCATCTCTATACACTGCCTCACAGCATCTCTATACACTGCCTCACAGCATCTCTATACACTGCCTCACAGCATCTCTATACACTGCCTCACAGCATCTCTATACACTGCCTCACAGCATCTCTATACACTGCCTCACAGCATCTCTATACACTGCCTCACAGCATCTCTATACACTGCCTCACAGCATCTCTATACACTGCCTCACAGCATCTCTATACACTGCCTCACAGCATCTCTATACACTGCCTCACAGCATCTCTATACACTGCCTCACAGCATCTCTATACACTGCCTCACAGCATCTCTATACACAGACTCACAGCATCTCTATACACAGCATCTCTATACACAGCCTCACAGCATCTCTATACACTGCCTCACAGCATCTCTATACACTGCCTCACTGCATCTCTATACACTGCCTCACAGCATCTCTATACACAGCCTCACAGCATCTCTATACACAGCCTCACAGCATCTCTATACACAGCCTCACAGCATCTCTATACACAGCCTCACAGCCTGAAGTGAGAATGCCGCGTGTGGGACACGTCCTCCTCAGCATACAGCGGGAGTAACGGAGGACGTGCCCCACACCGTCAGCAGTGAAGGGGTTAAAAACGTCTGTTTAAACTTTTTGTCCTTGTTTCCTGTCCCCAGGGCACTACCCGGACATTGTTTTTAAATGTTTTTATACATCCTACAAATCCGGCACTTCACGGGCAGGTTATGGGGACCTCGTAGGCACGATATGTGAAGGAATTTTTAGTTTTTATTTTTAACCCTTCTTTCATGGAAAACTCACTGTCCCTTAAACTTTTATTTTTTTTACTTTTTGTCCCTGTTTCCTGTCCCCAGGGCACTACCCGGACCCCCATACAACCTTTTACGGCAAATATCTAGCATGTATGCCCTCTTGGATGGCACTCTAAAAATCGAATTTTGAGTCCCATCGACTTGTATTGAGTTTGTGTTCGCATTCGAACTTTTGAAAAGTTTGAGTTCGAATGCGAACCGAACTCGGTGTTCGGCTCATCCCTACCCACGGTCACAGTAAGGGTGGGAGAGAAAGATGACATTTTTATGGTTGACACTGGCGCCAAATATTCTGTTGTGGCACAGCCAATTGCACCACCAATTGGAAATGAGGCTGATATAATGAGAGCAATGGGTGTATTTGTTAAATATCCTTTCTTTGCATCACGTAAATGCAGCCTGGGTGGACACAATGTAGAACACCAATTTCTGTATATGCCCAAATGTCCTATCCAACTCCTGGGGCGGGATATTCTCTGCAAATTGCAAGCCCAAATTATGTTTCTCCCCGGGGGTCATGCTAGACTAGACCTGCCTGAGAGCGGCGGCTCTACTCGGCAGCACAGCCCAGCCAGTCCGGAGACCCAGCCTGTAAAAATTGCAGTAATTATGCCCAGGGAAGAAGGATGGCACTAAACGCGCCTGTCGCACCAGACCCATACACACTACTACTGGGCATTCCTGGAGTGTGGGAGGAGGACAACTGCCTGGCTTGGCCGTGAATATTCCCCCAGTATATGTTGATCTGAAACCTGGCACAACGCCAGTGCCTCTAACACCATATCACATTCCACAGAAAGCCAAACAAAATATCCAGACACATTTATAGAGACTGAAAGATTACGGGTTATTGAAATTTTGTGTGTCACCATGGAATACATCATTATTGCCAGTACAAAAAGAAGGGACTCAGGAGTACCGTCCAGTCCAAGATTTAAGGGCAGTTAACAAAGCTACGGTGACCCTTGGGACGGAATGGGGTGTCGTCCTGCTCCTATCTGACCCCCTAGATGGCGTCCGGCCCGACTACCGAGTGGCTCGGCACTCGGCGTCTCGAGCAGCCGGATTTACCGACCTCTTGTTGGTGTGGAGGTGGCTGCTGGGCTGACTTGAGGCGCCTTTTCCTGGGATAGACGTGATGTAGAAGGCCGCTGAGTGCCTTCTAGGTGCAATGTGATATGCCCTGAAATAACTCACCAGACGAAGGCTGTATGACTTCAAAACAGGGACTGATTTATGAAGGGTTTGGACAGATGCTTTTATACACTCAACACAGCGACATGTCCAGACTTGAATGCCCTCAGACATGTCCAGACTTGAATGCGACAATCGGATTTGCATACAATTGAATGTCAACACAGCCTAGTAACCAAGGGAAAATATATACATTTAAATGCATCACATTCCAATAAAAACCCCACCAGTAAAACCACATCTAGAAATGAAATAAAATGTCCATATACTTAAACGCACAACCGAAATATAAAAGGAAAAATGGTCTTTAAAATTGTCTGAGTTTTTAGTCACGTGGCTCGCTGGAAGGAGCGCTCAGGTCCGTTCCGTAACAACCCTACACCCCGTTGTTCCCAATCCGTACAATTTATTGGCATTAATCCATGGAGATACAAAATATTACACAGTGCTTGATTTAAAAGATGCTTTCTGGGGGGGGGCGTGGCTAGCCGTTGATGGGAGCAGATGTTCTTCAGAGGAGCTCCGCTTCAAATTCATGCTTTGGGGTCCTTTTGTTGCCTGATGACTAACCTGGGGACACCTGAAGGGCTAGCCAACGGATTCGAGATGTCCGGGTCCGTATTGCTCCCCCCCGGACCAGAGACTTACCACAGAGCTGCATGTTCTCTCCCCCCACGATGCCGGGGGCCATCTTGAGGCCTAGCAAGCGACTCTCTGGCAGTGCAGAGGTTGTTGCTGTGGGCCTGGATGCCTGTCTCCAGTTATTGCAGACTGCGGAGGACGATGTCCCAATGACAAAAGGTGTCTGGCGCCAAATGTTAGCGGGGCTGCCGACCGGAGTAATGCTGGGGAGGATCCGTGGAGCGGCCGCCATGCCTGGGGATGTGCGTGTGGTGGAGAGGGTGACCTGAAGTCGGGGGCTGCCCTGCTCCCGGATTCTGCGGGAGGCTCAGGCTGAGCGGTCGCTGTGGGCTTGGAGGTGAACTGCATCAAAACAGGCAGATCAGAGGAGACTCTACCCATTAGCTGTGCTATTGATCAGATGGAGGCCGGAGCTGAAGAGGAGCGTTGTCGGAGATTGGATTGCTGGGCGATCAGTGGAACTTTTGGCTCCAGGTGCGCCCCTTGATACAGGCGATGGGAACATGCCGGATGAGGTTGAGGACGAAGTGACGCTCGCTGGGATGGCTGAGATGTGTCACCTCGTGCTGATGGAGATGCAGATGCCCAGGAGGCTGTTTGAGGTTTGGCAGCGGGGGTCGACCCCGGGGCTGCGATTTGGATCGATCTGTGACGTGTACTACCGGGGAACTGGTCAGTTGTTGCCCCCAGAGGTGATGTGTGCCCTGCCTGGTGGCTAGACACTAGATGAGGCAACCTGCCCTGCTTCGACTCTGACTCCTGGCCCTCTCCGTCCTGTGCCAGCTGCCTGTCCGTCTTAACATTTACTGAGGACATTTAATTTTATACTTTGTGTCTGCTGATGACATTTGCTCCCCCCCCCTTTTTTCTTCTTCCCCTCTTAGCTGAGTCTTCTTTTAGACTGGTCTTTGCTGGGCCCCGGCTGGGGACGTTTTGGACTCTTTTTAGTTCCACCCATGCTCTCCGCTAAGTGTTAGCTGATCTGTTTTTCTGTTGGTCCCCCACCCTTCATTTTTTACTTATTTTTATTTCTTTTTCTCCTTTTATTATTTTGGCGTATCTGGGATACCTCGATGAGTGAGTGCCACTGCGGCCTGGTGCCCAGCTTGGCCTCCGAGTGCCCGGGCCGGGTGCCACCTACCTCTCGTGGCCCCCCATGGGTTCTTGGACCCCTGGGAATGCGCCGGGGACAGCACCTATACGGCCTTTGCCATTTCCCCCTTGTTTTCCCCTCCCCTTTTTTTTTTCATTTCCCTTCCAATTTTCATTGTGCTGGATTTTTTTGATTCCGATGATGTTGTGGTTTTTCGCGTTTTGAAGAGACCCCCTCATTCGGGGATATTTTTGCTGAACTACGCTAGCTTTTGCTCTTGTTACTACCTGTAGACACGTTTGACTTTCTCTTACTTCGACGTTGATCTTTATTTCATTTTTCACGATATGCTTATATTGATGACTACGCGTGGTCCGTACCTTCTATTGTCTGTTTGTACGATGACTTCGTAATAAAAAAATTATATATAAAAAAATAAGCAGTTGAATAATAATAAAGATGCTTGCTTTTGCATCCGCCTTGCTCCCGCGAGCCAACCCCATTTTGCATTCCAGTGGGAAGAGTCCAAGACCAGAGTGTGTCAGAGGACGTGGACACGCCTACTGCAAGGTTTCAAGAACTCTCCCATTATTTTTGGTTGCGCGCTCAGCTAGGACCTCCTGTCCTTCAATGCTCAACCAGACAAAGTGGTTTTATTACAATCTGTGGATGAGTTATTGCTCGCTTCCCCCACAGAGAAAGACTATGTCAAGCAGGATATAAAGTCTCCAAAAAGAAAGCACAAATATGTAAACAAAGTGTAAAGTATCTGGGGTTTCAATTGACAGGTACAAAGCGTGCTCTGGGAGCTGAACGGAAGGAGGCAGTCTGCTGTATACCCCAGCCAAAGACACAAAGGCAAATCAGTGAATTCCTGGGTGCTGCAGGCTTCTGCCGTCTGTGGATCCTCAACTTTGTCGACATTGCCAAGCCCCTCCATCAAGCTACCAAGGGGGGAGAGCTGATCTATTCCTCTGGGAAGAACAGGCGGCTGCCTTCCTGAAATTGAAGACCCTCCTGATGGAAGCACCAGCATTGGGTCTGCCGGACCATAGTAAACCCTTCCAGTTGTATGTGCATGAACACAACCAGACAGCAACAGGAGTGCTGCTCCAGAATTTTGGCTCCTGGCCAAGGCATGTGGCTTACCTCTCCAAGCAACTTGACCCTGTGGCCTACCCCCTTGCCTGAAAGCTGTGGCAGCTACTGCAATGCTGATCTCTGTAGTTGACCCTGGGACAGGTTCTTCATGTCAAGGTACCACATGCAGTCAAGGCCCTGCTTGATGTGAAAGGCCGTTACTGGTTCAACAATAGCCTGATGACGACATATCAAGCAGATATGCAATGATGTGTGAGAATTAGGGATGAGCTGTTCGGTTCGATCAGTTCGGAATTCGATTCGAACTTTGGCCGTTCGCAAATTCACGAACTTCGAACTTTTTGGCGTGTTCGGTTCGAGTTCGAAAAAAAAAGAATAAATTTGAAAAAAGTATAGAAAATGCTTTTAAATACTAAAAAAATCTAGAAATAAAGGGACTCTTTACTGCAGAATATTATAAGCAACGGTTTATTAGATATTGAATTAAAAAATGTCTAGGTCAAAGATTCTCACCTCTAAATGATCTGTGCTCTCAAACGGCGTAAACAGGTGTTTAATTAGTGTTTGGAAATAACATGTGCTTCTAATTAGTCCGTCTCATGAATTTGATACATTGTATGCAGACTGGAGGTGCCAGGTGTCGTGTGTGGGTCTGTGATGGCGATGTTTCCATACATCCTATAAATCCGCCACTTCACGGGCAGGTTATGGGGACCTCCTAGGCACGATATTTGAAGGAATTTTTCGTTTTTATTTTTAACCCTTATTTTATGGAAAACTCACTGTTCCTTTTAACCCTTTCACTGCTGAGGCATTTCACCGCTGTGTGCGGAGCTAATTTTTACCGCTTTTGCTCATGTTTAAACACGATTTGAAGCCACATTTTATTAACCCAGACATATTATATATCGTTCTTTCCGGCAGATTCCTAATATATCATTTTTATATGTATACGTCATGTTCTGGCTGTATAGTATAACAAAAAAATGCAATAAAACTTGAATTTTTAATCATCTGTAGTGTGTAAGGTGGTTTTTTTTCACCTTTTATCACATGAACATTTGCGGTTATATTCTCTATGGGGTGCGCTTGTACAAAAATTAGAAATGGGGACTTAAATTTTTGGGGGGGAATTATGTGATTTTTTTTTAGCAAACGCACACCATAGAAAAAAATCATTAGTGCCACATCATTGTTCACATTATAATTGAAATGTGACCAATATTGCTGCATTAATAAAAATAACACAAAAAAAAATGCATGTTTTTATTTTTATTTATTTTATACCTGGTCATGTTGGGTATCATTCGAAAGGCCATGCTCAGGCCTTTTGATTGACACCCTCCATGACCCCCTAGCTGCCACGGTTCTGGAGATAGGGGGTTCATTTGAACCCCGATATCTCCACCAGGGGATTCCGGGCAGCTAGGGGTTCCCCGGCTATCTGACATCACGCTATGCGTGAGGATGTCAGGCAGTAAGGGGGGACCCGGGGGTGGAGCCGTCATCCAAGATGGCGGCCCCCACCGGAGCTAGACGGCACTTCAGCGCCGCAAGGTGCTGAAGTGCGACCCGGTGCCTAAGGGGTAAAAGCCAGGCACCGCTTAAAAGGGGAGACTCTCCCCTTTTAAGCGGTGCCTGGCTTTTTTTTGTGGGACCTCCCGATTGAGAGGGATTCGAACGGATCCCCCGGCATTGCCGGGGGCAGGGCTGGCGCTAGCGTAAGGCGGCACAGGTGGCCACCTTACTATCTGCCTTTCTGCCAGTTTGTGGGGGCAGAATTCCCCGGCCCCGAGCGCCACCATCTTGGTAGGCCAGGGAGACCCGGCGTAGTGCCAGGGGCCGAACTGTAAGGGACTAAGGCCAGAAGATGGCCGCCATCCTGAGCAAGGCGGCCATCTTCTTCAGAACATTGGTTCATGCGAATGTAGATAGAAAATATTTAGCTCAATTAGGATTTAGCTTGCATAGATTCTTTTAGAATGTTTTAAACTAACAGGCAGAGCAATTAAATTAACAAGATCCAAGGGAGATGCTGGCACGAAGTGACAGGATGAGAGAGTAGTTACATCAAGGTCAGAAAGCTAGGTGAAAACCAGACGAGGCCTTATCTAGTATAAAGCAGTCCTAGGGAGGTAGGCATGAGCAGGATCCAGAAGAGTGTTAAATTCTCAATTGTCAAAATACTGTGAAAGCTGCCAATTTATGACCAATGTGTGGAATGTCTTTGCATTCAGTCAAGGGAGGTACAGACCCCCGTGGGGTGGGCTAATTGGGATGTACCTAAATAACTATTCGGGGTATATGACGGAATGGAGATGTTGTTCCGCCTGCGGGTGTGCTCTATCTGCGTGACCCCGTCGCTTACCGCTGGCCCGACTACCGAGTGGCGCACACTCGGCGTCTCGTGCGGCCTGGCGTGACCCTAGGGTAGGGTTAGCGGGCGGTGGAGGGGACCCCTGCCTGGAACCAGTCCGACCACTGAGGCGCGCAGCACTCAGCGTCCCGAGCAACTGGTTCCCGGACCTGGCGGGTGTGGGACGCTTGTGGGAATCGGCCCTAGCAGCCGCGGAGAACGATTCGGATCTTATGGGGAAACGTTTCGGATCTTATGCGGGAAACGTTTCCGATCCGGGGGCGGGTGTCTCTTCGGATCTTGGGCGGTGAAGGTTTCGAGTCGGGAAGGGATGGCGGGTCGGATCGGAACTGGAGGGCTTCGGATCGGTATGGGAGGGAGTTTCGGATCTGGCGGGACCAGTGGAGAGTTCGGGTCTCCGTCTTCCTCCGATCGAATCTTTCTGAGCAGCGCCTCTGCCCTGATACTCGATGCAGGGTCAGAGCGCTCGATTCGGATCGTATCCGAGTGGGCACCGTACTCTGAGGCCGCGGGGGACACTCAGATACGAAAATACGGCGGAGAATAAAGACACACCAGTCAAAGCTGAATGTACTGCAGAATCTGGCTTTTTTATTTACAGTCCAAGCATTTATTACCTCTGCACACAATTAGAATACAATGGGACTCCTTGCCCGCCCTCCCAGGACCCATTGGCCCTTGGCCTTCAGGGAGTCGCCAATTCGGACCGGATGGTCCGAATCGGCCATTTTACGATTCGAACCGGATGGTTCGAATCGGCCATTTTCCGAAACGAGAATTCCAACTGCGCCACACGAGGATCGGAAAATGGCGGCGAGCAAGGCAAACAAAGGGAAAAGTCATTACACCATAAACCAACGGGGAACACTTTATTAACACCACACAATGTCACATCTAAATAAAAACTGGTAAACGGGGTGCGTGCCACCACACCCAAGTGTCCATGTCCCCACTGTCACTGCACCGCCCCTGGCTGAGGGTGCTGGGCCATCCCGTGACACTCCTCCCCCTCCCCAAGGTCCGACGCACTCGGTTGGACCCCACCGGGTCGTACCGAGGTAGTCGGGGCTCCCCAATCCCCTGGTTCCCGGGCCGACTGTCGCGATAACCCATCTGCGTTACCGTTCTGCGACCCGGGCCGATATTGGATGGAAAAGTTGAAGGGTTGGAGAGCCAGGCTCCACCGCAGCAGGCGGCCGTTCTCCCCCGCCACTCGGTTGAGCCATACCAAGGGGTTATGGTCGGTCATCACGGTGAAGGACCGACCGTAGACGTAGGGTTGGAGCTTCCGTAGGGCCCAGACCAGGGCCAGGCACTCCTTCTCCACTGCAGCATACCCCACCTCTCGTGGCAACAGCTTCCGGCTAATAAACGCCACCGGATGGTCCCCCCGTCGTCCCCCACTTGACTCAGGACAGCTCCCAGTCCGAACATGGACGCGTCTGTGTGGACAATAAAACGTTTATTATAGTTGGGAGCTGCCAGCAGGGGCGCTTGGGTCAGGGCGGCCTTCAGCTGCCGGAAGGCCTGTTCGCACTCCGGGGACCACAGGACTTGGCGGGGCAGGGATTTCTTGGTCAGATCAGTCAAGGGTTTGGCCAGGTCGCTGTAATGGGGTACAAATTTTCTGTAGTACCCCGCGGTACCCAGAAAGGCCAGGACCTGGGTCTTGGTCACCGGGGTGGGCCAATCCAGGATAGCCTCTATCTTCGCGGGCTCCGGCCGTTGTATCCCGCACCCCACCCGGTGGCCCAGATACTGCACCTCGGCCATCCCCACCCTACACTTCTCCGGCTTCAGGGTCAGGTTGGCGTCCCTAATCCGGCCCAGGACAGTCCCTACATGGTCCAGGTGTTCCTCCCAGGTCTGGCTATAGATGGCTATATCATCCAGGTACGCGCAAGCGAATCCCTGGAGGCCATCGAGGAGGCGATCGATTAACCGCTGGAAGGTAGCAGGGGCGTTCTTCATCCCGAACGGCATGACTCGAAACTGGTACAGGCCGAACGGGGTGATGAAGGCCGACTTCGGGGTCGCCTCCTCGGCAAGGGGAATCTGCCAATACCCCTTGCACAGATCCACCGTGGTCAGAAAATGACCCCCGGAGATCTGGTCTAGCAACTCGTCGACTCGGGGCATCGGATAAGCGTCCGTAACGGTACAGTCGTTTATCCGCCGATAGTCGACGCAGAACCTGGTTGTACCGTCCTTTTTGGGCACCAGGACCACGGGCGACGCCCATGGGCTGGCCGACGGCTCAATGACCCCCAGCTCCAACATCTCCCGGATCTCGGCCCGCATAGACTCGCGGACTGCTTCCGGGATCCGGTAGGCGGGCTGTCGGAGTGGTTTCTGACCGGGTGTGTCCACCTGATGGACGGCCTGGTCCGTATATCCCGGGAGGGCCGAGAAAACCCCCGGATAGGCGAGAAGCAGCTGCCGCGCCTGCGCCTGTTTCTCGGGCCCTAGCTCCTCCCCCAACTGCACCTGCTCCACCCCGGAAGGCTGCTTGGCTACCCCCGGGAGTTCCTCCAAGGGAAAGGGTTCCATCTCCTCGGCCGCCGGCGCGCATATGGCGTCCACCGACTCTGGCCGCTCATGGAAGGCCTTCAGCATATTGACGTGGAACGTCCGCTGGATTCTGGTGTCCGCGCAGCTCACAACCACATAGGTGGTATCCCCCAGCTGGGTTACCACCTTGTAGGGACCTTGCCAGGCCGCCTGCAGCTTGTTCTGCCGCTGTGGTTTTAACACCAGAACCTTCTGTCCCACACAGAACGAGCGGCTGCACGCAGCGCGATCGTACCACGCCTTCTGCTGAGCCTGGGCCGTCTCCATGTTCTCCTGCACGAACCCCTGGAGGTCCGCCAAGCGCTCCCGCAGCTTCAGGACGTACTCCACCACGGGAACTCCGTCCTCCTCCGGCGCCCCCTCCCACTGAGCCCTAACCAGATCCAGAGGACCTCGCACCCGGCGTCCATATAGCAGCTCAAAGGGTGAGTACCCGGTGGATTCCTGCGGAACCTCCCGGTAGGCGAACAGCAAGTGGGGAAGATACTTCTCCCAGTCCCTGTTCTCATGCACGAAGGCCCGGATGAGCTGCTTCAGGGTCCCATTGAACCGCTCGCACAGCCCGTTGGTCTGGGGGTGATACGGGGCGCTGTGCAGCGCCTTAACGCCACAGAGACGCCAGAGCTGTTGGGTGAGCTCAGCGGTAAACTGGGTACCCTGATCGGATAGGATTTCTCGGGGAAACCCTACCCTCGTGAACACCCTGAGGAGCGCGTCTGCTACGGTGTCCGCCTGGATGTTGGCCAAGGCCACAGCCTCGGGGTACCGGGTGGCATAATCCACTACGGTAAGAATATACCTCTTACCGGTGGCACTGGGCCGTGGCAACGGCCCTACGATGTCAACCGCCACCCGGCTAAAGGGCTCCTGGATAATGGGCATGGGCCGCAAGGGCGCCTTCGGATGGTCCCCAGCCTTCCCAGCTTTCTGGCAAACTGGGCAGGTGCGGCAATAATCGCGGGTGTCGTTGCTAAGGCGAGGCCAGTAAAACGCGCGCGCCAACCTGTGCCGGGTTTTACTCTGGCCTAAGTGACCTGCAAGGGGGATGTCGTGGGCCAAGCGCAGAAGCTCCTGCCTGGGTCCCTGCGGCACCACCAGCTGCTTCTGCGGAATCTGCTTCTTCTTGGCCCCCTCCCTCACGGTGTAACGGTACAGCAGCCCATCCTCCCACTCCACCTTGTCTTTCCCCTGACCGTCCAAGCCCTGACCAGCTCGGTCCCGGTAGCCCTGTAATGTGGGGTCGGTTTGCGTCTGGTGGCGCAGCGTCTCCGGGGTACTCCACGGGGAAGGGAGGACAGGCGGAGGGGAAGAATCGGGTCCCGTCGAGGTCGGGGAGGTGATGGCGGTCTGGGAGGTTGGGAAGGGCCTGGGGTTTTGGGCTGTCGGGGGGTCGGAAGGTCGGGAATGGTTGGGGGGTCGCGGAGGTCGGGGAGGTTTGGGAGGTTTGGGAGGTCGGGATGGTGGTGGTGGAGGTCTCACCTGGGTCCCATTCGGAGCGCCCCTGTCTTGTCGTCGGCTCTGTTGCCTAGTGGTAACGGGGTAGCTGCATCTGTGGAGTAAGCGGAAATGAGCTGCCCCAAATCATTCCCCAGGAGCACCTCGGCCGGCAGTTGTCTCAGCAACCCCACCCGCACCTCCTTCTCCCCGTTCCCCCAGTCCAGGTGCACCCGAGCCGTCTCGAGCCGGAGCACTTTTCCTCCCGCCACCCGTACTGCTACAGTGCTCTGCAGGCGGTCGCTTGGCGGGACCAAGTGAGGCCGGACCAGGGTGATGGTAGCCCCGGAGTCTCGCAGCCCCTCAGCGGCCGCCCATTTATCCACACCGCCTGGCGGTGGTGTCGGCGGTTGTCATCCGCGGCGGCTTGCACGGGGTCGGCTTCGTGCAACTGCTCCCACCATTCCTCCGGGGCCTCCGGCCACGGAGCTCCGGCGTCGCAACAATGGGCCGCCGGCGATGGCCTGCCGGCCGGCCGGGTCAATTCCGGGCGGTTGGGGCAATGTTGTTTGTAGTGCCCCTCCTGGTTGCACCCGTAACAGCGGACGTTAGCCATGTTGGTGGGCCGGCTGGGAGCCCGTGCTACAGGCGCCCGGACCGCGGGTGGTGGAGGTGGCGGGGTAGTGGGGCGGGTAACACGGGACGGCTGGCCAGGGTCCGCTCCCCCCCGGCAACTTCCGGGTGTCCGTGTACTCGTCGGCCCAGGTGGCCGCTTGTTGCACCGTATGGGGCTTCTTGTCGCGCACCCACTCTCGGATAGCGGAGGGTGTGTGCTCGAAGAACTGCTCGAGCAGCAGCAGTTGGGTGATCTCGGCCACCGTCTCCGCTTGGCTTCCCGAGAGCCAGGTGCGCAGGTCCCTCTGCAGCCGATGGGCCCACTCCACGTGGGTGGCGCCACTGGGCCGGCGAGAATTCCGGAACTTCGTCCGGCTAGCTTCCGGGGTCACGGCATATCTACTCAGCAGCGCCTGCTTGACGTGCGAGTAGCTGGTGGCCTCGTCGTCCGGCACCGTACGATAGGCCTCGGCGGCCCGGCCGGTCAGCTTACTCGCCAAGATCCGAATCCAGTCGGCCCGGTGCACGTCATGCACCCGACACAGGCGCTCAAAGTCTTGGAGATAGCTTTCGATTTCTTCCTCGGCTTCCCGGAACTCCTTGAACGCCTGGAACGGCACTTTCCGCCCGGCGTATCGGTCCGATGGCGAGCGGCTACTCCGCCGGCTTCGCACTTCGGCCAGCCGCAGTTCGTGCACCCGCTCTCTCTCCCTCTCCTCTTCCTGTCCGAGTTCCCGACCCAGCTTCCTCATCTCAGCTTCCGATGGGGCCGGACCCATCATGGAGATCCGCTCCCGCATCTTCCGGCAGAATTCGCTATCCTCGGCCTCAGCGGGAACGGCAGCCGGCACTGGGTCCGCGGGCAACGCCGCGAACGCCTCCTCCTGATCTATTCTCCTCAACTCCTCTATCAGAGTCTCCCGACTCTTGGAGCCCGGGACACCGCCCCGATTCTCCAGCATCCCACGCAGGACGTCCCGCTTGTAGGCAGTATACTTGATCATGATGAGGGTCCCCCTGGGGTCTGCAGAGAGCTATCCCACCGCTGCCACCAGTATGACGGAATGGAGATGTTGTTCCGCCTGCGGGTGTGCTCTATCTGCGTGACCCCGTCGCTTACCGCTGGCCCGACTACCGAGTGGCGCACACTCGGCGTCTCGTGCGGCCTGGCGTGACCCTAGGGTAGGGTTAGCGGGCGGTGGAGGGGACCCCTGCCTGGAACCAGTCCGACCACTGAGGCGCAGCACTCAGCGTCCCGAGCAACTGGTTCCCTGACCTGGCGGGTGTGGGACGCTTGTGGGAATCGGCCTAGCAGCCGCGGAGAAAGATTCGGATCTTATGGGGAAACGTTTCGGATCTTATGCGGGAAACGTTTCCGATCCGGGGGCGGGTGTCTCTTCGGATCTTGGGCGGTGAAGGTTTCGAGTCGGGAAGGGATGGCGGGTCGGATCGGAACTGGAGGGCTTCGGATCGGTATGGGAGGGAGTTTCGGATCTGGCGGGACCAGTGGAGAGTTCGGGTCTTACCGCAATGCCGAAGCGCGGTTCCCGGCGGGGCCGTTCGGTTCGGATCTCCGTCTTCCTCCGATCGAATCTTCCTGAGCAGCGCCTCTGCCCTGATACTCGATGCAGGGTCAGAGCGCTCGATTCGGATCGTATCCGAGTGGGCACCGTACTCTGAGGCCGCGGGGGACACTCAGATACGAAAATACGGCGGAGAATAAAGACACACCAGTCAAAGCTGAATGTACTGCAGAATCTGGCTTTTTTATTTACAGTCCAAGCATTTATTACCTCTGCACACAATTAGAATACAATGGGACTCCTTGCCCGCCTCCCAGGACCCATTGGCCCTTGGCCTTCAGGGAGTCGCCAATTCGGACCGGATGGTCCGAATCGGCCATTTTACGATTCGAACCGGATGGTTCGAATCGGCCATTTTCCGAAACGAGAATTCCAACTGCGCCAACGAATCGGAAAATGGCGGCGAGCAAGGCAAACACAGGGAAAAGTCATTACACCAAACCAACGGGGAACACTTTATTAACACCACACAATGTCACATCTAAATAAAAACTGGTAAACGGGGTGCGTGCCACCACACCCAAGTGTCCATGTCCCCACTGTCACTGCACCGCCCCTGGCTGAGGGTGCTGGGCCATCCCGTGACAGGGTATAAAACCCCATGTCTGAATGTAATCGGGGCTCCATCTTAGCGATTTCAATCCTGGCTGAGTGGTGACGTCACAATAAAGTTTGCCTTTCCTGAAGAGACTCGTGTCCACTCCAGTCAGTCTTTGTCCGTGCCGGCCCGGTCTTCTCCCGAAAGAGCCAAGTGGATTCCGGTAACAGGACCAGCGCCGCACACGCGATCTCGCGAAAACGCGGCTGCGCTGGTCATGTGGTTCCCGCCTGGTGAGCGGCAAAGCTCACCACCATGAGGAACGCCGGCGGAGCTGGCAGCAGGTGAGAGCTGGCGGCAGATATATCCATATCAGCTGGGGCAATATATACCCATGTAATCTGGGGGCAAATATATCCACATGTGATCTGGGGGCAAATATACTTATATGAGCAACCCTAGTGTGTGCATATATAGAGATTATCATGGCACCTCTATCCTGATTGGCTTGACATGACACGGATGGGGGGGCAGCAAAATGCACCTTCGCCTGACTAGATAAAAATGCTTGCACTGGCCCTGGCCGGGGGTCGCCTGCAAATGACATCATCGCGCATGGCGCAATGACGTCATTTACGTCGGGAGGAGCTTGACTTCAGCGTCTGAGAACGCCGCGGGACCCCGGACAGAGAGCTGAGTATCTCTGCCTGGGGTCCTGCAAAGCTGATGACGCGGCAGCGCGATGACACCTAATTCAGGCGCCCCCCCGCATGTGCGGAGGAGGCGCCTGAAAGGGAGGGGGGAGGTCCTTCGGACCTCTCTCCCTCCCGATCGGCGGCGTTGCGGGGGTTAACCCAGGCACCATTTGGAAGGGCACAGCCTGCCCTTCCAAATGGTGCCTGGCATTAACCCCCGGGGAGCTGGATCGCGAATCGGCGCTGAAAAGCGCCGGTTCGTGATCCTTTCCCGGAGCTGGCCGACATCTTGGATGTCGGCCAAGCCTCCGGGAACTCCCCCTGAGGACTGGCGTCATCGTGCATAGCACGATGACGCCAGTCCTAGAGTTAACCCCTAACTGCCACCAACGGTGGAGATAGGGAGTTCCAATGAACTCCCTATCTCCCGATCCATGGCAGCTAGGGGTTAAAGTTTGGTATGGTTGGATCGGCCAGAGCATGGCCGTTCCAACGATACCAAACACTACTGTGAAAAAAGTTTTTTAAAAAAAATAAAAATTAAAATTAAAAATAAAAATATATTTAAAAATAAATTATAAAAAAAAATCCCCTTTTTTTTCTTTTTTTTGGTTCGTTAATGCAGCAATATTGTTCCCATTTCAATTATAATGTGAACAATGATGCTGCACTAACGATTTTTGTATGCGGTGCGTTTGTTAAAAATCGTGTAATTTTCCCCAAAAAAAAATGTAACGAGACCCCATCTCTAATTTTTTTAACAAGCGCACCCCATACAAAATATAACCGCAATTGCTCGCATGTTAAAATGTGAAAAAAAAACCACTTTACACGTTGTAAATTATTGAAAAATCATATTTTATTGCATTTTTTGTTATAATATACAGACAGGACATGACGTATACATATAATAAT
Organism: Leptobrachium leishanense; assembly: GCA_009667805.1. Taxonomy (NCBI): domain Eukaryota; kingdom Metazoa; phylum Chordata; class Amphibia; order Anura; family Megophryidae; genus Leptobrachium; species Leptobrachium leishanense. The sequence continues at coordinate 16,606,431 of CM019072.1, forward strand.
GACATATTATGAATCTACCGAGTCTGACGGAAAGAACGATATATAATATGTATGGGTCATATACTAAAATAAGCCTTCAAAACACGTTTAAACATGATGAGCAAAACCGGTAAAAATGACCTCAGCACAGAGGTGTGAAAAGCCTCAGCAGCGAAAGGGTTAAAGGAAACGTGTTTTTGTACATAGTTAGTCTGTAATAATTAGGAATCACGCACTGAAATACGTGCAATCGAGAGTCCTTACTGGTAAAAGCCTTTATAAATAAATAAATAAAATAGTAAATACACGGAGTCCGATTAAAGTTTGAAACCCAAAATAATAATTTATTATCCCAAAAATAATTATCCAAAATAATGCAAATAAATGATCTTCAATAAAATACAACAAAAAACACTGAAATATGTCTATTTCTTATCCTGAACAAGGTGTTCAGAAAGAAGTACCATTTATTAAACCTTATGAGGCTCCAGGGAAAACCTTTCCAAAGAACTTACTAAATTTTATTAAACACACAAAAAAACGACCATACATTTAAAAAACCTGAATAATGTAAATGTTAGGCGATTATTGTTGCAACCTATTTAATTCGGCTAGCTCTGCAAAAGGTGGTATAATGACAATCGGAATTAATGGAAAGTATAAATTCGGATGGTGGTGAGTGGGACACAAGGTAATTCGCTCCTGATGAAGAAAGTGTTAACTTTCGAAACGCGTTGAGCAGTACACAATTATGTTTTAACAGTTTTTTCAGGGGGGAAAACCCCAGTCCGGTCTGATTGATGGCGATTTAAGTATTTGACTTCTTTGTTGCTTCCTGATTGTGATGCAGCGTGTTGGATAGTTAAGAAACCCAGCTGTGTGGGCCTTGTAGTGTAGTAAAGCTGTGGCTGAATATCGGACTATTGGGAATTTAATAATTGAAACAATCCTTTTTTTTTGCCCTACCGATTTACTAACTACAAGAGAAATCATTCTATTTATATTCAATGTTTAGAGGAAATTTATGCTCTTTAAAAGCCAAGGTACCTTGCATAAGCATTCTATATGATTAGTGGAGCAATTATTTTCAACAAATTGTTCATATAAGATGTTTTTCCTTCTGGCCAAGGACAGGCTGAGCGTCCACTGGCACCGTAGTCGGACGACCGATGCGTTTATCCGACTGTGCGACGTCGTACGTCTGTCGTCCACTGCAAGCGATCTGTCGGACGATGGGATAGATCAGATTTCTGAAGAGGTGGAGTGCAGAGGCTGCCAAAACCAGGATGAACTGGTTTTACATATAAAACACAGTTCATTCTGCTTTTTTAAACACTGCAGTCCTTTGTGGGACAATGGGTGAGACAGAATACAAATATACATACAAGTACACACAGAACAGTAGCAGAGAGGACCCAAGAGCTTACAATCAACCAAGGAGCCTTCCCTGCCCTACCCCTCACCCCTACACAAACAGGGCCAATCCTACACATCTCACATACATATAAATCAGGGATCTCAAACTCTGGCCCCACAGATGTATACTGCCTACAAATCCCAGAATTCTTTGAATGCAATAAATGGCCAGAGATTAATGGGAGGTGTAGTTCAGAAACATCTGGGGGGGGGGGCAGAGTTTAAGATCCCTGATAGACATAGTTTATTTTAAATGCTTTTATAACTCCCCTGATCAGTTTCTCCTAGGGATGAGCCGAACACCCCCCGAGTTCAGTTCAGACCCGAACCCGAACTTTCCAAATGTTCAGATCCGAACCCGAACTCAATACAAGTCAATGGGGCTGAAAATTCGTTTTTTAGAGTGGCCTCCAAGATGGCATATATGCTAGATATTTGCCATAAAAGGTGTATGGGGGTCCGGGTAGTGCCCTGGGGACAGGAAACAAGGACAAAAAGTTTTTTAAAAAAAAGCGGTTTTAAAGGGACAGTGAGTTTTCCATGAAAAAAGGGTTAACGATAAAAACGAAAAATTCCTTCAAATATCGTGCCTAGGAGGTCCCCATAACCTGCCCGTGAAGTGGCGGATTACTAGGATGTATAGAAATATGTAAAAACCAAAAAATGACATTTCAAATGACCGTAAATGCTTTTCCTTTAATCTATCCATAAACAACTGCTTGGGGCGGCAGTCTGTATGAAAAGGGGAGACATTTTCGGACACGCAGAAAAAGTTTACTGATTTTTTTTTTTTGCCGGTGAAAAGCAGGAGAATGACTGGAGAATGAAAAATTCTAGACCAGATAGCCGATTTGGAAAGTGAGATAAATGGGAGAATTTTTCTGGTCTGGCTATTTTGACCTAGAATTTTCTCTTCAGTCATTCTCCTGTCAGGGTTATTCAGAGAGCGGTGAAGAGCAGTAGAATGACTGGAGAATGGAAAATTCTAGGTCAAAATAGCCAAACCAGAAAAATTCGCCCATTTAGGCTAGGGTCAGACTAGCGAATTTTTAACGTGCGTTAGGCGCACTTAATCATGGCCGCACTAGCAGCAAATGACGGCCAATATACGAAGTACGGTCGCACAAAAGTCCAGCTGCGCAACGCAAGTGGAAAATGAACGCATTTTTTCGAGCACGCAGAACCTCTAGTACGGACGTACAGAGTGCGCTGCGTCCACTAGCGGCGTGTGCGTGATTTGGAGACGTCAGACCCTGCTCATGTCCGGCCAACATAACGTCCACACACCCAAAGTTTCCTGGTTTGGATCCGTAAAAAAAAAAAAAAAAAAAAAATCGCACAAAAATGCGCATCATATGACTGTTTTCGCGCATTCCGTGAAAAAATACGGCAATGCGTTCAGTTGCACTTTTTGATGGTCGCTGTGAAAAATGTGTTAGTCTGACCCTAGCCTTATCTCACTTTCCAAATCGGCTATTTGGTCCAGATTGTTCTCTTTTCCTGCCATTCTCCTGGTTTTTACCTTTCTCTGAACAACCCCGAGAGAGGTGAAAGCCAGGAGAACTGGCAGGAGAAGAGAACAATCTAGACCAAATAGCCGATTTTGGAAAGTGAGTTAAATGGTAGAATTTTTCTGGTTTGGCTATTTTGACCTATAATTTTCACTTCTCCAGTTATTCTCCTGCTTTTCACCGCTCTCTGAATGAATAACCCTGTGAATGTTTAATCCCGAGGGGAAAAATAACATTGCTTTAGATGTTAAAAGCGGGCAATGAGGAAATTTTGTATTTTTTTTTTTTTAAATCCCAGTTAAATGCAGCATATTAGGAAGTTTTAGGAGGGAAATTAATTCTCAAATCTCAATCAGAAGCAGACACTACCCCACCCCCTCAGTACCTCCAGTATAGTGTACAATGTATCAAATTGATTAGACCAGACAAAAACACCTGGTGTTATGCCCGTTTGTGAACAGAGGTCATTTAGATTTGAGAATCTTTCCACGTACACATTAGTTTTTAATTCAATATCTAATAAACCGTTGCTTATAATATTTTGCAGTAAAGAGTCTCTTTATTTCTAGATTTTTTTTGTATTTTTTTTAAGCATTTTCTATACTTTTTCCAAATTTCTTTTTTTTTCAAACGCGAACCAAACACACCCAAAAAGTTCGAAGTTCGCAAACTTTTGAACAACCAAAGTTCGGGCCGAACAGCTCATCCCTAGTTTCTCCACATCCATCTTCTCTGATCTGCTGAAATACATGCGATGCAAACGAGTGATTTGGTTCTGATCGCACATCCGATGCAGTCGTTACCCGTCGCAGGAAGACGGACATCAGACGCAATGGACGATGGTCCATTCACCTGCAAGTTGTTGGATCGGACGGACGACGACGGACAATAACGGATGATCGCACCATCGCACCAATATGGTGCCAGTGGACGCCCAGCCTAGATGGCCTTGCTGTATGGTCAATACAAAAAAAATATATTCATTGCGCAACATCTATCCCCTTCTTTGAAAGTTGGACAATATATGCGTGTAGATAAACAACAGATAATCTGAGTGGTAAATTATCTGGTTGCGTTTGGAGGGTGCTTCAATTATCTGATAATCAAGGAACCTAACGGTTGTATGGGTATTGTGGTGTTCAATTTGTGACCATAATTCTGCTCACTAGTAATGGAAAAATTAGAACCACTTTACTCTGTTAATTACAAACTGTGAGGAAAGGTAGTTAAGCTTAATTGCTTCCCTCTCTATACAATTAATTCAACCGGCTATCAAGCAAGCCCTTACCATTTTGATCATTATATTATCAAATCTTCGGTCTGTTAAGTCAACCGTTCCTTAATCTGTTTAAGAGTGGTAGATCTCCATATTTATTAATGAACTAACTATATGGTCACTTTAGACAGCATGTTTCAATACGCAGAGACAGTGTGATATAAACAAATTCAATTTGTGTAATAGAAGCTCTATACTTAAAATTGTACGTTATTATCCTGAGAGACACATACGTCTAATTGAACTATTTCTTTTTGATTGTCACAAAGTATTCTTTTTCAGAATGCCTCGCTACTATTGTGTTAATTAGTGCCACTTTTTGATACCTTTTATGTTCATGTCTAATTTTTTCACCTGCTGGTAATATATACGAAGGGTAACAATTACGTAGGTCTCTCTGGGCTATCGACTGAATAATGCAAGGTAATTTTGTGGTCTAATGGCTGACTCTTTTGTATTATGCCACACATCAATTTGAATAGACTAGAAATTACCCTATTAGAGAGCGTGCAGGTTTGATTGTCATTATACCACCTTTCGCAGAGATATCCTAATTAAATAGGTTGCAACAATATCGCCTAACATTTACATTATTCAGGTTTTTTAAATGTATGGTCGTTTTTTTGTGTGTTTTAATAAAATTTAGTAAGAGTTCTTTGGAAAGGTTTTCCTGGAGCCTCATAAGGTTTAATAATGGTACTTCTTTCTGAACACCTTGTTCAGGTCTTCCTTTAGTGTATACTAGTTAAAAGGTTTAATCCTTAACATAGTACCTATTGGCCTCAAGTTTTTTTTTGTTGTCATCCATTTCTTATCCTGTACTGCCACCTAGTAGCCGTTCATAAACGTTGCACTTTGGATTACAGTGTTTTATGAATTGTTTATAAGTTTGCTGCTGGTCCTGCCCACCCAGCACCGTGTGACTCGCACTGAGCCATCCAGGAAGCAGCTTGCCGCGATCACACTGCGGGGGACAGCGAGGGAGCCAGGAGGAGGTGAGTATGCATCCAGCCCGAGTGTGGCTTGGGGTTACCGTTCACGGTAGTGAAATTTAACCCCGAGTCACACTCGGGAATTCCGCCAGGGAGGTTAAAAACATTTTTTTTTCACTTTTTGTCCTAGTTTCCTGTCCCCCAGGGCACAACCTGGACCCCCATAAACCTTTTATGGCAAATATCTAGCATATATGCCCTCTTGGAGGGCACTCTAAAAATTGAACTTGAGTCCCATTGATTTCGTGTTCGAATTTGAACTTTTGAAAAGTTGAAGTTCGAATGCGAACCGAACTCGGGTGTAAAGGCTCAGCCCTAGTGAGAATCCACGGGTTCATTTGGACCTCATGACTACCTTGAATCCTGTTACGTTACTACCTGATTGTGAGGAAGATCCAGATCATGAATGCCTCCAAGTTATGGAAGTATTCAGTAGCAGACCAGATCTGAAAGATGTACCCCTAGACAAATACGACCTGAAACTCTTTACTGATGGTAGCAGCTATATGGATGATGGAAAGAAAGTCTCTGGCTATGTGATTGTCACAACAGAGGGAGTTCTTGAAGCAAACCCTTTACCAGTCCACACGTCAGCACAACTGGCCGAAATACTAGCGTTGACAAGAGCATTAGAAATCTCCGAAGGCAAGAGAGTGAATATCTACACTGATTCCAAGTAATGCTTTTATGACTATAGAGTGCACCATGTGCATGAACAAAGAGGCCTGCTTTCTTCTTCTTCAGGAAAACAAGTCAAGTATGCTGCTGAAATCTCAGCTCTTCTAGATGCTGTATGGAAACCCAGTGCTGTCAGTATTATGCATTGCCGGGCAGTGGTGTATTTAGGTTTTATGCTGCCCTAGGCCTGACTAAACTCATGTACCCCCTAATTTAAATTTGAGGCACCCCTTCCTGTCAAGGGCACACCTCTTCCTGGTTAATCCTCACCCTTCCTCTTTAAGCTCCGCCTTTTCCTCTCTTTATATTAAAAGTGGATACCAAGTGCCTACTTGTATATTTTGTATACCATTTCAAATGTATCTATTGAGATAAATAAAATTATGAAATGTTTAAATTCAAGCATTATTACAAAGAACAGCCACGCATGTCAAGTATACTGGATCACAGCCGCTCTAATTGGTTGAACAATAAAATCCACAGAAACGTGCACTGCATGAGCGTATCACAGAGCTGCACAGCAATAAAACCCACAGAAATGGGCACTGTGTATGAGCATATCAGAACTGCACAGCAATAAAACTCACAGTAATGTGAAGTGTGTATGAGTGTATCCCAGAGCTCCAGGGCAATAAAACACAGTAATATGCAGTGTGTGTGTCACAGAATCCACAGCAATAAAACTCCCAGCAATGCAATGTGCGGTGTGTATGAGTGCATCAGAATACACTGCAATAAAACTCCCAGCAAACCGAGTGAATATGAGCACACAGCAATTCTTTATTCTATATTTACCGGCCTCCTTCCACGGTAGGGCTGTGTGCATAGTCAGCAGGGACTGTGTACGGACTCAGCGGGAGGTCCCTCCAGGCCATGTTAGGATCGCGGCTGTGCCTGTGCGTGGAGCCATCTTGTCAGCATTGGGGTGCCACTGCCAGAGGGTGCACCGTGGCTTTGATTCCCTTCCCGGTGGGTGTTCAGTCCAGAATAGAGTGAGAGTCCGTGTTAACAAAAGGGTGGGCAGCTGCGTGCGTGTCACGTGGTACAGCCAGTCAGGTGGTACTGAGACTCCATACCACCTGACTGGCCGGACCACGTGACACGCACGCAGCCTCACCAGGAGCCAGGCAGCTCAATGACAAATTTCTATCACTGCAGTGCTGGTTAAGGAAAGGTCCACTTTAAACAGCGGTAAGCAGACAGGGCTACATATTCTGCTGATACTCCCCCCTTTACCTGCCGTTTACTGTCATCTTCTCTCTCTGCACACAAATCAAATCCCCCTCCCCTATCCTAGAGCTGCTGCGGGGCAGGGGAGGAGCTATGGAGGGAGGAGAGGGGGATTTTTATTCGATTTTTATTCCGTATGCAAACGCCCTGCTCTGCTGCTCATTGTTTGAGAACACAGCTAAAAGCTGACACACAGTGACAGTGGCACCTCCTAGTACCCCCTAATGACACCCCAATAATCACTGGTACCTCGGGCGGCCCACCCCCTGCCACTCCCCTAAGTACACCACTGCTCTGTGATATGCTCACACACAAGTTTGGCGAACTGCCAGCAAGTACGGTGCTGTTTTGAAGGCAGTGAAAATCCCCATAGAGAAGTAATGGTTAATCTATTCAGAGAACACCAAACAGCAGAGAAATGGCAGTGAAATGCCCTGATGTTCGGTGGATTCAATCAGGTTTATTCAGGCGAACCCCTTAGGTTTCAATGTTAAAAATATTCCCGTTTTTGTCCAATATCTAATAAACCATTTATTATTTTAATCTGCAGTAAAAAGTCTTGTTTTTTTTTTTAGTACCATTTAGTAATTTTTCAGATTTAATTTTCCACTTTTTGTTTTACTTTATTATATTTTTCATAAATATTTCATATATTTCTTAACACACATATATATATATATTCATTCTATGTCCATAGAATACATAACACAGTGCACAGTATCGCTATAATGTATGATCTCAATCGCCTTCCCCGTCGGGGAATCTTTTTTTCTTTTTCCTAGTATCTGCTTTAGGCAGAAGGTTGCTATGACGACTCACGTTGTTGTCCCCATGATACACACACCTTATCCTATTTATATAGGACTATTAAATGTTTTGATGACACATGAATATAAACCATTTGGATAAGTGTATGATTCTGATCTCTTCCTCCTCTCGCTGTGCTCCCCCCTTATTGGTGTCAGCCCGGCACCCCGTTTCTGTATAGGTATCGGGTTGCTATGACGACTTATGTTGATGTTTTCATAGTATACATGTCTTTGGCTGGATGCTACGTACGCGGTTCATAACACAACACGTCACTTCCGGTTTCCGGGAGGGCATCTCTGAAACCGGCGTAACATTGGACCCGGCTGGTTTGTAATTTTTGTAATTATTGCAATGACCTATTAGAGTATAAATACACAATACGATGCGGTCTTGTTTTTACCTTGAAAAAGGCCTTTGTTTAGGCCGAAACGTTGGTTTTAATGCATCTTTGAATAAAAGTTTATTTTTTAAAACGAAGACCTTGAGTGCGCCCTTCTTTCTGGCAGTCCTGTATGTACCTCTTGGGATATAGCACCGAGGCTGAAGATAAGTACTTATTTACTACATGGATGTGTGCTGAATTATGTGAACTATATATATATATATATTTAGGGGTGGGGCCACCCAGTGCGGGCTGCCGCCACCTGTAAAGTGCCGCCCTAGGCCTTGCTGGCCTAGGCCAAAATACACCACTGTTGCCGGGGTCACCAGAAAGGTCATGACGAAATACCCAAAGGGAACAGATTAGCAGACCAAGCTGCAAAATCGGCTGCAAAACCACCAGTACCACACTATCAAGCCTCCAGGATCCTCCTCTGCAAACAAGATGAACAAGTCTCTATGCCAAACTATGAATTCTATATGAATTGGAGAAGATTCGAACCTGACGGTGAATTTATCGAGATGATTATTCTACAAAGATGGAATGAAGATTTTGATTTGCTTGAAGACAACCATGACTATATTCAATGGCTCTTCCCCACTCTGGAACAAGGCTGAAATTTTTGCACCAAACCACTGAACCTCAAGAAAAGAATCTGATGTGTAACACCTCAGAAATTCAGCAACGACTCCTTCGAGCATACAAGATGATGCTGAAGTTCTTCGGCGTGAAATTAGTTGGAGGTTGAACGAGCAGAAAATTTCGCCGAGCGTTTCGACAATCAACACTCATAATAATTTAAGAATTACTCGTGTCCTGCTGAGCCTGGGAGAATTAGGAGTTGAAGAATATCAAGCCCCACTGGTGAATTTTCTCCTCAAGGAGATCCTTATTGAACATCGTCTGCCAAAGATGAAGAAGAGCGCAATGAACTTCTTCGTGCCAGCGGTGAGAGATGCACAGAAAAGGCATGACCTACTATATTTTGCCTGGCTACACTACCAACCAAAAGAAGAATTCATGTGGGGAAGACAGGAGGAACTTGAAGGATACAAGGCCCCATTTTCAGTGGTAGCCCCACTGCTGCCAGCTCTCTTGAGCGAATGGACTCCTGTGTATTCAGAGAGGGAGAAGAAATGGCTGTCAGAAGAACCAGGAAAGCATGGAGAAGACGGATAGTTCCAGTTGGCAAGCAACCAAATAGTCCTACCCGCGACATTGGCACCTGAAATTGTAAGAGCACTCCATGCCAGCACTCAAGGAGGAAGAGAAATAATGGAACAACAGTTGGAGCCACACTTCTATGTTCCTGGATTGTCAGTGATCTGTAAAGCAGTAGCCCAGCAGTGTGTAACGTGTGCCAAGAATAACCCAAGAACAGGCCCATCGTATTGTCCCCAATGGCATCGTTGCAGATAGATTTCACGGTACTGACACCCTGCAAAGGATATAAGTATCTCCTCGTGATGGTGTGCACCCTAATGGGGTGGGTGGAGGCCTTCCCAACCAGGACAGAAAAGACAGCAGAAGTGGCGAGAAGCCTGATGAGAGAGATTATACCACGCTATGGACTTCCCCTTGAAATTGGGTCAGACAATGACCCAGCTTTTGTACAGAACTGTCTGCAACAGCTTGCTCGCCTGCTGGGCATAACCTGGAAGCTACACACAGCCTACAGGTCCCAAAGTTCAGGAAAAGTTGAACGCATGAACAGAACGTTAAAGACTTTAATGTCAAAACTGTGCCAAGAAACGTCACTAGGCTGGTTGGAAGTGCTGCCGATAGTCCTATTGCATATTAGATGCAGGCCAACCCCACAATTGAAACTAAGTCCGCACGAACTCCTGTTCGGGCGGCCTACCCCTCTGATTAATGGTTTAAGGGGGGACCTTCGGGCATTGGGTGAGACTAAACTAAATGAGCAAGTGTTACTATTGGGTCAATCAATGCAGAAATTGGATACCTGGGTGGGAGATAATCTACCTCATTTCTTGTATCCCCCACTGCATAAGTTTTGTCCAGGTGATTCAGTTTGGGTGGAGGAGTGACCCACTAGGCCCGAAAATGGAGGGGTCCTTACCTTGTCATCCACCCCCACAGCAGTGAAGGTGGCCGAGGTGGATCCGTGGATACACCAACTCGAGACTGAAAGCAGCTGCAGCCAGCCCCGATCCAGAGTGGAGAGTCATCCCCAGCGAGACCGACCCACGAAGGCTGAAATTGACAAAAACTGCAGTTCCAAGCATCTAAAGACTCAGCAAGTGGGTGTTTTGAGAACCATAATAATGCCTGACCACCTGCCAACGATGGAGGATGGGGAGACCCCAAGGGCAGTTTGAGAGGCTGCCCCTCTTCCAGGCCCTGCCTGAAGTAGCCTTCACTTTTGAGGTGCTAGGGGGAGGGATAGTGTTTATGAGACTGTCAAAAGAACTGTCCAAGTGGTTTTGACACTGGGAGTGTTCCTGGTGTTGATACTGTACCTTGCCAATCTTACTTATGCCCTTTCACAAGGTGGAAAATGCCCAACTTGCCCAGAAACGACCGGGAGAGTGGATATCTCCCACATCTGGAATGGCACTCACCCAATTATGGAAAATCGCACCCTGTGGAGACAGAAACGTGACCTGGGTTCCATGACCACGCCAAGAGGTCACCTGTTGGTGAAATTCAAATACGCATACGCAAAGAAATCAGGACAAAAAGTGTTGGGTGTGTAGCAGATTGCACCCAGAGACAATTTATATCCCCTTTGCTGCGATTCCTATGAACTTGAGTACATTTTCGGCCGGAAATATTGCAATTCATACCATCACTGACCCTCAGATAAAACCAGATGAGACCATGCCAAGTTATCCAATAACAGGTCCGGTGTACCCGCCTGATTGGGGTTTTCCGATAGGAACAAATAATCTGAGTATGAGTGAGAATCCATGCCAGTCTAGTAGGTTTAATTTCACTGCACACACAATTCTCTCAAGTAGAGGGACCAGAATGGTTGTGGTTAGGCCTATAAAACTCACGACAGAACAACAACCAAACCGAATGGAAAAGATCTTGTGTCACGCTTGGTGAGAATGATGATTGAGGTTCGCAAGGGAACACTTCATTTGTACCCATTCATATTGACGGGAGGATACCAGGTATGTTGTGGGAGTGTGTGTTACACATGGGTAGCACCTACCACCACAGGGATGTGCTACCTAGCTAAGCTGATTCCCGTTCAAAGAGTACAGGGCGACTAGGTATCCATTGGTGTTTGAGAAACAGAAGAGAGTCGTTTTCGAAAGGGGACCAGGCATGGGCATGGTTCCTGGCATGGACTGGATGGGGGATTGAATTGATGAAGAGAATGAACAATTATTCATTGCTGATGGATGAGATTCTGAATATAACAAGCAGGGATATTCAGCTGCTGAACCTTGAGTTGCGTGAGATTCGAAAGTTGCAAATGGTACATGATATGGCATTCGAACAGATAAGTGCAGCATTGAATGGACTCTGTGAAATGACTATGCATTATGAATGTTGCACCTTTATCAGAAACACATCACATGAGGTCCCTGACTATTACCAGGTAATCCAAGATCACCAGGAGAAAGTTTTCCAGTTGCAGAACACAGCCAGGCAGATCGCAGCAGAAGGCTGGAACCCTTTCCGAGGGTTCGGGTCATTCGGAGATTGGTTCGGATCAATACTGGGATTTATCTCACGGATTGGATCCATGATAATGATGATGGTGCTCCTGGTGATAGGGATAGTGCTGTACCGCATAGGGGTATGTCTATGGCCATTGTGCAAGAAGGTTCTGACACCCACACGGACACAAAAGATACCTTTAATGATCCCGCAGGATCTGTTTCTAGTAAAGGCGATTCCCCCTAGGTACAAAGTGTTCGAGAATAGAGATAGTGGAGTGTAGTGGCTAAGGGTCTCAGGCAGGAGAACCTGAAACCCTAGCCAGGGGGGAATGTAAGGGACTCAGGCCGGGATCAGGCCGCCATCTTACTTAGAACTTTGGTTCACGTGAATGTAAATAGCAGATATTAGCTCAATTAGGACTAGCTTGCATAGATTCTCTGGAATCTCTTAATTTAATTGCTCGGCCTATTAGTTTAACAAGATTCGGGCAGACGCTGACACGAAGTGACAGGATGGAAATTAGTTACCAGAAGGTCAGAGAGCTATGGCTAGAATAAAGGATTTGAAACCAGCTGGGCCCTTATCTGAAGCATACAATAAACACGTTCTAGAAAGATAGACACAAGCAGGATCTGGGATGGTTGTAAATTATCCGTATGTCAAAATACTGTGAAAGCTGCCAATTTACTGCCAATTTGTGGAATGTCTTTGTATTCAGTAAGGGGAAGGTATAGACCCACGTGGGGTGGGATAGTGTCACCGTGGGGTGGGCTAATTGGGATGTACCTGATTATCTATTCAAGGTATAAAATGTTATGTTTGAATGTAAATATTTTCCTACAGAGCACCGCAAATATGGAATAACCTCCCAGACACCGTCAAACCTTCCCCCAGTCTAAAGTCCCTTAAGACTTCCCTATTAACATACCTCATTACGAAATGCACCTGTAAACATGTAACATAATGACTTTATTTCCTACATATTTATTTTTCTGTTAATCTGTATATTTGGTCTTGTGTTAATATCTTGCATTTTACTATTTTGTATTTCTGTAACATTTCAATGTTCTCGAACCCAGGACATACTTGAAAACGAGAGAAATCCCAATGTATCCTTCCTGGTAAAATCCTTTATAAATAAATAAACAAACGATATTCAGTCATTGCGATTCAATCCTGGCTGAGTGGTGACGTCGCAATAAAGTTCCCCTTTCCTGAAGAGACTCGTCTCCAGTCAGTCTTTGTCCGCGCCGGCCCGGTCTTCTCCAGAAAGAGCCAGGTGGATTCCGGTAACAGAATCACCTGATCACAGCTGAAGTGAGGGAGCACTACATTGCAAACAATCAGCTGCACACATTTTTAAATTTAATTACTCCTTCCTGGCTCCCATCATACAAAATAAAGGGCAAGAATAATTTTTTTTTTTCTGGGGTTTAAATTAAGAAAATCTGTTTGGCAAATAAAGTAATTTCCCCCTTCTTCCGAGGGGGGGGGGGCAGGTGATCATACCTCAGGTGGAGATTGTTTCTGGCACTTTCCAACAAGCTGCCTTGAGGAGGCACCATTGCCTGTCATTCTTGCCTTCCATCCAGATTCCACTCTGAGGGTGTGACCTGCCCCTGCCTGATACACTGTACAACTGTCGGTGAGTACAGGAAGAGAGGTCACTGTTGTGACATCATCAATGGGGGCCACTGGACAGCATCATGGAGGACCCGGGCGAGGCAGAGGGCAGACACAGTATTTATTTTCAAAGCCTGAAACAAAGTGATATGAATCCCTCCTCCAGCAGACAATGACTGGCCGGCAGGAAAAAAAAGCCCTGATTAGTGCTGGTGTTAGCATGGAGCCCACGCTAGCACCTGAAAGGGATTACAGACCAATTTTCACTCGGCCTCTGCCAAATTCTACTCACAAATTGCCAGTGGAAATTTTAACCCCTGTGTGCGTGTGTGTGTATATATATATATATATATATATATATACTGTCCATTATTGCCCTGAAATCGAGAGATGACATTTCCAGGTAAAATCGGGCCAGTCCTGCTAATATCCTGACAGAGGGGACACTGATACGGGCACAGAGGAGCATGACTAACGTTCAATTTTATACGGGTTGACTCAGGGGCGTCGCAAGGGGGGTAGGGGGGTGCAGCCCGCACCGGGTGACACCACCCCCAAAGGAGACACCTAAAAAAATATATATATATATTTTTACACATATTTTACCAGGAAGGATACATTGTGAATTCTCTCATTTGCAAGTATGTCCCGGGTAGGCAAGGCCTAGGCTTGCACTTTCCAGGGAGTGGCAAAAAAAAAAAAACACCAAAGAGGATATTCACAGAGCAACGAAATGACGCAGACATTTCAGTGTTCTGTTGTTCCCCACACTTTGGGGAATCAAATTTTCCCGGTGAATTCACCACAGGGTCCCTGAAGTTTTGGGTAATCGGCCACCGAATGCTGTCGCAAACCCGTCGCCTGCTGTTTTAAAAAGAACCACTGAATGAAAATGTCTGGAATTAACATATAAGTTCCTATGAATGATAACTGATTTTTTTTTGTTTGGAAAAATGCCTAAAAGATAAAGAAAAAATAAAATAGATTTTTTACTATGGATTAAAGAAATAAACGGTTTATTAGATAAAAACAGGAATATTTTTAAGATTGAAACCTATGGTGTTCATTCGCCTGAATAAACCTGCCAAAAGAAAACACCGGACATCAGTGCATTTCTTTGCCAAAATTTGTGTATGAGTATATCACAAACTGACAGCAAGTACGGTGCCTGTTTGAAGGCAGTGAAAGTCCCCATAGAGAAGCAATGGTTAAACAGCAGAGCTCCACAGCAATGTGCTCTGTGTATTATGAGCATTCAGTGTTATATGGGAGTACTGACTTATGAGTAAAAGTAGTTAAAAAACCCCCCTGTAAAACTCGGGGGGGGGGGGTGACACCATACGTTACCGCACCAGGTGACACCAACCCTAGTGACGCCACTGTTTGGACTGTTCCGGTAAGGGGCTTCAGGAAAGGTTTACAGACACCCGTGCTTGCCACTTATGATCATTGCCCTGACTACTCCTATGCCAAGATCTGTCTAAGATTCCGTGCACACAGGGAAGGTATGTGTTTGTTCCCTTTAATCACTGGTTTAAATTAAATTATTTTGTAATCTGTGCTGGGTGTGTCATGTAGCGAGCTCATATGTATCCAGAGAGCAAATTGTAACATTGTTTAAAACGGACAATACCACTAACACGAGCTGTAACTAGAATACCCATGCATTACAAAAACATGCGTTTGTTTTTTTCTTTGTTTAAAGTAATTTCATGAACAAAAAGTTAGGTTTTCATATTTCCATTTTGTGGATTTTTCCCATGATGCAACATTTACCAAAATCTGTGCAAACATTTAACTTTGTGGCTGTGCTTTATCCTATACAGTATTTAACAGTTAATGAGGTGGAGGAGGGAATGTTTAAGGCAGCAGGGGGTTTATTGTGGCTACCTGAGCTGAATGAGAAGACAGGGAGCTTAACCTTCTAATCTACCCCCTGGTAATGTCCTTTAATCCTTTCGCTGCTGAGGCTTTTCACACCTCTGTGCTGAGGTCATTTTTACCGCTTTCGCTCATCATGTTTAACCGCGTTTTGTAGCCATATTTTGATATATGACCCAGACATATTATATATATATATCGTTCTTTCCGGCAGACTCCACAGATTCATAATATGTCATTATTATATGTATACGTTATGTCATGTCTGTATATTATAACAAAAAATGCAATAAAATTTGAATTCTCAATTTATTATGTGTAAAGTGTTTTTTTTTCACATTTTAACATGCGATCGTTTGCGGTTATATTTTGTATGGGGTGCGCTTGTTAAAAAAATTAGAAATGGGGTCTCGTTACATTTTTTTTGGGGGAAAATTTAGCTTTTTCTAACAAACACACCGCATACAAAAATCGTTAGTGCAGCATTATGGTGCACATTATAATTGAAATGGGAACAATATTGCTGCATTAACAAAAAAAAACTTATTTAAAAAAAAAATAAACATTTTTATTTAAAAACATTTTAAATTTTTTATGTTTGGTATTGTTGGAACGGCCATGCTCTGGCCAATCCAACGATATCAAATATTAACCCCTAGCTGCCACGGATCGGGAGATAGGGGGTTCATTGGAACCCCTATATCCACCATTGTTGGCAGCTAGGGGTTAACTCCAGGACTGGCGTCATCGTGCTATGCACGATGACGCCAGTCCTCCGGGGGAGTTCCTGGAGGCTTGGCCAACATCCAAGATGTCGGCCAGCTCCAGGAGAGGATCACGATCTGGCGCTTTTCAGCGCCGATTCATGATCCGGCTCCCCAGGGGTTAATCACAGCCACCGTTTGGAAGGGCAGGCTGTGCCCTTCCAAACGGTGCCTGGATTAACCCTCTGCCCCCCGGCGATCGGGAGGGAGAGAGGTCCGGAGGACCTCACCCCCCTCCCTTTCAGGCGCTTCCTCCGCACATGCGCGGGGGGGGGGCACCTGAATTAGATGTCATCACGCCGCCGCGATGACATCTAATTGCTCCGCCGGGGTCCCGAGTGCTGGGCTGACATCCAAGATGGGGGGGCGCAGCAATCCGCCGGAATCCGGCGGATTGCTGCCTCCTGTGCATGGACGCGCTGAGCGCGTCCATAGCACAGGAGAACCACTTGGCTGGAAGCGCTCAGCGTGTCCATAGCAGCCAAGTGGTTAAATACATGCCATGTAATACAATGATGCGAGTCGATGACTGACCCAGTCACTCCATTCTGACAAAGCCACACAGTGAGAAGCAAGTGATGGAACGATACAAAATATCACACAATGGATGCGCCCAGTGACACATACAGAGGAAAATATCACACAATGGATGCGCCCAGTGACGCATATAGAGGAAAATATCACACAATGGATGCGCCCAGTGACGCATATAGAGGAAAATATCACACAATGGATGCGCCCAGTGACGCACAGAGGAATATATTATCTAAACATACAAGAGA
The DNA here is from genome assembly GCA_009667805.1 of Leptobrachium leishanense. Lineage (NCBI taxonomy): Eukaryota > Metazoa > Chordata > Amphibia > Anura > Megophryidae > Leptobrachium > Leptobrachium leishanense. The sequence continues at coordinate 16,623,394 of CM019072.1, forward strand.
AAAACAAACACATGTAAGATATCCGTAACATACTGTGCCTATTGTACAGCGCTGTGGAATATGCTGGCGCTTTATAAATAAAGAATAATAATAATAAATAACATAAATAAACAAGGGAACAAAGGTATCTTAAGGCGCTGTGCAGTGTATAGACTCAACTAGTGTCTGATCACCGTGCGAGTGTCCTGCCAACTTAGCAGCACTAAGGCTCTGCAACCACCCCAAAGTGTTGGGCAGAGAAGAGAATGTGGGTACCCCTTCGTGCAGCGCTGCTTGCGGATAAATCTATTTTTTTTTTTTGAGAAAGGATTTTAGCAGGAAGGATACATTGAGATTTCTCTCGTTTTCAGTATGTCCTGGTGGCGAGTATGTACCGTTAGGTGTCTTGCCAAGGACACTTACTGGAGAGGTGCTCGTCGGGATCGAACCCATGTCTCCACAGGCTCTCTACTCCACCCAGTCGGCCATTAGAAGGAGCAGTAAGATGAGGTGCTCCTTAGTATTGTCAGTATCCTGACTTGGTTATGACAAATCAGGTTTAAACAGAAGAGTATAGGCAATCAATCCCTATTTCAGTCGGGTATAAAAAATGATTCTATACACAATAGTCTGTTATGTTAGATTGATCCTCCTTTGTTTCCAGTGTGCCACCTAGTGTCCAAATGGTGGAATTGTTCTGGTAATGGTATGTCAGTTTCAGTAATGAGAAAAAAAAAAAGTTTCTCTTTTTTAAAAAAATGGTCAGGGTGTTTTTCTTGTTTAAAGTTGACAGCCTCTGCTCCTCTTGACCTTTCAATATTCCTCCAAGAGAAAGCGTGATGGTTAGAGGTGCATCCAGGTCTGTCAGACAATGTCGTTACAGAGAATGGAAATTTATGCACTTACGTTAGGATTTGATGGATGCTGCTGAATCCTTGGCAGTGTATCGTTATCCCTCTTGAAACTTGCTCCTTGGTTCCTTTTTCCTTCAGTTGGCCTCGTCCAGGATTAACTGCAAAGCTACCCTTTTACGGAGCTTCTAGTTACTGGCGGCGTTTAAGGATGGCGACTGGATGCAATGAGGGGTTAAAGCTTTTTAGCAAATGTATTCTAGCAGCTTAGCATCAATCAAAAGGATAGTAAAATCAATAAAAATAACGCAGGACATAAAAAATAAAGAGTCCGTAAAAATAGTCTGTGATAAAAGTTTAGCATAGGGGTCTCCAAGACGCGTTTCGCCGGCTCTCTGGCCAGTTTCAACAATTGGATGCCCCCTATGATGTAGCGCAGTGTATTTGACAAGTTTTTCGGGCGGGAAATGATTCATTTTCTCATTGTTCTGCGCATGCGCGCGGCTCCGTTTTCCTTCTGGTCACATGTTGGTGATGTCATCCTGGGAAGGCTCCATCCCTGACTGCACACAGATCGGGGTTCTCGCTGGTGAAGGTTTCACTTGCGTTCGAATACCGTGGCCGAGGGGAGTGTTAAAGGCAATGGCATCTTTACTCTATGCTCATTATGGAGCGGAGTTGGGAAACATTAAACATCTAAACTTAAGAGAAGGATGAAGTTTGTAGCCGTGTCTGCTCTCAGTGCAGGGTGCCATTAAGGATACCCTTGTATTTGCTGACAGTATGGGACGCATCCTTCTTATTGTACAATGGAAATAGAGGGGGAACATTAATTCATCCTTATCACCAGATGTTTAACATTAATTCATCTAATTGTTTCTAATGAATCAACATAGAGGATTATCTGGTGAAAAATGAATCTGTGCGTATTAATCGAAAAATGTTTGACCTTATCACAAGAATCTGCATTACGAATAAATGCGTTAGTATACAGTGAATTAAGTATATGTTTGACATCTGGACATAGATTCTATATGTTACGGATTCGTCCTGGCATGTAACTGTATTCATAAAATGTGAGGTATATCGAGTTTATTGTGCAGGGAATGATGGGGAGAATATACATATCATTGGTCTATTCTACCGATTCTTTGAGGATGATTGGTGCCATGGAGGTGTACATGTTAAAACTAGTCTTCTAGCCAGTTGGTTTGTTGGGGTCTTTGGATATGGCCCCTTACGTGAAGATGCCGAAATCTTACATAAATCTCCCGTGAGGAGATGTTTCCCAGATATTGGAAAAAACATTACATCTTCAAGGTTTGACAATGGAACAGGCGTGTCCTTGTATTTGTGGGGAGAGACGGGTGGAACTGTATGTGTCAGGTCCTTAAGGTGGTGGTGGGAGGGTGGGGGAGCGTTCATAGTAAACCCCTGAAAGCGGATTGGGGGCTTGTTTGATGGAGTCATGGTCTGCCTTGAAACCTTGGGATGTGCAGGTTATCATACAGGGGAATCTTGACATTTTATGGAAGGGTGAAGGTAGAGCATATTTTCTATATCTTCTGGTTCGTCTCTTAGAGTCTTGTCAGTCCTCCTAATCACAAGAAGTGGCAGATTTCAAAATCTGCGTTAAGGCCAGCAGGAGTCAGGGTATCGAATTCATAGATCAGAAGCATTTCCTCGCGTCCAAGAATCTTGGTTATGTCGCCTCCTCTCCTCAGGTGGTGTATTTTTTTGATGGCCATAAATTGGAGGTTTTTGGGATCACAGTTATGCATTTTCTTGAAGTGTACAGGGACGCTGTGTTTCTACACCTTTTAGTAATATTACGAATGTGCTCCCTAATCCTGACGTTAAGGGCTCTGGTGGTCCTCCCTATATACCTTAAACCGCAGGGGCAGATCAGTAGATAGGAGGTCTTGGATCTTCCATGTACCATCTTTATTGGTGACTCCAGGTATGTGTCTTTTCTTATTGCCGGTGCTCCTGCAACTCATCAGTTCCCGCATCCGTAGAACCCCTTTTCTACCCGATAAGTGTTTTTTTGCGGATTTGGGCCCTGGATGCTCACTTTTGGGGATTATTCTCTTGATGTTTCTAGTCCCTCGGCAGGTAAAATAGGGTTTCTCTGGAAGGATTTCCTTCAGAATGGGATCCTGCGTCAGAATTGGCCAGGATTTGGTGACCACTCTTCTGATTTCTTTATTTTGCTGACTAAAGGTAAAGATGACGGGATGTTTGGGTTTGGCTGTTTGTTGGTTCTTATTCTTATAGACCAAAAGTTATTTTCTGTCGATTAGCTTCGAACTTTCATATCCCTTTTCTTCAAAGGCGTCTTGGAGTTTTTTCGCTTGCGTTTCAAAATCCTCTTTCTTTTGACTTTTCGGGACGCCCTCCAGCCACCGATCGAGATGGCAGCTGGACTTTTCTATGAAGCTATTGCAATCTACTTTTTTTAAAAAGGTCTTGGTGGCTAGATGGTTATTTGTCACAAATATGGTTAGGTCCAGAAAGTCGATTTCTTCTCTACTCCATTTGCTGTCCAACTGAATATTTATGTACTTCAGACATTTCTGGAAGAAATGAACAAGGAGATTCTGTTCCCCACCTCCCCCAATCATCAGAAGATCATCTATATATCTTTTATATAGAATTATATTTTTTTTCCCTCCTTTCTGTAACAGGGGTTCCTCCCAGCAGGACATGAAAAGGTTAGCGAAACTGGGAGCAAACTTGGTTCCCATTGCATTTCCCTTGGTCTGTAAATAGAAGTCGTTGTTAAACCAGAAATCGTAGTTCTTTAAAATGAGGTCGATCCCTTCTAGGATATACTCGATTTGCTCTGGTGGGATTTCTTGGGTCCTTTCCAGTATGTATTTCACTGCTGCGGTCCCGTCATTGTGTGGGATATTACTATATAATGACCCTACGTCGCTGGTGACAAGTATATAGTGAGCCTCCCATTTGACTTTTTCCAACTCTTGGAGAATGTTGATAGTGTCCCTCAAGTGTGACTCCGTCTTGGTTACATAGGGCTGTAGTAATAGATCTATGTACTCGGAGACTCTACTGGAGATTATAGGTCTCCCAGGTGGTTCCGTTGGGTTCTTATGGATTTTAGGTAGGTGATAGAACACCGGTCTCCTAGGGTGGGGAATCTTCAGATATTTGTACTCTGTCGTTGATCCAGAAATTCATCGAACCTTTCCTTGATTTCCCCTGTTGGATCTTTGAGTTTTCTATATGTAGTGTCGGCATCCAGGATTCTGTGGGCTTCCTTCTCGTAATATTCTACAGATAAAATTACTGTTCCTCCTCCCTTGTCGGCTGGCTTGATGACCAGTCCTTTATCATCCGATAGTTCTTTAAGGGCCTTTGTTTCTTGTGCTGTCAAGTTGTTTCTTTTCTTATTTGTTTTTATCTTCCCTATATCCTGTAGCACCATTTTTTCGAATGTGCTTATCTCGTGAGATCATGTACCTGGGGAAAAAGTGTGACTTTTCTTTAAGGCCTGTGTGCTTGTATATTTCAGGCTGTTCCGTCCTCTCTCCTGGGTTTTTGAGGAAATATTTCTTCAGGCATAGGTTTATTTTGAACCTTTGTAGGTCGATGTATACCTCAAACCGATTCATGTGATTGGTGGGGGCAAATTTGAGACCTTTCCTTAAAACATTCTCCTGTTCCTTAGTGAGGGTTTTTTTACTCAAGCACCCAAAGAGGGATCTTCAACCTATCTGTGTCTCTTTTGGGGTTCTGCTTTGCCGCCTTCCAGATCTGCATCCCCGTATTCTTCCCTTGACCTTTTTCCCTTCTTTCTTTTCGTCTTCTTTCTTTTGGTTCCTCGACTTGGTGGCTTATTCTTAGTCCTGGACTCCAACTCGCTTCTGGTTTTCGTTTCTTTGGCCCCTTCGGGGGGGCCTGATGAAAATCCACCTCTTTCCGAATTGCCTGGGTGTTGTTGGATCGGTGATCTGGTCTTTGTTGATACTGGTTGGATGGCCCTGGCGTTCTCCTGGGTGTCCTCCCTGGGTTTGGGGTGGGTCTTGGCGTTTTCGGTTGTCACCTGTTTGGTCCTGTGGTTTCTATAGCTGTTAAGACTCTCTATATTCCTGAGGGTTCCTTTCATGATGGGTACTCCTATTTCTCCAAGATTCATTTCTCCATGGGTAACTGTGGTGATCCCACGTTTCTTCCTGTTCCCAGGAGTCGTGAGTGATCTCCCTGGGTCTTCTCCAGTCTCTCTTCTCCTGCGGTTCCCCCTGATGTTGTATGGGGGCCACGGTTCTTTCCATGTTCCAAATGTATGGGGGTGTGTGTAATTGAGGGGGTTGTTGTTCCCTGTTGGTTTCGTCAGGCTCCAGGTCCTGGTTTTCATCTTGCAATTCGGTCTCAGTGGGTGTTAATTTCCAAACATTCCCCTTTTCGTATTTCGAGCACGTTTCTTTGATATTTTTTGGTTTTCCTATCGATGAGATCTTTCTCGTTTCTCTAGGGAAGCTTCCATTCGTGAGGAGAAGTCTTGAATTTATACCTCGGTAGCGATACCCGTGAGGTCTCCATTTGTATCCTCTATACATCTGTTGGATTCCTCTAAATTGAATTTTCGCTCTTCGATAATGGCTTCCATGGTCCTAATGGAGAAACCTTCCAACATTAGGCCCCATTTCTCTATAAAACAATCACGCTCCTTCCCAAAAGGTAGGGCCTTTGGTATACCTGAGGCCTCTTGGTACTATCTTTTCTTTCATGTTTTTTTTTAATGCTATAATCTTTATGTAAGATTTCGGCATCTTCACGTAAGGGGCCATATCCAAAGACCAACAAACCAACTGGCTAGAAGACTAGTTTTAACATGTACACCTCCATGGCACCAATCATCCTCAAAGAATCGGTAGAATAGACCAATGATATGTATATTATCCCCCTGTAACGTTGGGAGCTTCCAGCCCTACCTGTGTGCTTGAGGGCAGCATGTCTGATGCTGCTCGCTGACCATTGTCCAGTTTAAATGGAGACAGGCAGGGAGGTGGTTGCATGAGGCGCGGCTTGAGTGGGGGGCGTGGCCTGGTGAAGGTCTTTAAAAACCCTCAGTGTTTTCTCAGCAGTTGCCAGATCGTGGTGATCCATACCTGAGCTCCTTGTACCTGACTGCTATATTGAATTAACCCGTTATTGACCGCTGCTTGTTTCTGACTATTCTGCCTTCTGTTGCCCTAGACCATTTTCTTGTACTACGCCACTGCTCTGATATCGACCCGGCTATTCCATTTGACCATTCTGAACTCTATATTCCTGATTCTGGCTCGGCTGACTACTCCCTGTGTTGTTAACCCTGTCTAGCTAGTTTACCTGGCCAATTCTAAGGACCAGACAGTTAGAGATCTTTCACGGCTACTCTGTTGGTAGCTTCTGGGCTCTGTGGAGTGTGGGGTGTTAAGTACTGCGTGGTGGGATCTGGGAACCGTGACACCCCCATCCCAGATAGCCGGCGAAACGCGTCTTGGAGACCCCTATGCTAAACTTTTATCACAGACTATTTTTACGGACTCTTTATCACCTATTTTTTATGTCCTGCGTTATTTATATTGATTTTACTATCCTTTTGATTGATGCTAAGCTGCTAGAATACATTTGCTAAAAAGCTTTAACCCCTCATTGCATCCAGTCGCCATCCTTAAACGCCGCCAGTAACTAGAAGCACCGTAAAAGGGTAGCTTTGCAGTTAATCCTGGACGAGGCCAACTGAAGGAAAAAGGAACCAAGGAGCAAGTTTCAAGAGGGATATCGATACACTGCCAAGGATTCAGCAGCATCCATCAAATCCTAACGTAAGTGCATAAATTTCCATTCTCTGTAACGACATTGTCTGACAGACCTGGATGCACCTCTAACCATCACGCTTTCTCTTGGAGGAATATTGAAAGGTCAAGAGGAGCAGAGGCTGTCAACTTTAAACAAGAAAAACACGCTGACCATTTTTTAAAAAAGAGAAACCTTTTTTTTTTCTCATTACTGAAACTGACATACCATTACCAGAACAATTCCACCATTTGGACACTAGGTGGCACACTGGAAACAAATGAGGATCAATCTAACATAACAGACTATTGTGTATAGAATCATTTTTTATACCCGACTGAAATAGGGATTGATTGCCTATACTCTTCTGTTTAAACCTGATTTGTCATAACCAAGTCAGGATACTGACAATACTAAGGAGCACCTCATCTTACTGCTCCTTCTAATAGATTTATCCGCGAGCAGCGCCGCACGAAGGGGTACCCACATTCTCTTCTCTGCCCAATAAATAAACAAGGACATGGCATTTTTTTGGTGGTACCGGCCCTTTAAAACACTTTTTTTCCAGCTTATTTATAACAGGGAATTTAAACTCCTGTCATCCAGATGTTGATGGCCAACAATTCCCAGAAAGTGATAGGTGGCCAGGGAATCTTGGGATCCCTGATTTATAAGAACACGCCGCGTGGTGGAAGGATCGATACGTAATAATGAGCCGCAGACACCGGGTGAAAACGTTGAAAGTTTTATTTTAATCGATCTGGAACTGTTTACAGAAATATAATTGCAAAGAGTTTAGAAACGTCCTGATAGAAGCAAAATATCTCCAATATTTAACCTTATTACAAGTTTGCTAAAAAACAGGAAACAAGCCCCCCCCCCAACAGAACTGGCTCTGTGTATAAAAGTCGTCAGCGCCCCCAACAGCCGGAGCCGTGCACTGCACAACCCCAAGACAATGGAAGAAGGCTGGGCCGCATGGGGACAGGACAGGGAGGGCCACCCCTCCGGTCATGTGACCGCCTGGGCTTCTGGGATCCAAACCCGGCCAGCAGAATAAAATTGTATATATAAAGAAATATATATATATATATATATAAAAATAATCTCACATCACAGATGTGATCAGAAGCCAAATAAATTAGAATTTAATGCAGGGAATGAGCGCTCGGCGGGTAACCTCGTGGCAGGAAAATAAAGACAGAGAAAGCGTTTGCTGTATGCAGCGTGCGAGCCACCATCAGGTGTCACTTATAACCCATGGATAGGAGCACATGGGGGTGCAGGGGGGACATGAGCTGAGGCTGGGCCCGAGTGTGGTCCTTTACTGGCGTCTGGGATCAAAGCGAGGAGGAGGATGCACCTAAATAACAGATTTATAAAACACTCTGCCCGTGTGACGCCCGATCTAGTTAATAAACCCCTGGATTTTTATTCATACACGGTCCCGGGCAGGCGGCTGATAATGAACTGCTGACATGTTTGGGGGGAGTCATCCAAAAGAACAGAGCAGGAGCCCAGCTGCCGAGGTGTGTATTTTATTAGTGGGAGAATCAACTAACCCACAGAGCAAGTGACACAAAGGTCATAAAAGACTCCACTCCCTTATAGATGTGCATCCCTTCAATCACGTCCCAACTGGACAGGTGTAAAGAATTACCCAGTGTATTAACCATTCATGTTGCAGACATATATACATAAAGAAATGCATATATGTGAACGAGGGGGTTTATATTATCCATAGTATCAATGAAACCAACTTCTTATCAAGTGATAATCATGTAGACATAAGTTGGTTTCATTGATACTATGGTTAATATAAACCCCCTCGTTCATATATATGCATTTCTTTATGTATATATGTCTGCAACATGAATGGTTAATACACTGGGTAATTCTTTACACCTGTCCAGTTGGGACGTGATTGAAGGGATGTACATATATAAGGGAGTGGAGTCTTTATATGTTTCAGTATGATTAAGACCTTTGTGGCTGAAACGTCACTTGCTCTGTGGGTTTAGTTGATTCTCTAATATAATACACACCTCGGCAGCTGGGCTCCTGCTCTGTTCTTTTGGATGGTATTCAGAGGGGTTTCAGCGCCCCTTTGAGCAGACACCTTGCGCTGGTGTGGTGGGCTCCCAGTTTGTCAAGATCGTGACGTTTGTGGATGATGTTTGGGGAGCGGTCACTGATCCTATTAAACAGAATTTTTAGGAATTGGGTTAAAAACCCAACTCAAAGAGGATAAGGGACCGCGTGATGCATCAGTGCCGTGACGCTCTTCATGTGCCGTGGAATGCAGGGCAGACCGATTACTCTGGCGGTTTGGTTACGCGGGTATAGAGTGCCACGGCTACAGGTTGTGATTTTCGGGGACTCCCTTTTTTTTGGCGGTCATGCCTGCACCTTACATGGTCTGGATCAGATTTATCCTTCCCTCTAGGAGCGGCAGGTTTAGGATCAGAAATCCAGAGACGCTGCTTGGGTCTAGTGTGAATTCATATGTTGCAGGAGAACGAGAGACGGTGTAAATCATATAAAACCACGGGAGAAGTCAGACACATCAACCCCAGAGGATGCTGTCATAAATAAGCATGGCACCTTCTGGCCTCTTACAGTGACAACATCGTTTGGTTAATGTGTCATAAGAGTCTTCAGGCTTTTCCCCATATATAAAGACCAGGACGCTGCAGGCCTCCCTGTGCTATGGAGCCTTTTCCACCCATCCATGGCCTCAGCCTGCAAACATTGTACTGGAAGGTATTAAAGCCCTCATACGGGGCTTTGGTCCCGGGTCTCACTTGCTTTCAGGACATTGTCTGAAAACCGCATCTTAGCAAATCTCCCCATGGATTCTCCTGCTGAATTCAGGGGTGGACAGGAGCTCAGCCCACAATTTAACTCTCAAACTGGTGTCTGCGGGAGCGTAGGGTTAAACGAGCCTGGCCTCTGTCATCACAATCTGCTCGATGACCTCAGCAGAGCACATGCTAGCGTGAGCTACGGTCTCACACCGTGACGACACTAAAAGACCGGAAGAGGAAGACTTTGCATTTGGGAACCTTGGACACAACTGTCAGCAGAAGCCCCCTCTCCCACCCAGGTAACATGCCTCCTTCAGAGAATGGCGGAAGCCCCCCCTCTGCAACATGGCGGGCACACGCTGGCTTCTCTTACAACCAGGGCATGTAAAGGGGTAGTTTTGTTGTTGTTCGGACGCCAGGTCTGATTTAAAGGGGGCGATCAGATTCATAGGGAGGCGCCTACGGGGAAACTAAACGGAAGGGGGGGGGGGGGGTGTTGAAAAAGCTGTTGCCAAAAGTCACCGCACAAAATCTGAGATTTCTAACCCAAAACGAATCACAAGGCAGACAACGCTAGCCTAGGTCAAAGAGGCCACATAGGAGGAGGGGGGGATTGGAAAAGGACGCACAGATTGTATTTTAAGATATCTATGCCAGGCCCGCACTCCTTTGAGTTGATAGCGGTGTCAGTCTATTTGCATTAAAAGGGGCAATTAAAAAAAAAAATAACCACGATACACTATTCAGTGAATAATCCCCCTCAATATAAAAGATATTTGATGGAAGTCAATAGATTATGTCATGTATTAGAATAAAGGGTTACTGGGGGAAGCAAATACAGAACAAAAGGGTCCTCCCCATGGCTACAGTATTACAAAAAGAAGGGCGCTCTACCCCGTGGAGAACAATAGGGGAATGTTCCTCGATCAGCCCCCCCTAACAGTCATGACCCTGCTGCAGTCAGAACCTGCAAAGCCCACTGACCTACCTCCCGAGACCTCCGAAAATAAATGCATTTTCCTGGGAAACGCAGGACACAACAGACACAGAATAAAAGGGATAAACACAAGAGCCAAATCTCCCAAACCCAGCTGTACCTTCCACACAAGGGCCACAGCAACAAAAACCGACAAACCTGCCACAAATGTGTGCAAAAGAGTAATATTTTATAGTATTTATATAGAAACTTATATATTTATATATATATATGTATATCTTTTCTGCTAAAGCGTTTCTTCAGTACGTATAGCAACTCTTCTAAATACAATTCTTTTTATTTTAAACGTTAGATAAAACCATCCGAACAAAAGAAAAAAGCCAACGATTAAAAACGGTATTAAAATTAAATGACCTGGAAAGGTCGCTCTCTGAACAACAAGAAAAAAATACATTTCCCTTCATATCGGCGATTAACCCGCACGAGTGACAGATTATTCCACAGACAGACAGACGCAGGGGAGCCGTGACGAACGCGTGAGCTTGCACGATTGAGTGGAGAGATGTGGGTGACGAAACGATATCTACATGGCTCAGTAACGGGAGAGAAAGACAGAACGGCCCCACCGAGCACAGGCGAGCGCGGCATTACGTGGAGGGGACACGTCTAGCGAGGAGATGGGTGCTTGGCCCATTCAGATTCCGGATCCAACCCTTTCGGAGACTGTATAAGCGGACACATTGAGATCCAGGTATGGACATCAGATAAAAGGAAAAAAGTCACACGATTTTTCCCAATAAAATGAAGGAACGTGAGGATTTTAATGAAGACTCGGAGGCGAATACTTGCTTAAACTTTGCTTGTTGATCCAGGGAGAAATCCGATTGCTTTTATGGAATCAAGGAGGAGTGCCCCCCCCCCCAATTGGACACAATTGAGAAATGAACCAAGAGTGTTTTTTTGTTTTCTTTTGGATCAACAGCAGCCAGAGGAATATGTGGATGGCTCTACGTGCTGGACATTGGTCTTTTTGAAACCTGAATCTCTATGTATCCATACGCAGCGTCATTTTCTGGAAAATTAAATACGTTTGCCTTTGTGCAAAATAAAAATAATAAAAGCAAAGACTTCTTTAATTCTTGATTTTTAAGTAATTTGCAAAAACACTCTGAAATGTTTAAATAAAAAACGAAGTAATACAATTTAATTCCCAGGCATCCCGCTGTCACGCCTTGGAGGAGCTGGGCCGCTTAAAGACAACAGACTGATTTGCAGAAATTTCAATGACCCAAATGGGAGGTTAAACTGACCCAAAATTTTTAGTGTCTTAACACCACGGGTACATTAATTACTATTTTTTTTTTTTAAAGATTAGAGTGAGCGAGAACGTTCCGCTTATACCCCTCCTCTGAAGGTAGGGTCGCCAGGTCAGCCATGTTTTCTTGGACACATATTATTTCATGCAGAGGGGGAGCACAGGGAAAAGTGCTGCCCTGCCACATGTATAATTCATATGCTGCAGGAAGGAAATAAAGGCAGGTCACCTGGGATTCCTTTTTTGATTTACCCGCAGCATATGGATTATACATGCCACAGGGTTGCATTTTTCAAGTGCTGCCCATCAGCTCGAATGAATTATGTGTCCAGGAAAACATGGCTGATCTGGCAACCCTATCTGAAGGCCATAAGGGTGAGCGTAGCAAGGCTCTGCAATGCACTGCTCACCATATGAGCGCCTTAGTGGATCGTGCCGCTATGTCAGAGCCACAGAGAATAGCAGCAATGTCATTACGAGATGCATTTCTGCCATAATAGCCGTTAGAGGTGAGTAGGCTCGTTGCTTGAAACCTTGGACCTTGCTCCTACATGGAGGAAGGAAAAAGGCCTTAATGACCGTTCTCATTTACTGAGTGCATCCTGTGACACGCCCGGAGGGACCAGCCGTCACTATCACAGCTTCTAATAGACTATAAATATATTCTTCTGGAAAAAATACAGAGGAAATATATATATTATATACAAATATATACACATACACGCTATTAAAAACGGACGTCGTGGACATGGACCTAATGAAAGGTAAACATTGCAACCACTGTGGAAATAAGAAAGCGGTGACAGCTGAGCATCCGGGCGCAGCCTCTCTTGATCTCTTGCTTTGTGGAGTATGACGTCCTAGACGCTCGCCAGCCTTAGTCGATAAATACTGAAGGAGGACATGAACGGACCAGAGAGGGCACAGCACTACAAAGCGACACATTGGACCACGGCTGATATACAGAATAATCCAGTTTTACAACGTCTGAATTGGCCTCCGTCTCCCCTGGGGGATCATTCAGGGCATCTGGAACACAAAAACATGGATTTATAGAGAGGACCGGACGAAAAAAAATAACTTCATGCAGAGCTTCTCAGAAAGCACATCTGACCACTTTTCTCATCTGTATCCCACCCGTCCATGGAGCTGGGCAAGGAAAATACCAGATTTCATTTTCAGGCTCATATAACAATCTGCCTGAGGTACCGGGCAAAAACTGTGAGAAGATGCACGGCTGAACGGATGGCCGACATGGACTCGAGATGTCAGGATCTGTCTGGTCTATCTATCAGGTCTATCAGGGCTTGACTGAATCCACAGGCCAGGTAGCCACATGCTCTTCTGGCTCCTGATATACAGGGCTCAAAATTTTCAACCGCCCTCTCGCCTAGGGAGAGTGCAAATTTAAATAGGGCAAGTTTAAACTTGGCACTTGCAAATGGTGGAGGTTTGTCATTAACCTCTTTGGATCAGAGGTGGCGAGTAACTTTTCAGCCTGGCTAGTACCGTAGGAATTAATTTTAACCCTGCTGCTAAAAATGTATATAAAAGTAAAATATATATATATTTGCTTTCTTGCTCAACAGATAGCTAGTTCTGGGTTTTCACCAATCATAGCAATCTGTGTAGTCAACATGTGACCTCATCTAATAATCCGAGAGGGAGCTGCAAGACACATCATGGTTCGTTAAGCTGCATCCTAAAATAGAAGGCCAACTGGACAGACGGAAGGACCAAACGTGCAGCCTTCCTGGACCACAGACTGAAGGCACCGTGGCGCTTACCGTTTAAAAGGAGCCAGAAAAGCTGCTCCCCTGGTTCTGCAGAGACACCAGCAAATCGCTGATCTTCCCCATATTCTGATCGGACGCTATCGACGAGCTTTCGGACATCTGCTGAGAGAGTAGTGTGGTCACAGACTGCCCGTCTCCTTGAGGTTGGCCTGGCTGGCCCAGAGCCATCATCTGGTCTGTCAAAGAGCCGCTGGGTGGAGGCATCATCTGACTGCAATCTGGGGGAATTAAACGACAACAAGAAATGTCGCAATGCTGCAAAGTTAAAATAAATTGCAGTGCTCTCGTCAGACACTGCCACGGTGACCTCCGCCTGGTACGCAGCACTCCATGAACAGTTCATGCTCACATACAGGTTATGGGGACGTTCCAGTGTTTACTGGGCAGGTTATCACAAGTGGATCTGAAACCCAGCTCACATTTTGGCTGCAGAATGGGGTTGATGGGAGTAGCATAGGTTTCCTGCGCACAGTGTGTGAGAATATTAGCAGGAGCCTGAGCATTAAGTGTTAATTTCTGTGCAGTTAACTATCTCCTGCAAAGGACCGCAAAGTGAGCTACCACCACCAGAGGGCAGTGTTGACAGAGGAACTTTATAGTCATAAAATGCACAGGCTATATAATCTCTATACACTGACCCAGGGGACATACCGGCAGAGGGATTGTACAGTCATAACATGCACAGGCTATATAATCTCTATACACTGGCCCAGCGGACATACCGGCAGAGGGATTGTACAGTCATAACATGCACAGGCTATATAATCTCTATACACTGGCCCAGGGGACATACCGGCAGAGGGATTGTACAGTCATAACATGCACAGGCTATATAATCTCTATACACTGGCCCAGGGGACATACCGGCAGAGGGATTGTACAGTCATAACATGTACAGGCTATATAATCTCTATACACTGGCCCAGCGGACATACCGGCAGAGTGATTGTACAGTCATAACATGCACAGGCTATATAATCTCTATACACTGGCCCAGGGGACATACCGGCAGAGGGATTGTACAGTCATAACATGCACAGGCTATATAATCTCTATACACTGGCCCAGCGGACATACAGGCAGAGGGATTGTACAGTCATAACATGCACAGGCTATATAATCTCTATACACTGGCCCAGCGGACATACAGGCAGAGGGATTGTACAGTCATAACATGCACAGGCTATATAATCTCTATACACTGGCCCAGCGGACATACTGGCAGAGGGATTGTACAGTCATAACATGCACAGGCTATATAATCTCTATACACTGGCCCAGCGGACATACCGGCAGAGGGATTGTACAGTCATAACATGCACAGGCTATATAATCTCTATACACTGACCCAGGGGACATACCGGCAGAGGGATTGTACAGTCATAACATGTACAGGCTATATAATCTCTATACACTGGCCCAGCGGACATACCGGCAGAGGGATTGTACAGTCATAACATGCACAGGCTATATAATCTCTATACACTGGCCAGCGGACATACCGGCAGAGGGATTGTACAGTCATAACATGCACAGGCTATATAATCTCTATACACTGGCCCAGCGGACATACCGGCAGAGAGATTGTACAGTCATAACATGCACAGGCTATATAATCTCTATACACTGGCCCAGCGGACATACAGGCAGAGGGATTGTACAGTCATAACATGCACAGGCTATATAATCTCTATACACTGGCCCAGCGGACATACAGGCAGAGGGATTGTACAGTCATAACATGCACAGGCTATATAATCTCTATACACTGGCCCAGCGGACATACCGGCAGAGGGATTGTACAGTCATAACATGCACAGGCTATATAATCTCTATACACTGGCCCAGCGGACATACCGGCAGAGGGATTGTACAGTCATAACATGCACAGGCTATATAATCTCTATACACTGGCCCAGCGGACATACAGGCAGAGGGATTGTACAGTCATAACATGCACAGGCTATATAATCTCTATACACTGGTCCAGCGGACATACAGGCAGAGGGATTGTACAGTCATAACATGCACAGGCTATATAATCTCTATACACCGGCCCAGCGGACATACCGGCAGAGGGATTGTACAGTCATAACATGCAAAGGCTATGAAACATCCTTAGAAGTTAACTTACTGTTCTGGATCCCAAACAGAAACATCCCGGATGTCTGCGGCGATGAAGTCTGCGGGTTCTGCATCTGGTTCAGAGCGCCAGCGACTGAGCTGTGAAACATGGCCGCCTGTTGCTGGGACGAGGCAGCGTTGCCTTGGATGGGCTGGGAGAATATGCTGGCGGCTTGCTGCAGCTCCTGCTGGCTCATACTGCTCTGCAGCATGGAGGGGGGAGACATGAACATGGTGACCTGCTGGTCTGGAGATGCTGCTGGTGGCTGAACCAGTTGGAGCTGGGCTGAGTTGTGGTACATTGGAGACTGCTGCTGCTGCTGCTGCTGGTCATGCTGGGAGGAAACAGGACTGGGAGCCTGAAAATCCATGTTCTGGGAGTGGAAAAGGACTTGACTTTGCTGCTCCTGCGTGGCCATCTGCTCCTGACCAGCGCTGAAGAGCAGGTTCTGCTGATGCTCCTGAGTGGCCATCTGCTCCTGACCAGCGCTGAAGAGCAGGTTCTGCTGATGCTCCTGAGCGGCCATCTGCTCCTGACCAGCACTGAAGAGCATGTTCTGCTGCTGCTCCTGGGCAGCCATTTGTTCCTGACTACCGCTGAAGAGCATGTTCTGTTGCTGCTCCTGGGCAGCCATCTGCTCCTGACCAGTGCTGAAGAGCATGTTCTGCTGCTGCTCTTGGGTGGCCATCTGCTCCTGACCAGCGCTGAAGAGCATGTTCTGCTGCTGCTCCTGAGCAGCCATCTGCTCCTGACCAGCGCTGAAGAGCATGTTCTGCTGCTGCTCCTGGGCAGTCATCTGCTCCTGACCAGCGCTGAAGAGCATGTTCTGCTGCTGCTCCTGGGCAGCCATCTGCTCCTGACCAGCGCTGAAGAGCATGTTCTGCTGCTGCTCCTGAGCAGTCATCTGCTCCTGACCAGCGCTGAAGAGCATGTTCTGCTGCTGCTCCTGAGCAGTCATCTGCTCCTGACCAGCGCTGAAGAGCATGTTCTGCTGCTGCTCCTGAGCAGTCATCTGCTCCTGACCAGCGCTGAAGAGCATGTTCTGCTGCTGCTCCTGGGTGGCCATCTGCTCCTGACCAGCGCTGAAGAGCATGTTCTGCTGCTGCTCCTGGGTGGCCATCTGCTCCTGACCAGCACTGAAGAGCATGTTCTGCTGCTGGTCCTGGGAGCCCATGCCGGCCATAGAGTTCTGCGTGTTGTAAAGCAAATTCTGAGTCTGCTTGTGCGGTGAGGGGCTGCCCTGCATCCCTACCATGGAGTGAGTTGCCTGGAACATGGAGGTCGGCTGGTTCTGAGCCTGGAACAGGTTCTGCTGTGTCTGATGCTCCTGGGAAATGATGGTGCTCTGCATGTGAGACAGCTGGCTCTGCTGCTGGAAGGTAGTCTGTGGGTCTGGGTTTTGACCAGCTTGAAGCTGAGGGAGGGGGTTCTGACTTGTGAAAAATGACAACTGCTTCTCTTGAACAACAGCGCTGTTCTGCAGGGTGTTCATGGCGCTCTGGGAGAGGAACATGTTTGCAGTTTGCTGCTCTGGAGTCGAGGAGCTCTGCAGGACAGACATGGCAGTCTGCGAGTGAAAGAGCTGTTCTTGTGATGTGGTGGAGCTCTGGTGCTGCACCATGGAGTTTCCAGGGTGAAATATGGAGCCTTGTGTGTCCGGGGATATACTCTGTCCGTCCCCCATTGTGTTCTGGGGGTGATACAACGGAGCATGCACATGAGGAGGCTGCTGTAGAAAGCCACTGGACTGAAGGGCCATGATATCTCCCGCCTGCTGGAAAAGCCCAGAGCCGGGCTGCTGCGTCCCACTAGACTGGACGCCCAGCATGTCTTCTGCCGGGGAGAAGAGGTTCACTTGGGACTGGCTTTCCCCTCCCGGTTGCATTTGGACCATACTCTGAAAGACATTGCTCTGCATCTGCTCAGCCTGTGTGGATGTGCTCTCGTCTGCGGTGACTGAAGGTTGGAAAATGCCAGAGGACGAGGCAGATAATTGCTGCTGTCCAGCAGACCCTTTTCCGCTGGAAATACCGGCATTGGAGAACAGGTCACACTGAATCTGCATTTCTTCACTGGTTGAGAGCCCCCCGATCAGGTGGGATGCCTGCTGGTAAACTGGTGACTGGATGCCCCCCGCTCCAGAACCCTGCGTTTGGTACAGGTCTGGCTGAATGGGTCCCGGGGAGTGGTGCATGTCCATGACCAGGGCTGCCGTGGTCTCCATGGCCTGCTGCTGATTCGACAGGGAATTCTCCGCTTGCTGCAGAAGGTTATCAGTTCTTCCGGAAAGCACAGTGTCTGATAAGGAATGCGCAGATTCCGGGGGAGCAAATATCCCAGGGCTCGGATTGTTTGCAATCGAACCGACTGGCTGAAAGATTCCAGCGTTCAGCTGCTCCTGGACTTGTCCTATGGACGTTTGGCCGTTTTCATTTCCTCCCGGCCCTGAATAGAGCACGTGGGATAACTGCTGCCCCAAGCCGACCTCTGCGCTGCCACTCGGGACGCTGGCTTGGAAGCCGCTACCCTGCAGCTGCTGCATGGTGCTTTGTAGCTGACTTACATTGCTTGGTGATGAGAAGATGCCAGGTGACAGTTGCTGCTGTAGAGTCTGTGCTTGGTCCTGCAATGGCGGTTGTGGAGGAGCCGGCGTGGCTTCAGACAACTGGGGCAAGTGCTCCCCAGGCTGGGACTCCATGATTTGAAACGGAGTGGGATGCTGCATGATGGAGTCACTGCTTGCGCACTGGTTTGAGGAAGCGACAGCTGCGAAGCAATTTGATGGTGTAATGTCTTGGGTCTGGATGGTGGACAGGGGCTCTGGGTTAAAGACCTGAATAGGGGTCTTCTGGTCACTTTCAGGAGGCAGATGGGCAATGGAGGCAGAAAATGACGCGTTGCCGGACGAGGTCTCCAACTTCTGCTGAGCTGCTGCAGCAATTTGTGATGCCTGAGGAGAAAGCAAAGCACAAATATTCACTCTTCAACACAATACAGTCCTCTGCTGTGAATTTAGTGGTCCGACAGAACGTTACTGGTTAAGACCGCATAATAAAAGCCGCTTTCAGGCGAAATCCTGCAGACGCTTAGAACGTACGTACATATCAAGCTGAACGTACACAACAAGCCATATTGCTTCGCGATGGAGGCTCTAAACAGAGCTTATACTGTGGCTTGTGTCTGGAAATCGCTTGTTCGTGCTTCGAGTGCAGAAAGCTGCAAATAAAACTAGTTTCATGTCCCGCTTATACCTGCTGGGAATCCCCAAAATGTCAACATAATGTAAGCAGAGCCATGGTACAACATGGTCATCCTAAGGGTATCCAACATTAACATACATCCATCTGGTGAAATTCAGGGGCAGAGATCACCTGGAATATTTCATGTTTCCATGGCAACTGCTGCACTTCTTGAACATTGCCCCAGGTGTGTATTTAATACTTATCATTTTTCCTTGCAGTAATAAGCCTGGGGGAAGCTGGGAGGGGTATACACACTTTGTATAAAGGTGGAGATCGCTGATCGGCTGTCAGCTCCATGGGGGCCACTTCCTCGTTTTTGATCAGGCTCCCCGACTTCACAGGAGATCCTCGCGGACTGGGAATCAGAGTCACCGACTCCATGGTACATCCAGGCGGGGAGACAGCTGAGAGGACAAGACGAAAAGGAACATTATTGCATCCATTATAATCTGGGAGAATGCAGTGTTAAAAGGAAGCACTATCTGGGTGCGACATGCCAATCCCTGGTGCAACCTCCAATCCGGTATCTCCACATTAGCCGCTGGCTATGATACAGTGTGGGGTTACAGCTGGACGGACCCATGGATGGTAATACATCACATTCACACAGGATCAGTCCCAGCTGGATTCAACCGCTGAGCCCAGAAGGGGTGACAGAGGGTGCAGTGACATTTTTAACCTCCCCCAGCAGTATTCCCGAGTGTGGCTCGGGGTTAAATTTCAGTGCCGAAAACGGTAAACCCAAGCCACACTCGGGCTGATACATTCCTGTCCCTGCGTTATAAGTGCGAGTGTGGCTCAGGGTTACCGTTTTCGGCACAAATTTATCCCCGAGCCACTCTCACAATTTTTCACCTCCCTGGCGGTATTTCTAACGGTTTGACATAAAGAAAATGTCAAAAATCAGACCGCAAGGGGGGGTTAATGGCATCTTAATAGGATAATAAATCAAAATCTCCAATAGCATACAGTATATAAATCCCAACCCATTTCACTGAAGAAATATGCAGAACGATTAAAACATTTACTGCCCCTTTAATTCCAAGTCATCCCATTATACTCCTTAAATCACATGGGCCGAGGTCAGAAGACCAAGCAACAAAAAATAAAAAATATGATTCGTGACTATTCGAGCCAAAAATCTCCGGCATTCCTCATTTGGACTCTTTGAATTTCTAATCATTGTGGGAAAACCTCTGATGAAGTTCCAAGGCCAGGCCAAGGAGACGAGGCGTGATCTGACGTGACACAGTTGTGACCCCCGGGGTGGCTGGCTGTCACCTTCCTGCCCCGAGAGCACGCATGGAGGTTCCAGTGATCAGAACGTGTGTCAGAGACGCTCTGATCTTATCTGCATCTGAAAGAATCTCGCTTATTTCCTTCCCGTCAGGCTGACGACTTGGAGCAGAACGTGGATTCCAGAGCAGAGAATCATAAGGCCAGTTATCCCGAGTCTCCAACCATGTGACGCCACAATGGCCGGAGCAGCGGGGTCAGCTTCATACAGGTACCCCGTCCTGGGGTATTCGGATTCAATGGGTTTCCTGCAGCGCTATAATGTAAGACGCTATACAAGAACAAGGCATGTGGAAACGTTGTGGGACAGCAGACTCTTATCTTAATACAGCTAATGGGACTTGCTGGAAAAAAAAAATGCTCCCTGGATGCACCTACGCTGAGCAAGAATGCTCCATGGCATCTTCTGCCATAAGGGCCCCCCATTTGCCAAACATGGTCCAAAAGTGCTCTATGGCTGTACACGCTATGCAAGGATGTTGCATGAATAAATACAAAAAGGCGGCTGGGCACTCGCCATAGGGGCCCCCCACAGCTGGCCACCCGCCACATGGGGCCCCCTACGGCTGGGCACTTGCTGCAAGTATGCACCATGACGTTCTAATACTGGGGTCCCTCGTTACTATGCAGTGTGTGTGTGTGTGTGGTGTCAGAAAGGCTGTGTATACACAGCATGTGCCTTCGGTCCCGGCACGTAACGGGTTGCTCTTTTAACGGGTTTCTCGGTTTTATGCGATACTAGAATAGCCGGCATGTTCTATTTCAGGAAATCATGAGTTAGATTTTCTTGGCGAGCCGCTAACAGGAAAACAGGAACCTTTTCCGAGACTCGCTGAGGTTTTCACTGTAATGTAAAATGAATTACAAATAAAAGAGATCCACAGCAAATATTCCCTGTCTGTCTCACTGTCCCGCGCTCACAACAAACAGTGCGCTGTTGTGCAGGAACACCTCCCGTCCCTCGCGCTGCTCCAGCTTCATGGCTCTATGGGCTCCGCTCGTCCTGGAAGTTCCCACCAGTGTTTGTGTGTTTAAGCAATTAGTGGAAGTTATTTGCCCTCGTCACTCCCCGTCCTCCTTTTATTCAAAAATCACAATTCAGATCTGTTCCATCCACCGTACGCAAACCTGCATTCCATCCTGGGAGAATAGCGATGCACAGCAGACTAGCAACACATGGGTCACATGACGGACCCCGAGGGCCCGAGCTGTAAACAGCTACCACTGCCGCTGCGCAGATCTTGGTATGGAGATGATGGCATGATCCCAGATGACCCTAGAGCCAACATTTCATGGCGCAGCTCCTTGTTATTTTGCTGTGTGGGTGGGGATGGTGGTCACCCCCGTCTGCACCACATTAATTATTAGGAAACCAGATTATTATTGCTACAAAACCCAAAGCAGTTACAGGGAAATGACAAATCCTGCCGTGCAGACATGAGTAAACACAGGGTAAAAGTGTTCATACCGGCTTCTGGTGACAAGAAGAGTGGCATTACCGGCTATCACAACAAGATGGAGCCACGCAGCTTCTTCCCAGACAAGGAGACTCCACAGCTGGTCCTCCATCTCTAATGGGTTGCAAAGGGAAGGAGCCAGCCAACCAGGGAGCTAGCTACACATTTTCGGGAGGGAGTTCAGCAATCTTAGGCCAGGGTCAGACGAGTGCAAAACGTGCGCCTGTACTGACGTGCCTCTTGGCGTCTGTTGCGCGCACTACAATGCACATGATGAAAACCTCCCCGTCGAAACGCTACGAAGCACGTTTGACAGGGCTGCAAGAACGTGATCCTCCATAGGAGGATTGAGCCTTGCAGCACTGAGCACACTAACTGCACTCAGCGAGGTGGTCAGACAAGCATCAGAGCGGAAGGAACGTCCACTCTCACGAACGTTCCTTCCGCTCTGAAAATGCTCGTCTGACCCCGGCCTTAGGCTGCGGTCATACGAGCGCACTTTTCGCGTCCGTCTGATCGCACTGTTTGCCGTCCGTTGTAGCATCTCGAAGGAGTGAATAGAGAACAACAAACGAAGCACATGCGCACTTTTTCACACATTGGCAACGCATGTTGTGACAGATGCCAAAATGGCATTGACGTGGAAAAGCTACAACAGACGTAGAGAAACCCCTGCATACAGCTTTTTTCTTAATGCAAGTCAGAACTGATACAATGTAACCACATTATCATCCGTTAAAGTGCATCCATTTCAACAGACGCATTCTGCGCAATCAGTGCACTCGTGTTACCGCAGACAGTCATTGGAATGAGTGTCTGGGCACCATGGGAGATGTATACCAAAGTTTCCGGAGGACCAAGGTTGCCAGATTCTGCTCTATAGCATACACTTACTGCATGAGAATAAAGCAAAGGAAACGTTCCTGAAAAGGTACACAAACAGAGTGAAGAAACAAAAATAAACAAACACAGACAATGATTACCCTTCATTGTGTCTACAAAATTGCAGGACTGCGTTGGGCTGGGTATTTCTTTCTTCACGAGTACCTTCACGGGGCTGGCTGTCCATCGGAAATAGAATACAGCAAGGAAAGGAAGATTATTAACCGGCCGCGGCAATGCAAATTGTGCTGCGTTCACTACGTATGTTGCGCATCGCTCAGAACCTGCGTACTGCTGCTCCGCATCTCCTACTGTGCAGAATGATGGATTGGTGCTGCACGCGCATGCACAGAACTAATGCATAAGCTCCTGTCTCCAAGAACAGTGGACACTGCAAGTGATTGAAGGCAGAATGATGTCAGCTCGTAGAATGTGCCGATATCAGTAACTGATATGGTGAGACGCAGGTGGGATATTCAAACCCCGGCTGCCTTGGCCTACTCTGCGACACACAGTGAAACCAGAGGCCTGTTCGGTTCCTCAGTAGCTGCTGAATTGCTACATTGCAGCAGTTCAGTTTGCTGCAACAGTCTCGCTGAACGCTTTGGCTGGGAATATTGAAGCGGCGTTGGATTGCTTAATGAAAGCTGCGGTTTCTGCAGTATCCACTGTTGTCCATTTTATTAGCACTTTAGTGTTAATGTTTACCATGTTCCAATAAATATTTAGGGCCATATTACATAGTTGGTGCTATCTTAACCAGAGCTGGTGTAAACTTCCTAGAGCCATTATAGACTATGGAGGTTTTGTTTCACCAAAACATCAAACTGAACATTTCCTTATTGGATTATTTGCTGCTTGGAGGTGGCCACCTTTCCCACGTCACAATCAGCTACTCTGCAGCACCTCTCTACTGAGCTGCCAGTGCTAAGTGTACAGAGCGCTGAACTTGCAGCGGCTGAGGAACTGAACGTGCCTCTGGCAGATGGGGTTTCTTACGAGGGCTGGGTGATGACTCCATGCAGCCTGTCCCCTTTAAAAAAGTAGAGAAAACACGGGGGGTCTGATAATGTGGAATCTGTCGTGAGAGAGGCAAAAGAGAATAATAAAAAGTGAAGAAATGGGCAATAGGTCCTGTAAATGGAGGGGTCCCCATATGGGAAAGACCATGTGACCAGGCAAACACATACCATCTCGCACAGCAAGGGCGCTATGGAAAAGGTCCCTTATGGTGCACGTTCAGCTTAGGGTATTGGTATAGTTTTACTTTCGATAATGCTGATGCTTTGTCATAAATGTCGTGGTGGATGATCGGGATCTCCGGGGTACTTACAGGATTCTGGAGTGTATGTGAACGGCTGTACTTCATGAGAGCGACCAGCGTTAGTTACCACGTACATCACGACAGAGACAGGGGCAGTGATATGCTGGTCGTGGTACGGAGGGACCTTCACAATGAGATGATTCTGCAAAACAAGTCATTTCACACATTATGTTGGAGGAAACAGGAAGCAGTTGGACGTAAATCCTAAAATATCTAAAACAGAAAAAAGAAAAAAAATCTAATTTGATTTTAACCACAGGAACAAATATTAAAGTGACGGAGAGCAGCTTGTGAGCTACGAGTTACATAACCGAAAAAAACCCAGCTCCGGCCACAGGACAGAGCGTCCTGCAAGGGATGAACGGTGTACCTGGTGGAATAACTCCATGTCGATCTCTGCCTCCGATTTCCACGAATTGTCATCTAAATAAAACACAGACAAACGTCAGAGAGCTTACTGTTGGATCACCATCACAAATGTCGCCTGTGCGGTCACACCCTGGCAGCTGATCACAGTGTGGTTAAAAAACAGACTCTACCCACCTGCCAGGCTTTCCTGGAATATTACTTTTGCTCCTTTCAAAAAGTTTTTGCCCACCAGGAAGACCTCCTCATCCCCCTTCACGGAACAGCTGTGTAAGCTCTTTTTTAGGATTTCAGGGACTCCTGCCGGCTGGGCTACAGAGAAAAATATAAAAACAGATATGTGCTGCAGACCGATAATAAAATGGTGAGATCTCCTGCTTACACAGGGTCTGCATTATCAGCATACAGGCAGTAATTGTGCTGCAGACAGATAATAAAATGGTGAGATCTCCTGTTTATGGGGATTTGTAGTGATCAGAATGAGATTATTAGCAATGCAATATCTGCATTACTTACTGCAGAGGATTGGGGATGATGGTGTTTGCAGGGTTAGAAAAGAGCCATCTTTGCGCTGTATATTCACTCTAAACACAAGCCTGGCGCGGGTGCTTTTCTTCTTTGAGCCAGCCAGGCCGATCCGAGCTTCCACATCTGCGTTTCGCAACTTCAGAATACCGACGCAATCAACCCTGCAGACAGAAATACATACACTTAATATTTCAGAATGGCAGCATATAGCTTGTCCAATTACTACTACATCAAGAGCATTTCTGTAGTCTAAAAACCTGGCCCGGCCTGCCTGAGCTCCGTCTAAAAACCTGGCCCGGCCTGCCTGAGCTCCGTCTAAAAACCTGGCCTTGCCCGGCCCGCCTGATCTCTGTCTAAAAACCAGGGACTGGCTGCCCGAGCTCAGTCTAAAGACCAGGGACTGGCTGCCTGATCTCTGTATAGTAAGCCAGCCATGCAAGGTGCTGGATGTTAAAGTTTTCCATGTTATGCAGACACCCGGGAAGGCCTGCATTCCTTCCATGGCCCAGTGAAGGCAGAATGTGGTATTTCTGCATTTCAGATTGAAATCCTGATAACACAATTTCTCCTGCATGCAAACACAGCACTGTATATGACCCCGTGCTGAACCAGATTGTTTCTCTAGGTCCTCGGGGCAGGTGCTGATCCGTTACTTACGCCAGAGTCATCATGTTGGTGGGGTCCAGCATGACCTCTATAACTGTGGTGCCCTCTATATCCACTTCTTTGCAGGGAGTGGTGTTCCTCCCAGTCACCCTGCAGGCCTGGTAAAACCCATGTGGCTTCACTCTGCCCGAATCATTCCCCACGAAGACTTGCAGGGCCACAGGCTCATTGTGACCTTCCAGCTGAAACCAAATAAAAGGGAGAAACAGGTCACATGTCTTAAAGCGCTGCTAAGGTACAGAGACGCTAAACGGTGACACTTTACACTAATTATTTAATTGTGTGTGTATATATATATTAAAAAAAATACAGGTTTTCATGGTTTAATATCTAATGAAACATTATTTTATAGATATTCATTGTTGTTAGTTTTGTTCAAGTTCCTGCGAGTTCCACATTTTCCCTATTTGCAAACAGGAAAACCTAGATGCTGCACATGGCACGGTCCCGCAGGTGCTGCACATGGCACGGTCCCGCAGGTGCTGCACATGGCACGGTCCCGCAGGTGCTGCACATGGCACGGTCCCGCAGGTGCTGCACATGGCACGGTCCCGCAGGTGCTGCACATGGCAAGGTCCCGCAGATGCTGCACATGGCAAGGTCCCGCAGATGCTGCACATGGCAAGGTCCCGCAGATGCTGCACATGGTAAGGTCCCGCAGATGCTGCACATGGCAAGGTCCCGCAGATGCTACACATGGTAAGGTCCCGCAGATGCTACACATGGTAAGGTCCCGCAGATGCTGCACATGGTAAGGTCCCGCAGATGCTGCACATGGCAAGGTCCCGCAGATGCTACACATGGTAAGGTCCCGCAGATGCTACACATGGTAAGGTCCCGCAGATGCTACACATGGTAAGGTCCCGCAGATGCTACACATGGTAAGGTCCCGCAGATGCTGCACATGGTAAGGTCCCGCAGATGCTACACATGGTAAGGTCCCGCAGATGCTACACATGGCAAGGTCCCGCAGATGCTGCACATGGCAAGGTCCCGCAGATGCTACACATGGTAAGGTCCCGCAGATGCTGCACATGGCAAGGTCCCGCAGATGCTACACATGGTAAGGTCCCGCAGATGCTGCACATGGTAAGGTCCCGCAGATGCTACACATGGTAAGGTCCCGCAGATGCTGCACATGGCAAGGTCCCGCAGATGCTGCACATGGCAAGGTCCCGCAGATGCTACACATGGTAAGGTCCCGCAGATGCTGCACATGGTAAGGTCCCGCAGATGCTACACATGGTAAGGTCCCGCAGATGCTGCACATGGCAAGGTCCTGCAGTAGAGCTGGCTAGATAAGTAGTCGTATTTATTATACAGAGCCCTGACCGGCAGGGCTCGTGGTGCATGCGGTGACATTCGTTTAAGGGAAAGGCCGTCAGAAGTGACGTTGTGAGCTGCTATCGGCTGACTCCGTTCCAAGAACAGTCTTTCAAACGGTCGTGTGCAAATGTATTGCCAGCGCTAAGCAGCTACTCTTTCCAGAGAGGCTCTGCTGTGCACCGTGCAGGGGGTTAGGTATAAGCAAAACACATGGGTTTAGATCGGGGGGGGGGGGAACATCTGTGGACTCTTAAAGAGAAAAAATAAAATAATGTTTAACCCCTCAGCTCCCCATCCTATGCCCTCAATTTTTTGATTTAGAGTGTCACTTTAACCCTTTGAAGCAGGCTCACCTTTACTGTAGGAAATCCTTGCTGAGTCCGGTCTTTCACAGACCCCCGGCTACCCTCTGTCAGGTATCTGGCCCGATGCTGCGTCTCCGGCTGCACCGCGATCTTCAGCTCCTTGCCTTCGGATTTACTGGGGTATTGCTCGCATAGCAGTGAGGTTTTCTTACCTCCTTTCTGGGTTTCCAGGGATCTGATGGCATTAACATGGATAAACGTCAAGAAGTGACATTATAAAACAAAAATAATCACAAAAAATCCAGAATTAACTCCCAAAACAATCCTGAAAAACCAACGTCATACCTTTGAGACCCCCCTCACTGTCCTAGAAGGAATATTTGTGGATCTATATGGGGTGTGTGTGGGGGGGGGGGGGTTCCTTCCTGAATACATTAGCCATTATTTGTGAGGGATTGTTTTATTTTAAGTTATTATTAGTTTACATACAAATGAAGAGAAACCTAGTATAGGGATAAATTAAACAACTGTGTTAACGATAACATACAGGATTATTCAGAGAGCGTCGAACTGGCCCAGAAATTGCACCGAACAGTGAATTTCCCTGTACAATGCAATTTCTGAGCTATTCGGCTATTATGAAGTTGACAATTCGCAAAAATATTGTCAAATTGCCAACGAAATACGGTGCCTGTTCGGCGGCAGGGAAATCCCCATACAGAAGCAATTGTTAATCTATTCATAGACACCGAACAGCAGAGAAATGTCAGTGAAATTCCCCGCTGGTCAGTAGTTTCATTCGGCAGGTTTATTCAGGCGAATCCTATAGGTTTCAATGTTAAAAATATTCCCGTTTTTATGCAGTATCTAATAAGCGGTTTATTCTTTTAATTTGCAGCAAAAATAATTTTTATCTTTTGTTTGGACATTTTTCTTTCAAAATTTTTATTCCATATTTTTTTCCTGTAACAGATCTTTTTATTAGAATTCATAGGACCTTTATATGTAAATTCCAGACATTTTCGTCCAGTAGTTGTTTTGCAAACAGTGTTTACAATATTAAAAGTTTCAATTGTTTTGTGTTTTTTTTCATCCCTGTTCGTAGGCTTTTTCCAGAGGCTTATCGGATCGGACCTGATATTTGCCGGCGGGTTCTCGGATCCGATCATGTCGGCGGCTTTTACCTGCACTTTGGGGACCCTGCGGTGAATGCTGAATTCACCGCAAGGCCCCCCGACCTTTGATTCCCTGAAGTGCGGTGAATGAGAGAGCAGCAAACCGCCGGTGACATTTCGGTGCTCTCTCAATAACACCTATAATATTCAAAAAGAAATTTATGAAACAGTTTGGGTATTAGACAAGAATTAAAAAAATAACCAATTAATTAGATCTTTACTTCACCTAAATAAAGGATAAAAACGGATTATATATATATATTTAAACCCACACACACCAGTGTAAAGTATTTATTTAACCTTTTTTCCCCCCAAAATATTTAAAGCTGTTTAATTTTTTTTAAATCTTCTTGGATCCTTCGGTTATTGTATATTTGTCAAGCCCCAGGTTGGATATTTAAAACAAAAAGAATGTACAGACACGTACACACTTTTTAAATTAAAAATCATCCCAATCCTTACAGGGGATGACGCGGTAACTTCTAAACTTCTATTGGTCACAGTAAGGCGCCAGCATGTAATAAAGCCGTGACGTCCCACCACATACGCAGGCACTAAAGGCATGGGTTATCCGAATGTAAAAGCTCGCGTGAATTGGCTTGGGACAGTCTAGAAAAAATTCTTGGCTCATTAAAGGATCTGATTTAAGACCAAAAGCTGATACCAACCCATTTCCAGTGGGGGCGCTGCCCTTGCTGTCGGATGCGAGCTGGGAGATCACGTAGTGCGGCGCCTTGGCGCTGTCTGCGTCAAACATGTCCATGTTTGAGTCCTTCCTCTTGACCCCCGGCCTCTGCTTCTGGTTGCGCTTGCGAGACTTGCGCGGGACTTCCGTGTTGTCATTGTAGGAGTGGGCGCTCATGTTGCTGAAGTTGGAGGCAGAGTCCTCTGTCCACATGCTGCAGCTCTGGTCGGACTCCGGGACCGTCCCATCGTCTTGGCAGGACATCTGGCTGCTGTCCAGCAGGTCTTCGGGTGGCGGCGAGATGTTCAGGACCGTCCATCTCAGCGGCATGGACTGCTGATGGGCCGCCTTACCGGCCAAGAGCTGATCACTTACCCCAGGTTTACTTACCCCCACGGCGGAGGAGCAACTCTCCAGTTGCATAGCTTTGGTATCGGTGAGTGAGGTAGAGTAAATAGATGGGCTGGAAGTGGTGGTAAAGGAACTGCGTGCACCGCCCATGGAGGAAGCAGAGGAAGAGGAGGCATCTGCAGTGTACAATCCAAGAGTAAATACACACATTTTCACCTGCACTGGCCAGCAGTCCCAATGGAATTAAGGCGATTTTAATAAAAATCGGATCGAGTTTGCTTGTTTTCCTTTTGTGGTTTTGTTTTTCTTTTACCCCCACAAAAAAAAAAGTTTGAAATTTGGAATTCAAATACTTTTATCCATATAACAGTCCAACGTAAGCACAGGTCAGCTCAAAATACCTAAAAGCGGTACCTGCCGAGCTGTGCCCGGGTATTTAAAAACATAATAGATTTTATTTTTGGGTTTTTTGGGTGCGAGCGAAGAAATCTAAGATTTGCCACACAAATAAGGTGTTTTTTGCCAACTGAAATCTATAAAAAAGGTATACATTAACCCCATTATAGTTGGTGAGCTTGAAGCCAAAATTCTGTGCCAATCGTAAACATTAAAAAAATCTGGAATTATTTTTTTTTAGTGGGACTGTCTGTAGCCACAAAGTATTAAAATAAGTTTCTAACCTATGAAGCAGAGAACTACAGGTCATTTTTAATGCAGACACTCCCTGCTTCAGAGGCAAATCCTGGAATAAAGATATGAGAAAATAAATGAGAAACAGCTGCTGGTTATTCCAGATATCAACCATAACAAACGGAAAAAATAAAATAAGGGTATATGAAACATAGTAAAACAGAACTGATATTGTCTGGAGTCTGGGAATATATATATATAAACGTATGAATTTTTAGTTCTGTGTCTTGGGGCTTAGCCTCAGAGAATATTATTGTGATGAAGCGCGAGGCTCGGGTGACCGTTATCTCCTTTACAAATAGAGGAGCCCAAGGCTTACTGGGTCATGTTAAAATGTGAGAAGCGAATGCTCTTTATTAAAAGCAAATGATGATACTTTTATTAAGTAATCAAACCAAGACGTGAATAGAAAAATTTTAAAATCAGGGTTGAATGTAAATTTTCAGAGATTGAGCAGATATTTACAGGGATTTCTAGGACACTGGAAGCAAATTGCAGGCAGATCCTTCACCAGGTTATGAAGCATATTCAAGGGATTACATAAAATGACAGACATTGGGGACTGGAGAAGGAAGCAGGTCCGTTCCAGGGAAATAATTTTTTTATTAACACCCCCCGCCCCTCTATAATAATATAATAATAATATATGAGCTGGTCTTTGAAATGGGATAAAAATAAATTTGAAATTTAAAGATCCTCCTATCTCAAAGTATGGAGTTGCAAAAAATAAATAAAAAATCAATAGAAGAAACTGCAGAATTTATGCCTGTCCAGTTTAACTGTCATTGGTAATGGAAGGGTTATTGGAAACACGGGCGGGAAAGTTAATTAGATTCAAAGTAAAATAACAATCGTTTTGCAAAATTTATATTCTGAAACATGTAAATCTGCACATTTTATAGTTTTTTCCATTTATTGGTTTATCCTTACAGAAATATCACTCGAATGAAAGGCTGTAAACTCTAGATGGCGTCCCTTATCTGGCACAGTGTCACATGGGGTCTGCATTATCGGCATACAGACAGAAATGGCCTTTGTCAGTAAATGTGCTGCAGACAGATAATAAATTGGCGAGATCTGCTTACACAGGGTCTGCATTATCAGTATACAGGCAGATGCAGTAAATGTGCTGCAGACCTATAATAAAATGGTGAGATCTCCTGCTTATGGGGGTTTGTAGTGATCAGAATGAGATTATTAGCAATGCAATATCTGTATGTGCTGCATAATGCTCGGGTATGGCAATTACAGCAACACCTTGTATCTGTATGTGCTGCATAATGCATGCGTATGGCATTTACAGCAACACCTTGTATCTGTATGTACTGCATAATGCCTGCGTATGGCATTTACAGCAACACCTTGTATCTGTATGTACTGCATAATGCCTGTGTATGGCAATTACAGCAACACCTTGTATCTGTATGTGCCGCATAATGCCTGTGTATGGCAATTACAGCAACACCTTGTATCTGTATGTGCCGCATAATGCCTGTGTATGGCAATTACAGTAACACCTTGTATCTGTGTGTGCCGCATAATGCCTGTGTGTGGCAATTACAGCAACACCTTGTATCTGTATGTGCTGCATAATGCCTGTGTATGGCAATTACAGCAACAACTTGTATCTGTACTGTACAGGGATTTACACTCATTATAACCCCCTGAATCTTATCCCTATACAGCTGTGCGTGAACCCAGTCAAAGTGGCAGTAAAGTTTGTTGAGCTTTTTGTTAGTGAGAATTGGAGCTGCTCCTTGTAGCTTCTTTACAGTAATACAGGGGGACAGGAGTGAGATCTCACTGGGAAATTCATTACTCTCCATGGGGGCGCACTAATCTTGTTTTAAAGTAATGTAACTTGGGTTTTATATTTAATAATTTTTTGTTGAATTTCAATGCAAAAGGGTTTACAAATCTTGGTGAAAGGGTTAAAGAAAAATAATAAACCATCAATTATGGCAATAAAGTGTTGTGCGAGTATCTGTATGTTTAGATGTGCTTACATTTTTACAAGGAATATAAGACGTATATCAGTTCCATTTTACACAGAGTTTGTGCACTTTTGATAAAAAAATTGCAGCTGAAATTAAAATATTCAGTGTTTCGGAAAAAAATGAAATAAAAAAAGGCATTCACATTTAAAGAAAATCATACATAATGGTGTAAGCGTTTTTGTTTTTCGTGTATTTTTTGGCATGCATTAACCCTCCAATTGCCGCAGTGGGTGAGGAACGCATTTGCGAAACACTGGGTTACTTGGCGATGCAGTGCTCACCCCTTTGGCGCAGAAGATTAATATTTATTTTCTCAATCAATCTACAAGCAAAATAATCTCCGGTATTACTTAGATTCTTAAATATCTATATTTTGTATTGTTTGTTACACTCTGAGTCAGCTTTGAAGTCGCTTTGGTCTGAGGTAGACGTTACCCCATGCATTGTATAAGTTTACGGTGTTTAGTCGCATTACGTAGGCAGCAAAAATAATGGGAAAATAATAATAAAAATATTTAAATTCTTTTCAGTGTCTTTTTTTTTTTTTTTTTTTTTAGAGTTTATAGATCACGTAAAATTTCCACTCCCTGCATGTTTACACCAGGGAATGGCAGACCAAATTATTTGGGGGGGGGGAATTCAGGATGCAATCTAATATGAATTTTTTTTAAAAATACAAGCGAAATTAAAATATATTATATTGAACTAAGAGTTATTTATATAAACCAAAACATGCTACGCAGCATAGAACTCACAACTGGTAATTCCCCTAGTAATTTTACTTCCATGGAATGACCAAGTTTAGGGAGCTGCAAAGTAGGTTTCACGTGAAGCACTTGTACATTATACATGTAATTATTATGCTAATTAGGAACAGAAAATCTGATCTGACTGATAATAAAGACCCTGGGAACACACAGGGTAAATTGGGGGGGGGGGGGGTTCTGCTATATGCTACAATCGCCTCAACAGCAGAAGACCTCACCCAGTTTAAATCCCACTTCTGCCACCAATGGTAATCTCCAAAATCTATTTGCAAGGATTTGTTCACCAGAAGATTAGAATATATGGATTTTCTTTAGGAAAGCAAGTGAAATTAACAGTTTAGTATACAAATGTGACATTCCTGAACTGGTTGGGAGGACTTTGCAGTCCTTGGGATTATATTTCATGCATATTATTTTGTGTGTGATATAAACTGTATATATCACGCATATATTCCTTTTAGATTACAGTAATAATATATCAAAGTGACTGCAGAGCTGCTCTCAAAGCGTCCGTGCCGAATGTCTGGGTTTAAACGGAGCAATGTTCAATAAAAGCATTCCGAAACATTGTTACAATCATTATCAATTCACTAGTTAAAATGAGAAAAAAAAAATATAAAGAAATAAAAAAAAAATTAAGAGAATTATAAAGAATGGAAATAAAATAAAATAAAAAAAAAGGAAAGAAAATGTATAAAGTCTTAGGAAGAAGTCTGAAAACGAGACCGACCTAGACCCTGGGGTGAGTTTGGATGGGTTTAGTGTCTCTGGCACTATGTGTCTTCACTATTGATAGACAGACACTGTCACACAACCCACCACACGATGCCTGCCTCTGAGAAGCCGAGCTAGAATGCAAGTTCACTGTATTAATAGAGAAAACAGCTAGCATCCCAGCAAATAGCAGAAAATAAATAGAGAGCATTCAAACGAACACATGGAATCGCCACGTTAACATGACAGCACTTCACAGTCACACAGATCGGGTTTGTACACACACGCTCAACAGTTACAGAGAGAAAACAGACAACGTATCCATGTAATACAGATAGAACATACAAATTCACCGTGTACATGTTGCAATAAAGAATATACACATTGATTGCTCCTGCAGGAATCTTTCCAATCCTTCCAGCTTCACACTGGAGCAATCATTCATACAACCCGTAAAAGGTGTACAGAGATGCCCGAGGCCTCAGCTTAAATATACCCGGGTAGATAGGGTGTATCGGCTGCAGCGGTGGCTGTATTGTCCTTTTTGGGGACAGGATATGGTTACCCAACCTACAATTCAGCACTGCAAGTTTTGTGAGTGACAGAATGGGTGTCAGAGCTCAGTAACAGGCTTCCAGGTTGGCGAACCCTGAGTGAAGCAATAAATAGGGTTAAAAGTCAGATTTATAGGCAGACGTGCAGGTTTCTAAAGAGGGAGGGCGATGTACGGCATGTGATTGTCTTGGAAATACCTGAGTACGTCACCTGCAGAGCACGGAATGACTTACAGAACATAAGGCTTTGTTGCAGACATGTATCGCGGCCAGGGAATGCAGCTCTTGGGGAGTTTTTATACTTTTCTGCTATTTTTGGGCAGCTTTTTTGTTGTTGTTGCAATACTCGCCTTTGCTATCTGTTTAACAACCAAGCCATTAGTAGTCATTCCTACCTAGAGTAAGCAACCCTGAGACCATGTTAGAACTGGAGTCAGGCATATCACCTGTGTCTAAGCAGAGGAGGCTGACGCAGCCACAGAAATATAAAAAGACAACCTGTACCCAAGCAATACAAAGACATAACCTGTGTCTAAGCAGGAGGGCCTCATTGCTCAGAAGCACATACATACATATATAAAATGTGTGTGTCGGAGCAGTGAGGTCCTCCTGCTTAGACACCAGTTATGTCTTTGTATTACTATGATGGCATCACTACTCCTGCATGGACACAGGTTATCATATAGATCTATCTACTTCCAGACCTGAATAAGAGAGGTTACACTTTTGAAAGCTTAGTCCAATAAAAATGGTATCACTACACGTGTGTGTGTGTGTGTGTGTGTGTGTGTGTGTGTGTGTGTGTGTGTCCTGAAGAAAAGTCCCACTGACTGAAACATTTGTTGGCCTTGATATTTATTTAACAGACTTTTATGCCGAATAGAAAGCATGGAGTATAACCCCTAGGAGTGCACCTCTAGCTCTTGTATGGCAGCCGAGGAGAAGCATTGGGGCAGCGTTAAAGCAATGGCAGAGCATGGCATTTATACTGCTTGATATGTGGGTATATGTCCGTCTATCACTGGACAGGTTTGCACGATGGAGGTGAGGGATGAGGCGAGCCATTATATTTCTATGAATTCGGCCCCGGTTTGCCCAGAGGATGGATTTAACGCTGTAATCGAGCCCTGTGATAAGGACCTGATAAGGACATTCAGGATTTAACAGCATGGACTGCAGCCAATACAAACATCTCCCCAGGTCTGGACTCTATTAGCGCCGGGCCTTTTAATCCACGTCATTAATCAGGATCATCTTATAACATGTCATTGTTAGCTAGGCATTCACCTGTGGGTTTATCACACTCACCCGCTGCCCCCATCCATAAAATAAGAGTAACACTGGAGGGGTTTATTCACTAAGCTGAAAGCCTGGAAGGAGGAATGCACATTTCATACGTATAATAGATATATATATATATATATAAGCGAGCTCTATATGGCTATTATGGATTGATATTTAGATTTCTCCATGGCCCCTGGTTTAGTGAATAAACTCCAAAAGGTTTAAATGAACGAGGTTTGCCATAAACCCACAGGTTCAGAGAGAGCACACTGGCAGACCAGAGCAATGAGCGGTGCTGTGAAGGTTATAAAGCCCGTTCTACATGTGGGAGGGCAGGGAATCACGCGCCTACTTGGCATGAGCTCACCGTGTCGCATCTTACCGTGATGCACGGTGCAATATATTGACAGGAACACTCACAAACTATGGCTCTTAGAGTCAATTTTCAGAGCGTGAGTCAATCGGAAGGATTGCATGAGGGCCGGGTCAGGCTGCTGCACGCAAAGCAGACAAAGTATATTATTATGCACAGCTGTGCCGGGATCCATTCACTCGGCAGATCACAGAGACGTGTGTGTGATACACCAGTGGTATATAAACCTTGCCAGGTGTAATGATTCTGCACGGCTACAATGAATCCGCATGCTTAATGGCGAATTGATAACATTCAGCAAGACGGAACTTTATTAGGTCTGTATTGCCAAATGCACAAGATTAAAATCTATAATATGTAAAACTATAAGCAAATAGACTACATTTGCATTTCCTACCCAGAATTCCCTGCTGCAAACAGGGAGTCTGGCAAAAGGGCTCTGTGGGCAAAACAAGTCTCGTATTTGATTGGACAGGTTGAGGTTTTATCGCCCTGTCCTATAGTCTTTTGCAATTTGTGTAGTGCATGATTTAATGTCACTTTTTGTCCTCCTTATAGTCAATATAAAGGCTATATAAATCTATGGATATCACTCACAGGATCGGTCACTGTCCTGCGGGTAGGACTGCTCAAAGCAGAAGATTATAATCCAGATTTAGTTTCAATAAGTATATAATAAAACATGTCAAACTTGCTACAAACTATGACGCAGGGGTGGTGGTGGGGGTTACGGTTGACCTTCATTTTAGTTTTTTCGCTTTTCAGGACGCCAACTTAAAATACCAGGTGTCCCGAGCTTTGACAGCACTGCTCATTTCACACAGGAGCATAAATCAAAACCAAAACAGCAAGAGGAGCCTGAGAACAGAAGCAAAAACGTCAGGCGAAAACAATTAAAAAACGAGATGCGTACCAGCAGCGATGACAGCCGGCGGAGGCGATCCTGCCTCACCTCCACTCGTCTGACTCATTGGAGCCACAGAGGTCTCTCGCGAGGGCGGCAGCTGCAGCTCCTTAGGGAGAAGGTCATAAACAGATTCTGTAAAGAAGAGGAGGAATTGAGAGAGGTCAGGCACAATTCATGTCATTTCCATCACAACAAGACATAAAAAAACCGCATTAAGTAATAAATAACACACACACAAAAATAGGGATGCACCGATACCGATACTAACATGGGTGCCAATACCGGGTTCTGCATGAGTACTTGGTACTCGTGCAGATGCCCCTGATACCGGAAGCCAGCTTTGAGCGCTAGCTTGCCGGCATCCGAGGGGCTGGGGCGGCTGTCAGAATGCTCTAACGGCATTCGGACAGGCCCCTGCAGCTTACAGCGTTTCGTACAAACCCAACGAGTGCCGCCTGCACAGTCTGTGAGCGGCCGCTCGTTGGGAAGCCCCCAGGTGCGATCTCGGAGTTTGCGAGATCGATCTGGGAGTAATCTCGCGAGATCGCGCCAGGGGGGCTTCCCAACGAGCAGCCGCTCGTAGACTGTGCAGGTGGCACTCGTTGGGTTTGTAAGAAACGCGGTCAGCTGCAGGGGCCTGTCTGAATGCCATTAGAGCATTCTGACAGCCGCCCCATGTCTGGTCTGAAAGATGTTAGTGTGTGCATACATACACACACACTGAGGACTGCAGTGTGTGTGTGTATGTATGCATGTACACACACACACACACACACAGAGGGCATGTGTGCGCACACACTGTGGTCTGGTGTCTGTTAGGTATACATGTATCTGATGCTGCATGTGGGGTATATTATTATATATAACTATACCCCACCGGCATCAGATACATGTATACCTAACAGACACCAGACCACAGTGTGTGTATATAAATAGATATATATATATATATATATGGTGTCTGTGTGGTCAGGGTGTGAGGTCAGGCTGTGCAGTGGGTAAATGGGGTGTCTGGTCATACATTGCAGTATTAACATAAAAATGACAGGCTTTAAGCAAAATCCTAAATTATTTTTTGGAAATCGTCACATGACTTAAAATAAAAAGTATGGGTTTTAAAAAAATGGTATCGGTGCATCCCTACACAAAAATGTAAACCCAATATAGGTAACAGATTAAATAAAAATTTCATCCCTCTGCATCTCAGTGAATAGGCCTGTGTGTACAGAGGTGGAATGACATGCCGGGTCTATAGCACAGGCCGTGACAGAACATAGGAGCAGCTGAAGAGTCCTATGAGCCAAATGCATGGTTTGGGGAAACAAGGAGTTAATAGATAAGTACAGAACAAATCCTAAAATGAGGAGCCAGGTGTATTATTACAGGAGCCAACAGTAACTGGATTAAATCGAGCCCGCAGAGCTATAGCACACAATATACATGCGTGCGTTCCGCAACTAACCAAAGGCCCCAGAGAGCAATCAAGCCCAGACACCAGATTTAGTAACATTGGCCCTCCAGTCCACAGGTTTTGCAACTACATCTCCCATGATGCTCAGCTAGTCACTAGGTTAGAGGAGCCTCATGGGAAATCAGTGGAGGGCCCGGGTTGCTGACCCCTGCCGCACACTGGAAGCTTGGAATTTTTCTCTTAAAAATAAAAATGATGACATATTATTTTGGAATGCAGGGGATACACGCACTGGCGCCGCAATTCCTCTGAACAATAAACATTTCTACATCCCGTCACTATCCAGAACGATCTGGTCATTCCTAAAATCGCCGTAATATTGAGCCGCGCGACAGCCATATCCGGGTGGATCAGAGTAGCAGGTCGAGAGGTGACTCCACTCCTGGAAACTAAAGTCCCGCAGGATTTATAATACTACAAATAGCCATTCTATGTGCAAGCCCTGCTAAAAATAGCACGCTTCTCCCGATGTCTGCTGCACGCCCTGGGAATGAAGGGGTTAAAATGCTTTCCAATGGAAATCCACAGATGTGTGATATGTTATTCTTTAGTGAAGAGAGTGGCCACGTGGATCACTGATACTCGGAGGTTATAATCATAGAACGTGACCTATTGTACGAGGTCACACTCTGTAACCTTGAGAAGTGCAGCCGAGAAGAAAGCTCATGTGAGGACTCGGCATTGTGGGTCACTACGCCTGCGAAAGATCCGGAAAGAAAAAGAATACATTCACTTGCACAATGTATCAGCAGCATTTTGGTACTTATGAGGGGCAAAAAAAAAAATTAAATACAAAATATTCCTTACTCAACCCAAAAGCACCCACCGCCACCACCCCGACCAAAAGCACCCAAAGCCACCGCCCCGACCCCAAGCACCCACCACCCTGACCAAAAGCACCCAAAGCCACCGCCCCGACCCCAAGCACCCACCACCCTGACCAAAAGCACCCAAGCCACCGCCCCGACCCCAAGCACCCACCGCCCCGACCCAAAGCACCCAAAGCCATGACCCAAAGCACCAAAGCCACCGCCCCGACCCAAAGCACCCAAAGCCACCGCCCCGACCCAAAAAACCACCACCACCGCCCGACCCAAAGCACCGCCCCGACCCCAAGCACCCACCACCCTGACCAAAAGCACCCAAAGCCACCGCCCCGACCCCAAGCACCCACCGCCCCGACCCAAAGCACCCAAAGCCATGACCCAAAGCACCCAAAGCCACCGCCCCGACCCAAAGCACCCAAAGCCACCGCCCGACCCAAAACCACCACCACCGCCCGCCCAAAGCACCCACCGCCCGACCCAAAGCACCCACCGCCACGACCCAAAGCACCCACCGCCACGACCCAAAGCACCCACCGCCACGACCCAAAGCACCCACCGCCACGACCCAAAACACCCACCGCCACGTCCCAAAACACCCACCGCCACGTCCCAAAACACCCACCGCCACGTCCCAAAACACCCACCGCCATGACCCAAAACACTCACCGCCACGACCCACCACCCCGACCCAAAGCACCCAAAGCCACGACCCAAAAGCACCCACCACCAACCGCCCGACCCAAAAGCACTCACCGCCACCCCCCCGACCCAAAGCACCCACCGCCACCGCCCCAAAGCCCCGCCACCACCCAAAGCACCCACCGCCACCACCCCAAAGCACCCACCGCCACCACCCCAAAGCACCCGCCACCACCCCAAAGCACCCACCGCCCCAAAGCACTCACCGCCACCGCCCCGACCCAAAGCACCCACCGCCACCGCCCGACTCAAAGCACCCACCACGACCCAAAGCACCCAAGCCACCGCCAACCACCCACACGCCAACCGCCCGACCGAAAGCACCCACCGCCACGACCCAAAGCACCCACCGCCAACCGCACCCACCGCCACGACCCAAAGCACCCACCGCCACGACCCAAAGCACCCACCGCCAACCGCACCACCCACCCGCACCCAACCGCACCCACCGCCACGACCCAAAGCACCCACCGCCACCACCCCGACCCAAAGCACCCACCGCCACAAAGCACTCACCGCCACCGCCCCGATCCAAAGCACCCACCGCCCGACCCAAAGCAAAGCACCCACCGCCAATCGCCCCGACCAAAGCACCCACCGCCCCGACCCAAAGCACCCACCGCCCCGACCCAAAGCACCCACCGCCCGACCCAAAGCCACCGCCCGACCCAAGCACACCCGCCAACCGCCCGACCAAAGCACCACCGCCACGACCCAAAGCACCCACCGCCGACCAAAGCACCCACTGCCACGACCCAAAGCACCACCGCACGACCCAAAGCACCCACCGCCACGACCCAAAGCACCCACCGCCACGACCCAAAGCACCCACCGCCACGACCCAAAGCACCCACCGCCACAAAGCACTCGCCGCCGCCGCCCCGACCCAAAGCACCCACCACCCGACCCAAAGCAAAGCACCCACCGCTCCGACCCAAAGCACCCACCGCCAACCGCCCCGACCAAAGCACCCACCGCCTGACCCAAAGCACCCACCACCCCGACCCAAAGCCACGACCACCACGACCCAAAGCACCCAAAGCCACCGCCCGACCCAAAGCACCCACCGACCCGACCCAAAGCACCCACCACAAACTGCCCCGACCAAAGTACCCACCGCCACGACCCAAAGCACCCACCGCCACCGCCCCGACCCAAAGCACCCACCGCCACAAAGCACTCACCGCCACAAAGCACTCACCGCCACCACCGATCCAAAGCACCCACCGCCCGACCCAAAGCAAAGCACCCACCGCCAATCGCCCCGACCAAAGCACCCACCGCCCCGACCCAAAGCACCCACCGCCCCAACCCAAAGTACCCACCACCACGACCCAAAGCACCCAAAGCCACCGCCCGACCCAAAGCACCCACCGCCAACCGCCCGACCGAAAGCACCCACCGCCACGACCCAAAGCACCCACCGCCATGACCGAAAGCACCCACCGCCACGACCCAAAGCACCCACCGCCACGACCCAAAGCACCCACCGCCCCGACCCAAAGCACCCACCCCACTGCCCCGACCCAAAGCCACGACCCAAAGCACCCACCGCCACAAAGCACTCACCGCCACCGCCCCGACCCAAAGCACCCACCGCCCGACCCAAAGCAAAGCACCCACCGCTCCGACCCAAAGCACCCACCGCCAACCGCCCCGACCAAAGCACCCACCGCCTGACCCAAAGCACCCACCGCCCCGACCCAAAGCACCCAAAGCCACCGCCCGACCCAAAGCACCCACCGACCCGACCCAAAGCACCCACCAACCGCCCCGACCAAAGTACCCACCGCCAACCGCCCGACCCAAAGCACCCACCGCCAACCGCCCCGACCAAAGCACCCACCGCCTGACCCAAAGCACCCACCGCCCCGACCCAAAGCCACGACCACCACGACCCAAAGCCACGACAACCACGACCCAAAGCACCAAAGCCACCGCCGACCCAAAGCACCCACCACCCGACCCAAAGCACCACACCAACCGCCCCGACCAAAGTACCCACCGCCAACGCCGACCCAAACACCCACGCCAACCGCCCGACCCAAGCACCCACCGCCAACCGCCGACCCAAAGCACCCACCGCCATGACCCAAAGCACCCACCGCCCCGACCCAAAGCACCCACCGCCTCCACCGACAAAGCACCCACCGCCCCGACCCAAAGCACCCACCGCCCGACTAACAAAGCACCCACCGCCCCGACTCAAAGCACCCACCGCCCCGACTCAAAGCACCCACCGCCCCGACTCAAAGCACCCACCGACTCAAAGCACCCCGCCCCGACTCAAAGCACCCACCGCCCCGACTCAAAGCACCCACCGCCCCGACTCAAAGCACCACCGCCCCGACTCAAAGCACCACCGCCCCGACTCAAAGCACCCACCGCCCCGACTCAAAGCACCCACCGCCCCGACTCAAAGCACCCACCGCCCTGACTCAAAGCACCCACCGCCCCGACCCAAAGCACAAAGCACACACTGCCAACCGCCCCGACCAAAGCACCCACCGCTAACCGCCCAACCCAAAGCACCCACCGCCAACCGCCGACCCAAAAGCCCCCCCCCAACCACCGCCCGCCCGACCCAAAGCACCCACCGCCAACCGCGCCGACCCAAAGCACCCACCGCCACGACCAAAGCACCCACCGCCAACCGCCCCGACCCAAAGCACCCACCGCCCGACCCAAAGCACCCACCGCCCGACCCAAAGCACCCACCGCCCCGACCCAAAGCACCCACCGCCCCGACCAATGCACCCACCGCCAACTGCCCGACCCAAAGCACCCACCGCCCGACCCAAAGCACCCACCGCCAACCGCCCCGACCAAAGCACCCACCGCCCGACCCAAAGCACCCACCGCCAACCGCCCCGACCAAAGCACCCACCGCCTCGACCAAAAGCACCCACCGCCCGACCCAAAGCACCCACCGCCAACCGCCCCGACCCAAAGCACCCACCGCCAACCGCCCGACCCAAAGCAACCACCGCCCCAATCCAAAGCACCCACCGCCCCAACCCAAAGCACCCACCACTGCTGCAAGCCCAAAACAAAGCACTAACCGCAGCCACTAGTCAATCACAAAGCACTAAGGAAGTCAAACCCTGCTGCTAGCCTTAACACAAGCCATCATAACTTGCCTTTACCCCTTTGTAATCCAGTGAACCGCTGGAGGAAGGGGTGTCAAACACCAGATCGTACCAGCCATATGTCCACCTTGCTACCCCTTTCCTCTCTTAGGCTGGGTTCACACCACGGCGTAGCGCGTCGTGCAATGCGCGCGTTTTTTTACGCGCGTTCACGCATACAAAAAAACGCGCGAACGTGCGTTGCGGCGCGTTCGCTGTTATGATATGGCCGCGAACGCGCTGCTCTACGCCCGAAAAGAAGCTCCCGAACTTCTTTTTGCGTCGGCCGTTTATCAGCGCGTTCATGCGCGCTGAGAAACGGCCAGGTGTGATATGCCCACATAGGGAATAATGGTATTGCACTGTTTGAGCGTTTTACAGCGCGCTCCTGCGCGCTGTAAAACGCTTAGGTGTGAAACCAGCCTTACTCCCTCAATTTTACCAGTCATATAGGATTTGTATTCAGATTATAATCAGGGTTTCCTTTTTTTTTTTACTGCTCTGATTAACGTGTTCTGTTTATAGAATATTTGTTTTGTTTACTATTATTACTCTTTCTGGTGCTTTCAAATGCAAACATACGAAACAAAACAGGTCCTAATACTTTCCTTCACCTTGGAAAAGTCTGGCTGGCAGGAGTGTGAGGGGATGTTGCGGGATGTAAGGTGCCACCAGTGAGATGTGCCGGGTAAGGGAGGCACATTAAAAGGCACTACGATATGGTTTCATGCTGGGCTATTTGGGAACTTTTTCTGGGTGTGAGTTGTGGGGACATTCCCATCCAATACTAAATTCTGCAGGTTCTTTGTCAGGTCTTTGCTCATCTGTCTTGCCTTCAGATGGAAAAAAACATGGGGATTTCTACAAAGTACGGGACAGGTCAGTGGGGTATGGCATGCATTTATTTTAAAGTATGGAGGGGGGGAAAAAAAAAAAAAACACGTTGAAAAGTTCAGTTTTTCCATGACTATATCCAATAAGTAGGTGCGGCACATCCAAACAAAATAAAAATGACCATGCTAAAGTGAGTATACGGCACCATTCATGATGAGACGAGGTGTGGAGAGGCTTTCACAATTATAAAAAAAATAGAATGTGTACACAGAATTTTCAACCACGTGCGTGCTATTGGTTTTATGTTCATAAAATCTACACAATATAATGTAGCATGTTGCATTTTTCTCAGGGGTGAAATAACCCACCTCAAAAGGTCACCAGCGGGATACCTTGTATCAGACTATGGGAAAGTCCTGTACCCACGTACTGTTTAAAGGAAAAACATTTAAAGTATTCACACAACAAGAATGTGTTGCAAACAGAAACAATCAGCTTACTAAACTCTGTGACCAACAATGACAGACAACCAACAGGATATGGCGTACACACACACACACACAGACCTAATAGTAAAACTGGATATTATGATCTGAGAGGATGTGCGCTGCGTATGAGCGTATCACAGAGCTCCACAGCAATAAAACTCACAGCAACGTGCTGTGTAAATGAGCATATCACAGAACTCCACAGCAATAAAACTCACAGTAATGTGCACTCAGGTTCTTGGAAGCTGAGCATATCCGTGTCCAGAGTGTTAAGGGATATTTATCTCACTACTCTCCATGCGCAGCACGTGTTTACGAGAATGGAATGCAAGGCACTACGTAT
Organism: Leptobrachium leishanense; assembly: GCA_009667805.1. NCBI lineage: Eukaryota > Metazoa > Chordata > Amphibia > Anura > Megophryidae > Leptobrachium > Leptobrachium leishanense. The sequence goes on from CM019072.1 coordinate 16,667,685, forward strand.
CAGATACCTCTCGCACTTTGTAAGAGACATACATAAATATTTGATGTGTCTGGTACCGGAGGAGGTGAATAGATGTACATTACTGGGATTTTTATTTTTAGTAAAAACAGTATCTCAGATCATCACCGTTTTTATTCACGTCTATTTTGGATGACGAGGGCAGCGTCTCATACATATATCAAATCTAAACATACAAGAAAACCAGATGAAAGCAAATCATTTTAAAAATGGCAGCATACGCTTATTTGTATTACATAAATACTATAGCCATTATGTTATGTAAACTTGATCTTTTATAAGCCAGGATTGAGCCACAAGCAGCGGAGCATTAGCCCTGATCAGAAAGTGACGGCTACGGTTTCTCCGTAAGACTGAAGCATGCGCATCGTCTGGCAGTCTCCTGGAGAGATCAGTCTAGGGTTACGGAGAACGCAAACCGCGCTACTAACCGAGAAAGTATTTTTCAGGAGGATAAATTTAACCAGTAACACTAGGAGTTGGGAACTGTCAATCACACCAGAGCGGCGTTAAAATGAGCCAATACAGCCGGTTAGTTCTGCGATAGTGTATTTCAGACCATGGAAACATGCTCACAGAGGAAAGACACTAGTCAACAAGCCAGAGAATTAACCCCAGTTATAAAACTCTACTACACTGCATGGGTCACCAGCCGGGGGATTCTGACCAGCTGCGGAGCCCACTCGATGGGAAAATCCCCTTAAAGGATCATGCTTGTACCGTTCATTGGTCTTAACCCCGTGTGCTATCTAGCTCCACAGTAAGTGTATTAACCCTGTGTGCTATCTAGCGCCACAGTAACTGTATTAACCCCGTGTGCTATCTAGCTCCACAGTAACTGTATTAACCCCGTGTGCTATCTAGCTCCACAGTAAGTGTATTAACCCCGTGTGCTATCTAGCTCCACAGTAACTGTATTAACCCCGTGTGCTATCTAGCTCCACAGTAAGTGTATTAACCCTGTGTGCTATCTAGCGCCACAGTAACTGTATTAACCCCGTGTGCTATCTAGCTCCACAGTAACTGTATTAACCCCGTGTGCTATCTAGCTCCACAGTAAGTGTATTAACCCCGTGTGCTATCTAGCTCCACAGTAAGTGTATTAACCCCGTGTGCTATCTAGCTCCACAGTAAGTGTATTAACCCCGTGTGCTATCTAGCTCCACAGTAACTGTATTAACCCCGTGTGCTATCTAGCTCCACAGTAACTGTATTAACCCTGTGTGCTATCTAGCTGCACAGTAAGTGTATTAACCCCGTGTGCTATCTAGCGCCACAGTAAGTGTATTAACCAAATGAGTTTTGCTTTTCCTCACCGGCTTTCTGATGTGGTAATGCATTCAGACTATGCCATAATAACCGGTGACCAGGTCCTGTGTGTGCAGTGATGTACTCGTGTGTGGACGTACCTTTGTACCTCAGAGTCATTTCACTTGGAAATTCAAGGCCACTGGGTATTAATCTTTCAGTCTCCGAGTGCTTTGAGCTCCGGGATACATTCCACAAGATCTCCCGCGATAGATTATGGAGTGACGTGGAGCCGATCAATGCAATTTACATGAGCTGGTTCCTTGGGTCAGACAGGACATTCAACAAGTAACAGGCAGATCGGGAACGCCATGCAGGGTTCACTTTGGTTCCTAATCATCGATCATCTGCTGCATGATTTATAAGCACAGCGGCAACTTTTACCTCTAGGATTGCTACAGTCCATATGACCTCAAGCTGGAACCATATACAACACAAAATCATGCAATGTGGGGTGCTTAACTGAAATAAATATATAATCACACATAACTAGGGCTACAACTGATGATTATTTTCACAATCAATTGATCAATTATCCGATTCATCGGATAAAAAAAAAAAGACAGATTTTTTAGTAAACAAAAATATATATAGTCATTCCCCTGTTCTCCTTATTTCAGCTCATAACTCTAGTGCCAGACTTTAATCCACTTGCTGAATATATTTCCAAGTAAGTCTGCGACACAGACTTGTGTAAATATTCTAAAGAGACTTTATTCAATCATATCAACGTTTCAGTCCCGAAGGACTTTTATCAAGACAATGTCTTGATAAAAGTCCTTCGGGACTGAAACGTCGATATGATTGAATAAAGTCTCTTTAGAATATTTACACAAATCATATATATATATAATATATATACATACATACATAAATCACGAGTATAGCAGTCTGTAGTGATACATTTTTTATTGGACTAACGTTACATTTAAAGTACAAGCTTTCGAGAGGATTCCTCCCTTCGTCAGGTATAGAAGCTAACTGACCAGATTTTGGCATCTGGACTAACACGGCCAACCTTATATATATATATACACACACACACACACACACACAAAATCAAACCCTCCTCCCTCCTTTTTTCTTACACAATTTGTATAGTGTACGTGCATACACAAATTCCGTATCTCACTTTACGCAAGCGCCTGGTCAGTGATTTATTGATGCTGCCTGTGCAGCTCAAGCCCATATCTCCTTTCTTCCCAAAGAACACTGATAGACATGAGGATGATGTCAGCATAAAACTGGGGCAAGAATAGAGGGGTAAATTCCAAGCAGCAGGACCACCTTAATAAGCTAAAGTGGTCTCAGTGTGGCTATAGTGGAGGAAGGGAACTGAGATGGGGAGTGAGGGAGTTTTGGCAAAAGACTGGACCCGAATGTGGGAGGGAGTTTGGGGGGGGGGGCAGGACCAAAGGGAGGCATCACAGGACAGGTCAGGCCCGTAGAGAGGGAGGGTGGTGGCACAGGACTCCAGCTCCAGGTAAAGATAAATAACTGCAGCAGCATAGCTCCTCCACCCAGGGTCTGTGCTGTAGTTCTGCTATTGTTGCAAACTGGTTATGTCTGACATAATCCTAGAAATCTAATCGAGTAAAGCTGCGGCACGTCTCCTGCAATCAACTCCAAAGTAGCATCTGAGGTTATTAACATTTAACTCTCTATACACTAAACCGTGTATACTGTGCAAAGACTGATTACATTGACAACCTATTAATCCATAGTGAGAAGAAATGTGCAACTATTTTTCATTATCGATTAGTCTTTCAGCCCTACACAAAACTAGGGATGCACCGATACCACTTTTTTAAGACCGAGCACGAGTACCGATACTTTTTAAAAGTACTCACCAATACCGAGTACCGATACTTTCTTTAATGTCATGTGACGCTTTCCAATAAGAACAGACCATATAAAAATGCCCCCAGCTCACACCTGGATATTGCCCCAGCTCACACCTAGATATTGCCCCAGCTCACACCTAGCTATTGCCCCAGCTCACACATGGATATGCCCCCCAGTTTATGGATTTGCCCCCCCAGCTCACACATGGGTATGCCCCCCAGCTCACACATGGGTATGCCCCCCAACTCACACATGGGTATGCCCCCCAACTCACACATGGGTATGCCCCCCAACTCACACATGGGTATGGCCCCCCGCTTATGGATTTGCCCCCCCAGCTCACACATGGGTATGCCCCCCAGCTCATGGTTATGCCCCCACAGCTCACACATAGGTATGCCCCCCAGCTCATGGATATGCCCCCCCAGCTCACACATGGTTATGCCCCCCCAGCTCATGGATATGCCCCCCCAGCTCACACACAGGTATGCCCCCCAGCTTGGACCCCCCGATACTTACCTTCCTGGGCGCCGCTGGGAATGTCTCCGCGTGCGCTCGTTGGAAGGACCCCAGCAGCGACCACGTGGGACCATGTGATCGCGGCTGGGGTCCTTCCAACGAGCGCACGTGCGGAAACTTTGCCGGCGTCGCCCAGAAAGGTAAGTATCATCGCGGAGAGCAGCTGCAGGGCCTGTCCGAATGCTCTATCGGCATTCGGACAGGCCCTGCAGCTGCTCAGTGTGTTCATACTTACCTTCCTGGGCGACGCCGGGAAAGTTTCCGTGCGCTCCTTGGAAGGCCCCCAGCCGCAATCACATGGTCCCACGTGGTCGCGGCTGGGGTCCTTCCAACGAGCGCGCGCGCGGAGACATTCTCGGCGGCGCCCAGGAAGGCAAGTATCGCCGTGAGCAGCTCCAGGGGCGGCCGTCCGAATGCCGATAGAGCATTCGGACAGCTGCCGCAGCCCCTCGGATGCCGGCAAGCCGGCTCAATGTTGGCTTCCGGTATCGGAAAAAATATCGGGGGGGTTATGCACGAGTACCAAGTACTCCTGCAGTACGCAGTATCGGCCCCGATACCGATACTAGTATCGTATCGGTGCAACCCTACACAAAACACAAACACACACCCGACCTATGTGGCCGACCATTAACACCACTGCAGTATAGCAGAAGCATAAACAGAAACAAGCTACAATATTCTTTCGTGTACGTCAGGAATCACATAAACCTGAGGATGCACAGCAGTGACTTTCAGCCCCTGTGCCACAGCAGACTAGAGTACTGCAGGGATTCGCTGTGGGATGTTATAATGTGGAGCGCGTAAGAGGACAGCGAGTAATGTCAAACATGCACAGTTAAAACAGTATGTTTGTTATCCTGGTTGGGGAGGTTTAATTCGATCAAAATGAACGTTCTACCACACCTACTATATCTGTTTCAGTCCCTGCCTATTCCCGTCCCCCCACATGCCCTGAAAGAACTACAGCAACGTATTGACAGATTTGTGTGGTCGGGGCGTCGACCCCGTATTGCACGGCGTCTTATGTACATTCCGAAAACGTCAGGAGGTCTTGCTTTGCCGAACCTTAAATTATATTTGAGTGCTGCCCTGCTGACTCAGATTGCCGAGTGGCACCTTCCGATTGCTCAAAAACGATGGGTTGATATCGAAAACGACATGTTGCTGCCCGACTTGATTCCATTCTTCATGTGGCTTCCAAAATCGGTGACAAAAGTTCGGCACCCGGGCTGCCCACTTGTTTCCCATTCCCTGCGCTCCTGGGACGTGCTGTCCAAAAAATTCTCACTTACTCCAGAGATCTCCCCGCTTCTACTGCTGTATCGCAATCCATGGTTCCTTCCTGTATGACCCCACGAGACTTCAGTGTGTTTGATCAAAGAGATGTCTCCCGTATTGTGGATCTGATGGCAGATGGACGCATTAAAAACATTTGAGGACATAGCCAGCAAGCTACTGCTTACATTCAGGGACTTTTTTCGCTACCTCCAACTCTCGAGTTTTGTCTCCCAAGATCGCATCAAGCAAGCGGCGACATTGACACCCACATGGTTTGAAAAGCTATGCCTCCGTGGAGTGTCAATTAAAGGTGCAATCTCCTCGATCTATCAATCCCTGGTCCTGCATGACCTTCCTGGTCATTTCCCATATATGCTCAAATGGCAGACGGATATAGGAGAAGAACTGGACTTGGAGGAATGGTCCGAGATCTGGAAGGCCAATTTTAAATCATCGGGCTGTATCACCCATATGGAACAAAGCGTTCAGACCCTCTTCCGCTGGTATCTTACCCCGGTGCGACTGCACCACATGCTACCCCTCATGGATTGTGCTGGAGAGGCTGTGGTCAACTCGGGACATATCATCAATGGTGGTTGTGCCCTAAACTGTGCCTGTATTGAGCTACATTGGCGGATTGGCTCTGTCAAGCTCTTCAGCGTCCGGTGGAGATCAACCCATGGACATTTTTACTGTCCCGCCCCCGGAAGGGCTACAAAGATGCAAAAAAAAAAACAGCATTGCTCGAGTCACCTTAATCGCTCACATAGCATTGGCAAGGCACTGGAATCAACCGACGCTCCCTTCCTACCCGGAACTCCTTGAAATGTTCACAGAGGCGCGTATGATGGAGCATCTCAAGGCCCAGATTCACGACACTCCTCACATTTACCTGAAGATTTGGGCTACTTGGCTTGGATGCCCAGCATTACCATGAGCGGCTGGTCTTAAGAGTGGGCTCCCTCTCCTAGAGACTAATACTCCTCTCTACCATTACCCTTTTCCTTCCCCTTTCTTGCCTTTCCCCCTTCTTTCTTATTTTTTGTTTTTTTAATTTTTAATTTTGCTTTAAGTAATTTAATTTTTATTATCAGTACATAGCACTTGTGTTTCCTTTGACCACGATATCGTATTTCTTGGTATGTTGTATTATAAAAATGTAATAAAATACAGAATTAAAAAAAAAAAAAAAACAGTATGTTTGTATTAATTAATAATATATTTCTGCACAGTGTAAAGCCGGCATGTCAGGCAGTGGAAGGGTTAAATTATCCACTTGAGGGATATGATCACACCAATACCAAAGCCAACCAAGTATCCGAGGAATGCAGAGGATGACTGTATGCCAGCACAAAGCTAAACATTAACAGTGCCGTAACACCTTCCAGCAGATCCGTACCTTACCAAACAGAAAAGGGGGACACGGGCCACTTCAAATTCATCGTGGTGCAAAATCCAGGGAGATGAGCGGTGATAGGAAAGCGCTATATAGAGCATGGTCACTATCAGGGATATGACATAAAACCCGGTATCAGTGTTTTAGTGAATTATCTCCTGTGCCCCAGAAACCGGATTGGAGAGCAGCGGCTCATATCCAAAAACTGTGGGAAAATCCATCGAGAAAGCTTGAAGTGCAATGTGTAAAGTGAGGAGCAGAGAGATCACAGAAATGCAACTAGAGGAGCCTTTATCTTATCGTTACATGGCAGGTATGCTCAGCATCTCCCGGCTGTCATAAAACGTGATGGAAGAAACAAAGTCTACAAGATCTAGAGGCTGGAATACATGGATCCATACATGGATCCTTTGTGTCCTCCGATTCAGCCACCTTGTGCTGACATTTCGTGTCATCCCAATACTAAATCACAAGCAGCCGTTTATTTTAGAATGAATGAGAGATATGATCCTGACACTCCTCAACTTGTATCATGATGGCAGAGGTAATAGAACTGGAAGAAGAAAAAAAAAAGTGAGAACGATGAGGTGGAGCGCAAAGAGACAGGTGTGTGTGATATATATATATATATCTCTGAGACAGACAGTGCAATACCTCAGCACTCACTTCCCTGGTATAAAACGTTGTGGGACAAAGATAAACCTAATTTAATCCAAGTGATTTCTAATAACATTATAGTTTAGAGACACGATGCTGGATGTTCTATTGTTTGACAGGCACACCTCACCTTAGGGAAGGACCTTTCTGCTGCCCGAGGCCCAGATCTATTTAACCTATGTGAAAAACACAGGGCCGCTACTGACAGAAAGTCAAGCGTATGTATAGCGAGAATAGAACAGGGACAGGACGGGTTCCATCGTAAACACCACTGTCACTACAACGTCATCTGTGGGAGAAAACCCAGAAACAAACAATCCACAAAGAAACCCATATATCTCCCATCGGAAATGCCCAGTAACCGATCTGAGGAATCAGGGCCGCCAGCTCACGGCCAGCGAGCACAGAAACCTTAAACGAACAAACAGGCCACTCTCAGACAAATGAACAGTATTTTCTGAGCTGAAACTAAAGTAAACCTTGTGCTGGTGGAAGGCGGCCAGTGCTGCGCGGCAGATGTGAATGGGGGCCTTCATAATCTCCATACGGCGTATCAATGGTGCTGCCGAAATCAGCCAGCTAAAACGCTGGGGCGCTCCAATTCCCCGAATAACACTTATTTACGGCTCGATCAGTCTGTATGCAAGCACGGCGCGGCTAGAGGCTACAGGTAAATAAAAATGCATGAAGACAACTCATCATTCTGCTACAAGAACACACAAACAATACATACGATGATCAGTCACAACGGCTACATGTATTCTGAATACTCACCTCCACTGCACCCCTAAAACCCCACAGTCCTCCGCAATCAACCTGCACTGGCAGGCAGTGTCCTGAATTAGACACAAATACTGTTACAGTGTATAGATTTTATATACACACATACTATTTACCCATTTGGATTGTGTTTTTAAAGTTGTATTAGTACGTGCATAGATACACACGTGCATGTGTCCACTCGGATTTGTGTCTCCGGGGGTTCAGAAGGACAAACTATAATAAAATTACAAAACCGTGAACCCTACTGCTCAGCGGAACAAAGCAAACCATGACACAGGGAATGTGACACGGAACCACCTGTCCCAAAATGAGAATGCGAAGACATTGCACGAAAGTTATAAAGGGGACGCAGTCGCCATGGAAATGAACAGGATACTGATTGCTCCAGTAGTATCCCAGAAGGTGGGCAAAGGATGAGCACAGTGATACTGCAAGTCAAATTGAGGAGATATATATATATATATATATTTTATTTTTTTTACAGTATTTTTCATTAGATTACAATCATGAAGAACGCGTAAACCTTCCAGCGCCAATCACCAGAAGCTGGGCGCTCAAAACGGCTCCAGGTTTATTCATTTGTGTTACTGGATGTAATTAAAAGGTAACCTGAACATCCATAAGGCACTTGAGGCATCTGCCTATCCCTCATCCCTGTGGCAGGAATGCTGGGAGATAGCCCACTCAGCTCCAGTTCTGATTGGCTGCTGACATAAAGTGTTGGTATGGAATGTGCATCTCTGTCCCCTGGTCCTCCCTAATGTCATGGAGAGGACAGTGGGCACCAGATGCTGTGAGGAGGCGATTCTCCAGTAACCATTTTCTGGCCCATTCCAGTCTTTCACATGGGGCAGCACAAAAACTCGATTTAAGGTACGCAGGGGTACACCAGTACAAGAAGCCGGTGCAGCATGCAGAAGTCTGCAGACTTTACTTTTAAATAGGAATAACTCACAAAGGCAAGAAAAAAGTAATGGATGGAAATGAGGAAAACACCTGTAAAGATGAAAAAGCATAAAAAGGTTTAATGTCGCAGTGACCCGCTCAGAAAGATTCAAATGAAGGAAATAAAGGCTCAATGACAGGTCCGGCCATTACTATCCGGCAGGGAGAATGAAGCAGCAGATAATCCAGGAGATTAACCTGTTAGTGAGTGATGAAAGCCCAGTGTGTCAGAATACAGAGAGAGGTGGTGAAACCCTGCTCTGCATACAGTTAAAAGGAACCACACAGCCGCAATAAAGGGCTTTATGTGAATCTTCTGGGGTAACAAAGGGCCCCCTCGCTGCCACAGTGCAAAGAATTCCTCCCGGCTCAGCTTCCAAGTCACTTTACATCACTTTGGGAGAAAACCAGAAACGTGAGGTCCATTTAAACCGAGGCCTGGTCTCCAGCGTGACACCGGGCCTGAAAGGAGTAAAGTATCCCGAAACACTGCCAGGAATCACAATGTTACACAGGATGGTACAATATAACACACAGCACCCAAATACACTGCCAGGAATCACAACGTTACACAGGATGGTAGGGATGCACCGATACCACTTTAATGCCGAGTACGAGTACCGATACTTTTTAAAAGTACTCACCGATACCAAGTACCGATACTTTTCTTTAATGTCATGTGACGCTTTCCAATAAGAACAGACCATATAAAAATGCCCCCAGCTCACATGTATATATCCCCCCAAGATAAATATATATATTCATACTGCCCCAGGCTCACACATGGATATGCCCCAGGCTCACACATGGATATGCCCCAGGCTCACACATGGATATGCCCCAGGCTCACACATGGATTTGCCCCAGGCTCACACATGGATTTGCCCCAGGCTCACACATGGATTTGCCCCAGGCTCACACATGGATTTGCCCCAGGCTCACACATGGATTTGCCCCAGGCTCACACATGGATTTGCCCCAGGCTCACACATGGATATGCCCCAGCTCATGGATTTCCCCCCCCCAGCTCACCTGGCACCTGGAGCTCTCCGCGATGATACTTACCTTCCTGGGCAACGCCGGGAAAGTCTTCGCACGTGCGCTTGTTGGAAGGCCCCAGTGGTCGCGGCTGGGGGCCTTCCAACGAGCGCACGCGCGGAAACTTTCCCGGCATCGCCCAGGAAGGTAAGTATCATCGCGGAGAGCTCCAAGTGCCTGTCCGAATGCTCTATCGGCATTCGGACAGCCGCCCCAGCCCCTCGGATGCCGGCAAGCCGGCTCAATGCCGGCATCCGGTATCGGGGAAAATATCAGGGGTACTGCACGAGTACCAAGTACTCCTGCAGTACACGGTATCGGCGCAACCCTACAGGATGGTACAATAAATATAACACACAGCACCCAAATACACTGCCAGGAATCACAACGTTACACAGGAAGGTACAATATAACACTTCACCTAGATTCAGGCAGCTGGCGGCACCGCGCTCTGTTTATACCAAGCCTCGCAGAGTAAACATGGAGTTCTTTGCAGAAGAAAGATTTGTCTTCCCAAAACAGGTCCACGACGCGACTATCTGAAGCCCTACAAATAACACTACTACAAAGATATGTACTATTGTGATAAAATGACAAATGGAAAATACCACCGGGGCTGCCAGGAAGCACATATAGGAAGTGCATAGCGCGCACGCGTCTGGGTTTAAGAGGGAGACATCTGCGGATTCTGCTTTCAGATAGAAATGAATTCTGGAGGAAATGAGGAAAAAGTTTGATTTAACGCAGGAGATTGAAACCCCTTTATGTGAAAATACCATATAAAGTATAAAACTAGAGTTGCACCGATACCGATACTAGTATCGGTACCGATACTGGGTACTGCAGGAGTACTTGGAACTCGTGCAGTACCCCCCGATATTTTTCCCGATACCGGAAGCCGGCATTGAGCCGGCATCCGAGGGGCTGCGGCGGCTGTCCGAATGCTCTATCAGCATTCGGACAGCCGCCCCTGGAGCTCTCTGGCATACTTACCTTGGTATGTATGTACGCGCTCCTTGGAAGGACCCCAGCCGCGATTACAGGGTCCCACGTGGTCGCGGCTGGGGGCCTTCCAATGAGCGCACGCGGGGGGGGGGCATATCCATGAGCTGGGGCAATACCCATGTGTGAGCTGGGGGGCATACCCATGTGTGAGCTGTGGGGGCATACCCATGTGTGAGCTGGGGGGCATACCCATGTGTGAGCTGGGGGGCATATCCATGAGCTGGGGCAATACCCATGTGTGAGCTGGGGGGCATACCCATGTGTGAGCTGGGGGGCATACCCATGTGTGAGCTGGGGGGCATACCCATGTGTGAGCTGGGGGGCATATCCATGTGTGAGCTGGGGCATATCCATGTGTGAGCTGGGGCAGTATCCATGTGTGAGCTGGGGCAGTATCCATGTGTGAGCTGGGGCAGTATCCATGTGTGAGCTGGGGCAGTATCCATGTGTGAGCTGGGGCAGTATCCATGTGTGAGCTGGGGCAGTATCCATGTGTGAGCTGGGGCAGTATCCATGTGTGAGCTGGGGCAGTATCCATGTGTGAGCTGGGGCAGTATCCATGTGTGAGCTGGGGCATATCCATGTGTGAGCTGGGGACAGTATCCATGTGTGAGCTGGGGCAGTATCCATGTGTGAGCTGGGGACAGTATCCATGTGTGAGCTGGGGCAGTATCCATGTGTGAGCTGGGGCATATCCATGTGTGAGCTGGGGCAGTATCCATGTGTGAGCTGGGGCAGTATCCATGTGTGAGCTGGGGCATATCCATGTGTGAGCTGGGGACAGTATCCATGTGTGAGCTGGGGCAGTATCCATGTGTGAGCTGGGGCAATATCCATGTGTGAGCTGGGGCAATATCCATGTGTGAGCTGGGGCAGTATCCATGTGTGAGCTGGGGCAGTATCCATGTGTGAGCTGGGGCAGTATCCATGTGTGAGCTGGGGCAGTATCCATGTGTGAGCTGGGGCAGTATCCATGTGTGAGCTGGGGCAGTATCCATGTGTGAGCTGGGGCAGTATCCATGTGTGAGCTGGGGCATATCCATGTGTGAGCTGGGGCATATCCATGTGTGTGAGCTGGGGCAGTATCCATGTGTGAGCTGGGGCAGTATCCATGTGTGAGCTGGGGCAGTATCCATGTGTGAGCTGGGGCAGTATCCATGTGTGAGCTGGGGCAGTATCCATGTGTGAGCTGGGGCAGTATCCATGTGTGAGCTGGGGCATATCCATGTGTGAGCTGGGGCAGTATCCATGTGTGAGCTGGGGACAGTATCCATGTGTGAGCTGGGGACAGTATCCATGTGTGAGCTGGGGCATATCCATGTGTGAGCTGGGGCATATCCATGTGTGAGCTGGGGCATATCCATGTGTGAGCTGGGGCATATCCATGTGTGAGCTGGGGCATATCCATGTGTGAGCTGGGGCAGTATGAATATATATATATCGGGGGGATACACATGTGAGCTGGGGGCACTTTTATATGAGATCTGTTCTTATTGGAAAGCGTCACATGACATTAAAGAAAAGTATCGGTACTCGGTATTGGTGAGTACTTTTAAAAAGTATCGGTACTCGTACTCAGTCTTAAAAAAGTGGTATCGGTGCATCCCTATATAAAACACACTATATACCTATACTCACACATGCAGGTTGTGAACCTTGACCACCCCTATGTTTGGGGGTTATGACGCTGAACCAAACTCCTGGCTCACAGAGCATCTGGGGAAGTTATGGAGATGCTGTGGCAAAGCATACACAGCCGAATCGCTATATTGTACATTATTTTTACACATTCTGTGGTTCTGGCGGCCCGGCACAGTCAGCATCTCGGGGCCCTTTAAAAGGTGGCGTTGCATGCACTGAGGTGACGTGCTGAATATTCAGTAATAGCCTCGGTGCTGGAGGCTGCATTTTTTAAAGGCAGCTCAGAGACTTTGGAGTTTAAACCTACGTCAGACCGGCTTATAACGGAGTTTGCGATTTAGCAGGGATGCCTGGGCCCGGGATTAATATCTCACAAGCACTAATGCTGTTTGGACCAGGCCCCGTGACATGAAAACAGCAGCTCAGCGTCACGTGCCAGCCGAGAAAAAACAGGGGTTTTTTATAAAAGGATTTTTACCCCCCCCTTCCCTTTGGATGATAGAATCAGCGTAAACAATACGTCTGTGCCCAAAAATAACTCAACCTCAACTTGGCATCCACAATAAGGGACCTGTCAAATCACTTTGAGAAGTTGGCATCGGCTCCCTCAACCAAAAATCTGCCACTACGTAAGGGAAGCCGCCATCCCCTGCTGCGCTAATGACCCCCCCCCCAATGACGACAAATTCAGGTTACGGCACATTGAGACACCAAAAAAAAAAATCTAAACCCACGGCACCCCCTACTCTCCTCTGGAACCGCACTACAGGGCTCCTGCGCCACTCGAGCCATGGGCTGCTGTGACGGATACGGGGCTGCCGGCACTCACAGGGTTAAAGGGAAACAAGATGAGGCGCTAGAAAAGCGTTAAGATGTTTTTTAAAGAGCCCTCACTGCTATAACTCCTCCTCAAACACGCAGGGACGCCCGCAGGAAATGACCTTGAGAGCCCGGTGAGGTTGCATAGGAACAGATGCAGCACAGCCGTGTACAATAACCAGGTGTTTTCACGTGATATTTCCCCGTTTTACCTGAATCACCTGTTTCGCACGTTTGAAGAAAGCAGGTGGGATATTCTGAATGGTAAAGCTGGGACACGGGGAGGGGGCTCTCTCAGATCCCCTGAGGCACGATGCTCACTGATACGTAGAAAGGAAACCTCATACAGCCTGGGAGAGACGCAACAAGTGGGCTCCGAGTGTGTGCACAGAGCTCACAGCACGCAACCAACACTCTGTATGCCATGGATCAGCAACCTTGGCCCTCCAGATGTTTTGGAACTACACCTCCCTTGATGCTCAGCCACTCAGATTATCTGAGCCTCATAGGAAATGTAGTTCCAAAACAACTGGAGGGCAAAGGTTGCTGACCCCTGGTGTATGCCATGTCCACCACTATACAACTCAATACAAAGAGACCGTACACCCCGGGCACTCTGTATATAGGGCTGGGGGTTGGATTTCTTGATGCATGCAACTCTATACACAGACGCCTCACACCAGGAAGGGGGGGGGGGATCTATACATACGCCGCGCACCGGGTGAAGGGGGGGGGGTCTATACATACGCCGCGCACCGGGTGAAGGGGGGGGGGAAATCTATACATACGCCCCGCACCGGGTGAAGGGGGGGGATCTATACATACGCCCCGCACCGGGTGAAGGATCTATACATACGCCCCGCACCGGGTGAAGGGGCTCTATACATACGCCCTGCACCGGGTGAAGGGGGATCTATACATACGCCCCGCATCGGGTGAAGGGGGATCTATACATACGCCCCGCACCGGGTGAAGGACTCTATACATACGCCCCGCACCGGGTGAAGGCTCTATACATACGCCCCGCACCGGGTGAAGGCTCTATACATACGCCCCGCACCGGGTGAAGGGGCTCTATACATACGCCCCGCACCGGGCCAAGGGGGGGGGGAATCTATACATACGCCCCGCACCGGGTGAAGGGGGGGGATCTATACATACGCCCCGCACCGGGTGAAGGGGGGGGGATCTATACATACGCCCCGCACCGGGTGAAGGGGCTCTATACATACGCCCTGCACCGGGTGAAGGGGGGATCTATACATACGCCCCGCATCGGGTGAAGGGGGATCTATACATACGCCCCGCACCGGGTGAAGGACTCTATACATACACCCCGCACCGGGTGAAGGCTCTATACATACGCCCCGCACCGGGTGAAGGCTCTATACATACGCCCCGCACCGGGTGAAGGGGGCTCTATACATACGCCCCGCACCGGGTGAAGGCTCTATACATACGCCCCGCACCGGGTGAAGGGGGGGGGATCTATACATACGCCCCGCACCGGGTGAAGGCGGGGGCTCTATACATACGCCCCGCGTGAAGGGGGACTCTATACATACGCCCGCGTGAAGGGGGACGATCTATACATACGCCCCGCGTGAAGGGGGGACTCTATACATACGCCCCGCGTGAAGGGGGGACTCTATACATACGCCCCGCGTGAAGGGGGGACTCTATACATACGCCCCGCGTGAAGGGGGGACTCTATACATACGCCCCGCGTGAAGGGGGGACTCTATACATACGCCCCGCGTGAAGGGGGGACTCTATACATACGCCCCGCGTGAAGGGGGACTCTATACATACGCCCCGCGTGAAGGGGGGACTCTATACATACGCCCCGCGGTGAAGGGGGGACTCTAATACATACGCCCGCGTGAAGGGGGGACTCTATACATACGCCCCGCGTGAAGGGGGACTCTATACATACGCCCCGCGTGAAGGGGGGACTCTATACATACGCCCCGCGTGAAGGGGGACTCTATACATACGCCCGCGTGAAGGGGGGACTCTATACATACGCCCCGCGTGAAGGGGGACTCTATACATACGCCCGCGTGAAGGGGGGACTCTATACATACGCCCCGCGTGAAGGGGGGACTCTATACATACGCCCCGCGTGAAGGGGGGACTCTATACATACGCCCCGCGTGAAGGGGGGACTCTATACATACGCCCCGCGTGAAGGGGGGACTCTATACATACGCCCCGCGTGAAGGGGGGACTCTATACATACGCCCCGCACCGGGTGAAGGCTCTATACATATTTATCCAACAGGTCCTTCTGTGTGTCCTTTGCTGGTAACTCCTCCTCCTCCTCATTGCCTCTATCTGTTGGTGTACCTCAAGGCTCTGTCCTTGGTCCTCTGCTCTTTTCCATCTACACCTCCTCCTGGGAAAAATCATCAACAGCTTTGGCTTTAATTACCACCTCTACGCTGATGACACTCAGATCTACCTCTCTACCCTGATCTCTCTCCCCCTGTCCTTTCAAAAAAGTCAGTGACTGTTTATCTGGCATCTCCTCCTGGATGGCCTCCCACCACCTAAAGATCAACATGTCAAAGACTGAGCTCCTACTTATTCCTCCCTCCAATGCCTCCCCACCTCCTGACTTCTCTATCACGGTGGAGGGTATCACCATCTCCCCATCAAACCAAGTTCGCTGTCTTGGAGTTTACACTTGACTCTGCTCTTTCCTCATCATCCCACATCAAGTCTCTTTCCTCCTCCTGCCGATACCAACTGCGTAATATTTCCAGAATTCGGCCATTTCTTACCGCTGTTACCACAAAACAACTCATACACGCCCTGTGGTAATCTCCCGACTCGACTATTGCAATAATCTCTCTATCTGGCCTCCCTCTGTCCCGCCCTCCCCCCTACAATCCATCCTGAACGCCTCCGCCTAATTAATTCACCTCACCCGCCGCTGTGTCTCTGCCGCTCCCCTCTGCGAGTCCCTTCACTGGCTCCCCATCCACTGCAGAATTAAGTTCAAAATCCTTACCTACAAAACCCTCACTAACTCAGCGCCCCACTACCTGTCCTCACTAATCACCAAATACACCCCAGCCCGCTCCCTAAGGTCAAACAGTGACCTGCGCCTAGCTTCTCCCCGCATCACCTCTTCCCATGATAGACTGCAGGATTTCTCACGCGCAGCCCCCACTCTCTGGAACGCTCTCCCTCGTACTGTCAGACTTTCCCCTAACTTCTCTTCCTTCAAACGCTCCCTTAAAACATTCCTATTTAGGGAAGCCTACCACCCAACTCACTGACGCAACCATCAATCACTCTCACCTTACAGTCCTCTCCTCCTGTTTCCAACCCCAACCCTCCTAGATTGTGAGTTCCTACGGGAATAGGGCCCTCATCTCCTCCTGTACTGTTTGTCAAATGTTGTTCAATGTATTGTAACCCTGTCTATACTGTGCTTATTGTACAGCGCTGCGGAATATGCTGGCGCTTTATAAAGAATAATAATAATACATACGCCCCACACCGGGTGAAGGCTCTATACATACGCCCCGCGTGAAGGGGGGACTCTATACATACGTCCCACACCGGGTGAAGGCTCTATACATACGCCCCACACCGGGTGAAGGCTCTATACATACTCCCAGCACCGGGTGAAGGTGGGCTCTATACATACGCTCCGCACCGGGTGAAAGTGGGGTGGCTCTATACGTATACACCTCGCACCCGGGGTGAAAGTGGGGGGCTCTATACACATACGCATCGCACCGGGTGAAGGGGGGCTCTATACATACGCATCGCACCGGGTGAAGGGGGGCTCTATACGCATACACCTCGCACCGGGTGAAAGGGGGGGGGCTCTATACACATACGCCTCGCACCGGGTGAAAGGGGGGGCTCTATACACATACGCCTCGCACCGGGTGAAAGGGGGGGGCTCTATACACATACGCATCGCACCGGGTGAAAGGGGGGGGCTCTATACACATACGCCTCGCACCGGGTGAAAGGGGGGGGGCTCTATACACATACGCATCGCACCGGGTGAAGGGCTCTATACACATACACCTCGCACCGGGTGAAGGGCTCTATGCGCATACACCTCGCACTGGGTGAAAGGGGGGCTCTATAGACATACGCCCTGCACTGAGTGAAGGGGGGCAGTGGCATCACTAGGGTTGGTGTCACCTGGTGCGGTAACTGATTATGTCACCCCCCCGAGGTTTCCTTTTTTAACTACTCTAACTCATAAATCAGTGCTCCCATATAACACTACATACAGTGACGCCTCACACGAGGGGGTCTCTATACAGTGACGCCTCACACGAGGGGGTCTCTATACAGTGACGCCTCACACGAGGGGGTCTCTATACAGTGACGCCTCACACGAGGGGGTCTCTATACAGTGACGCCTCACACGAGGGGGTCTCTATACAGTGACGCCTCACACGAGGGGGTCTCTATACAGGGATGCCTCACACGAGGGGGTCTCTATACAGGGATGCCTCATACACACAGCGCACATTACTGTGAGTTTTATTGTTGTGGAGCGCTCTCATATGCACAAATATTGGCGAATTGCCAGCAAGTACAGTGCCTGTTCGAAGGCAGTTAAAGTCCCCATAGAGAAGCAATGGTTAATCTGTTCAGAGACACAGAACAGCAGAGAAATGTCCGTGAAATGCCCTGATGTTCAGTGGTTTCATTCGGCAGGTTTACTCAAGCGAATCCCATACAGGGTTATTCAGAGAGAGGTGAAAACAGGAGAATGACTGGAGAATGGAAAATTCTAGGTCAAAATAGCTGATTTGGAAAGTGAGATAAATGGGAGAATTTTTCTGGTTTGGCTATTTTGACCTAGAATTTTCCCTTCTCCAGTCATTCTCCTGCTTTTCACCTCTCTCTGAATAACCCTGTTAGTTTCAATATTAAAAATATTCCCGTCTTTATCCAATATCTTAATAAACCGTTTATTCCTTTAATCCATAGTAAAAAGTCCATTTTTTAGGCATTTTTTTCCCTGTAACTGCCCTTTTTGTTATCATTCATAGGATCTTGTATGTTAATTCCAGACCTTTTCATTCAGTGGTTCTTTTTAAAACAACAGGCGACAGGTTTGCGGCGGCATTCGGTGGCCGATTCCATGCACTTCAGGGACCCTGTGGTGAATTTGATTCCCCAAAGTGCGTGGAATAACAGAACACTGAAATGTCTGCCTCATTTCGGTGCGCTGTGAATATCCCCTTTAGTGGTTGTTTTTTTTTGCTGCCCCCTGGAAAGTGCCAGCCTAGGCCTTGCCTACCCAGGACATACTGAAAACGAGAGAAATCTAAATCTATCCTTCCTGGTAAAATATTTTTTTGTTTTTTTAGGGGTGGTGTCACCCGGTGCGAGCCACCCCCCACCCCCCTTGTGACGCCACTGGGGCTCTATGCGCATACGCCTCGCACCGGGTGAAGGGGGGGCTCTATACACATACGCCTCGCACCGGGTGAAGGTGGGGGGCTCCATACGCCTCGCACCGGGTGAAGGTGGGGGGCTCTATACGCGTACGCCTCGCACCGGTTGAAGGTGGGGGGCTCCGTACGCCTCGCACCGCGTGAAGGTGGGGGGCTCCATACGCATACGCCTCGCACCGGGTGAAGGTGGGGCTCCATACGCCTCGCACCGGGTGAAGGTGGGGGGCTCCATACGCCTCGCACCGGGTGAAGGTGGGGGGGCTCCGTACGCCTCGCACCGCGTGAAGGTGGGGGGCTCCATACGCATCGCACCGCGTGAAGGTGGGGGGCTCCATACGCATCGCACCGGGTGAAGGTGGGGGCTCCATACGCCTCGCACCGCGTGAAGGTGGGGGCTCCATACGCCTCGCACCGGGTGAAGGTGGGGGGCTCCATACGCCTCGCACGCCCGGTGAAGGTGGGGGGCTCCATACGCCTCGCACCGGGTGAAGGTGGGGGGCTCCATACGCCTCGCACCGGGTGAAGGTGGGGGGCTCCATACGCTCGCACCGGGTGAAGGTGGGGGGCTCCATACGCCTCGCACCGGGTGAAGGGGGGGGGCTCTATACACGTACGCCTCGCACCGGGTGAAGGTGGGGGGCTCCGTACGCCTCGCACCGCGTGAAGGTGGGGGGCTCCATACGCCTCGCACCGGGTGAAGGTGGGGGCTCCATACGCCTCGCACCGGGTGAAGGTGGGGGGCTCCGTACGCCTCGCACCGGGTGAAGGTGGGGGGCTCCGTACGCCTCGCACCGCGTGAAGGTGGGGGGCTCCGTACGCCTCGCACCGCGTGAAGGTGGGGGGCTCCGTACGCCTCGCACCGCGTGAAGGTGGGGGCTCCGTACGCCTCGCACCGCGTGAAGGTGGGGGGCTCCGTACGCCTCGCACCGCGTGAAGGTGGGGGGCTCCGTACGCCTCGCACCGGGTGAAGGTGGGGGGCTCCATACGCCTCGCACCGGGTGAAGGTGGGGGGCTCCATACGCCTCGCACCGGGTGAAGTGGGGGGCTCCATACGCCTCGCACCGGGTGAAGGTGGGGGGCTCCATACGCCTCGCACCGGGTGAAGGTGGGGGGCTCCATACGCCTCGCACCGGGTGAAGGTGGGGGGCTCCATACGCCTCCTCGCACCGGGTGAAGGTGGGGGGCTCCATACGCCTCGCACCGCGTGAAGGTGGGGGGCTCCATACGCCTCGCACCGCGTGAAGGTGGGGGGCTCCATACGCCTCGCACCGCGTGAAGGTGGGGGCTCCATACGCATACGCCTCGCACCGGGTGAAGGTGGGGGGCTCCATACGCCTCGCACCGGGTGAAGGTGGGGGCTCCATACGCCTCGCACCGGGTGAAGGTGGGGGCTCCATACGCCTCGCACCGGGTGAAGGTGGGGGCTCCATACGCCTCGCACCGGGTGAAGGGGGGGCTCCGTACGCCTCGCACCGCGTGAAGGTGGGGGGCTCCGTACGCCTCGCACCGCGTGAAGGTGGGGGCTCCGTACGCCTCGCACCGCGTGAAGGTGGGGGGCTCCATACGCCTCGCACCGGGTGAAGGTGGGGGGCTCCATACGCCTCGCACCGGGTGAAGGTGGGGGGCTCCATACGCCTCGCACCGGGTGAAGGTGGGGGGCTCCATACGCCTCGCACCGGGTGAAGGTGGGGGGCTCCATACGCCTCGCACCGCGTGAAGGTGGGGGGCTCCATACGCCTCGCACCGCGTGAAGGTGGGGGGCTCCATACGCCTCGCACCGCGTGAAGGTGGGGGGCTCCATACGCATACGCCTCGCACCGGGTGAAGGTGGGGGGCTCCATACGCCTCGCACCGGGTGAAGGTGGGGGGCTCTATACGCCTCGCACCGGGTGAAGGTGGGGGGCTCCATACGCCTCGCACCGGGTGAAGGTGGGGGGCTCCATACGCCTCGCACCGGGTGAAGGTGGGGGGCTCCGTACGCCTCGCACCGCGTGAAGGTGGGGGGCTCCGTACGCCTCGCACCGCGTGAAGGTGGGGGGCTCCGTACGCCTCGCACCGCGTGAAGGTGGGGGGCTCCATACGCCTCGCACCGGGTGAAGGTGGGGGGCTCCATACGCCTCGCACCGGGTGAAGGTGGGGGGCTCCATACGCCTCGCACCGGGTGAAGGTGGGGGGCTCCATACGCCTCGCACCGGGTGAAGGTGGGGGCTCCATACGCCTCGCACCGGGTGAAGGTGGGGGGCTCCATACGCCTCGCACCGGGTGAAGGTGGGGGCTCCATACGCCTCGCACCGCGTGAAGGTGGGGGCTCCATACGCATACGCCTCGCACCGGGTGAAGGTGGGGGCTCCATACGCCTTGCACAGGGTGAAGGTGGGGGGCTCCATACGCCTCGCACAGGGTGAAGGTGGGGGGCTCCATAAGCCTCGCACAGGGTGAAGGTGGGGGGCTCCATACGCCTCGCACGAGGGTGAAGGTGGGGGCTCTATACGTCTCGCACCGGGTGAAGGTGGGGGCTCCATACGCCTCGCACCGGGTGAAGGTGGGGGCTCCATACGCCTCGCACCGGGTGAAGGTGGGGGCTCTATACGTCTCGCACCGGGTGAAGGTGGGGGCTCCATACGCCTCGCACCGGGTGAAGGTGGGGGCTCCATAAGCATGCGCCTCGCACGGGGGGGGGGACTAGGTGTCGACACCATAGCAAACGAGGGGGGGGTCTAACAGGGACGCCTCGCACGAGGGGGGGGGGGTCTAACAGTGACGCCTCACACGAGGGGGTCTCTATACAGGGACGCCTCACACGAGGGGGTCTCTATACAGGGACGCCTCACACGAGGGGGTCTCTATACAGGGACGCCTCACACGAGGGGGAGGGTCTATATGTGGGGTGAGCTCAGTATTATGGCCCCCACATGGTGTGAGCACTTGGTACAGTCCAGGCCCAGGTCACAGCATGGTTCCCGCTCGCAGCATGCTGCTCCCAGAATCCTCTGCGGCAGCCAATGTCCAGGAGCTCGCGCTAGAGGAGCAGCGCGGCGCACAGTGCAAGTGGCCCCTCCCCCTTTATCACCCGGGCCCCGGTTCACTCCTCACACCCTCAGGCCGCGCTCACCTCGCGAGTACAGGGATTTCGGGGACTCCAGATCCAGGTCGGCGCTGAGCAGCGAGATAAAGTCGGAGGGCATGGCCGCTCGGGCCAGCAGCACAGGCGGGTGGCGGCACGGCGTGTCTCCGGTGTAGGGCTCCGGTTTCCTCACACTGACAGGAACACACGGCACGCCCCCCTACCGATTCTGCGCCGCGCATGCGCGGCTCCGCCTTCTCGTGACAACCAACAAATCAAGGCGCGGGCGGGGCGGTCTGAGCCCACTGACAGTCAAGTGACGGTTACCAAGGGGCCGGTCCTGAGCGTTACCACGCTGGTGACTGTAACCAGGGGCGGGGCCGTGACCTAAACTGTGGGCGGGCGTTGGCTCTGACGTACTGGCGACAGCCACAGGTAGGCGGGGCCGAGTTACCGTGAGACAGCTGGCGACGTCAGGCGTGCACGTGCCTCAGGCGCGCTACCTGTGCCCGTGGCAGCCAATTGGGAGGCGGCTTGTGTGTGTGAGCGGGAGGCAGGCGTCACGTGATTCCTGTCAGGATCAGGACAAGGAGGCTTAATAATCCTGACTGACCCGGCTGAAACCGTTTACCCTAGGAGCCTGAAACTCTGAAGGTACGCTGTTTTTATGACATAGGCACCCACTAAGGAAGGAATTTTTGAAACTTCGTCCCTAAGGGGGTGAAAAAGGGGGCCGGATATTTTAACCCTTTCCAATGCGCTCAGTGCGTCCTGCCGCATGGCTACTTCGCTGCAAAGGACGCGCAGAGCGCATCCTCCCTTTTGCAGCGGTGATTGGCTGGGATTCTGGCCGATCGCGGCGGCCCCCCGGTGCAGGCTGACATCCTCGATGGGACCTCGGCAGGCACGATAGACGTCATGGCGCCTGCGTGATGATGTCTATTTCAGGCACCCCCCCGCCATTGCGGGGTGGGTCCTTCCAAGCGGCGGCTGTCTTTAACTCCTAGGGGGCTGGATAGCGATATGGTGCTAACATGCGCCGTATCATGGTCCCCTCCCGGAGCTGGCCGACATCTTGGATGTCGGCCAAGTTTCTGGGATATCCCCCTAACGAATGTCGGTTCCGTAATTAACCCCTTTCTGCCACCTATGGTGGAGATAGGGGGTTCCAATGAGGGGTTAATGTTTGACATCATTGGAACGGCCAGAACATGACCATGTGAAATGTTAAAAAAAAAAATTAATTAAAAATAAAATTAAAAAAATCTAAGTGCAGCAATATTGTTCCCATTTCAATTATAATGTGAACAATGATGCTGCACTAACGACTTTTTCTATGGGGGGGTGTTTGCTAAAAAACATGTAATTTTCCCCCAAAAAAAGTAACGATTCCCCGCTCGCATAACACGCTCGCATGTTAAAATGTGAAAAAAAAACACTTTACACATTGTAAATTATTGAAAAATCAAATTTTATTGCATTTTATGTTATAATATACAGACAGGACATGACGTATACATATAATAATAATATATTATGAATCTGCCGAGTCTCCCGGAAAGAACAATATATATGTCTGGGTCGCATAATAAAATGTGACTTCAAATCGCATTTAAACATGATGAGCGAAACCGTTAAAAATTAGCTCAGCACAGAGGTGTGAAAAGGCTCAGCAGCGAAAGGGTTAAACACAGAAACAGAAGATGTTACAAATGTGAAAATTGGTATTTAGATTCGTCTTGAAAAATAAAAAAACACGTATTTTACCGTTTTTCAAAAATCCAAGGAGGGTGGTGAATACTTTTAAACAGGATACCCATAGCTCAAGAACCAAAGATGTTACAGATGTGAAAACTGGTATTTAAATTCGCCTTGAACAATAAAAAAACACGTATTTTACCATTTTCAAAAATCCAGAGGGGGGGGGGGCAAAAAGGGGGGGTTGAATACTTTTATCAGTATACCTGTGATGTCCTCGGCCCACGTGGAGCTTCCTGGGGGGTCAAGCGCTCGGCGGCATCGCTGGCTGGCCGGGTGCCAGGAGTCAGAGCTGGCCGATCAGCGTCTGAGGGGGCGGGGCTTGGCGTGGTGGCACGGAGCCGCCAGCCTTAAATGCAGGGCGCGAGGATCTGCTCGTTACCCTGACGTGGAGTTATTCCCGCATCGCCAGCTGATCTCAGTTTACTGTCTCAGTGTATTTTGCCTAATTGCCGATTCTGTTTGTGATTGACCCGGACTGCCTGCTTGACGATTCTTACTCTAATCCCATATATGTATGTATGTTGAACTTTGTATACACAGAGTATATGTTCAGATCATACCGCATGGTCTCTGATTGTGGGTCTGCCCTGCAGGTCGCTGTATCCATCAACCTCTCATGTTACCTGTCTTGTACTAAGTCTATATACAGATCATACTGCATTGTTACTGATTGTCGGTCTGCCCTGCAGGTTGCTGAATTCATTGTACATTCCTTCTACGTTACTGAGAACAATTATATGGGAATCTTCTCTGTTGCCAACCCTGCCTATACGATTACCCTCTCTGGCGCCAACTCGGAACGTACTTTTGACCACACTTTTGTTAAACCAAGTTATATTTATATCCTGCTACGCTATCTCTGTGTATAGTTAACTTGCCTTCACTCAGCAGACACTTGGTCACAAAATCATTTGCTGCTGAGTGGTATCTAGTAGTACCTCCCTGGCTGGGAGTGCTAGGTGTGGCAGTTCTAACTGCTGTCAAGTCTCAGAGAAATCTGTCCATAAGGATCCAAACCACGCTGATCTGGGGTGAGCGCCATTGCATACGTGACAATACCTGTATTTCTCACACACTCCCTCACTTCTCCAACATGTCTGCTTCCTTTCCACAGCCAGGTCTAACACACACCCTCAATGCTGCAGTGAGGGAGAACCTGTGATATTATTGCAGAACCTCAAACCACCTAAACTCTGTAATGGCACCAGATTGCAAGTAAAAACTCCACAGAAATGTAATCGAGGCTATGGTGCTAACCAGTTCTGGTCAGGGGAGTTGGTGTTCATACAACGTATACCTCTTATACTTTCAGAATATCTGTTTCAATTCAAAAGGCTTCACTTCACCCTAAAGGTTTGTTTTGTGATAACCATCAACAAGTCTCTGCGGCAGACTTTGAAAGTAGCGGGGATTGACCTAAGAGAAGTCTGCTTCTCACATCGGCAGTTTTACGTTGTCTGTTCCAGACTGAGCTCACCTAATTCTCTGGTGATCTGAGCACCAGAAAGAAGAACCACTAATGTAGTTTATAAAGAAGCACTCAAATAGTTTTATTTTCTATGTTCCAGATGCCAAAAAACAAAATTACATTTACATCTCATTGTCCGTTTTTGTATTTACAACACAAAAAAATTCATGGACGCATTTGAATGAAGCAACTTTGTTTTGTAGCCAATACGCCCTGACTAATGTCTGCAATAAACATTACTAATTACTTTAAGACATCAACCTGTAAATTATATTTTGTACAGTTTGAACAAAAAAAGTTTCCTTTAATAACAAATGTAAGAAATCCCAAAATCCACGCGAGCGAAGCCGCAGGCAAAAGCTAGTACTTAATAGTCTCACGCTCAGCTCCTCAGGCAGTGCACTGCCAGCTGCTCCCATGCCAGCAAGGCACAGCGCTGCGCTACCTGTTGGCGGCATGTCAATAAAGTATAAGAATCAATCCATGTGCTCTATAACAGCCTACCCTGGCACCACACATGTTCTTGAACTAAATTAATTTATATAGGAGCTCAAATTAATGGAGTCCTGTGGTAGTTGTTGAGCTACAATTACCTTTCAGTTTCAAGACTGAAAACACAGGGGATAACCCTACTAAGTAATAAAGAAAGCAGCCTCTTCAGAGGCTTTTAGTCAAGAAACCACGTCATAAAATATACCTTTAATTATGAAATGTCATTAAAATCCACTATACTTAACCCCTTAACGCCGCAGGATGTACATTTACGCCCTGCATTAGGCTAGGGTCAAACGAAAGCATTTTTCCCCGCGAACGTAAAAAAGTGCGTCCGAACGAATTGACGTATTTTTCACGGAGTGCGCGAAAACGGTCATACGATGCGCATTTTTCGTGCATGATTTTTTTCGGATCGTCAATAAAACTCTTTTTGCGTCTGGACGTTATGTAGGCTGGACATTAGCAGTGTCTGACATCTCCTAATCACGCAAACACTCCGCTATGCCGCAGCTGCGCACTCTGTACGTCCGTACTAGCGGTTCGGCGTTCTCGAAAAAATGCGTTCGTTTTCCACTTGCGTTGCGCGGCCGGACTTTCGTGCGACCGTACTTCGTATATTGGCTGTCATTGCCCGTCATTTGCTGCTAGTGCGGCCGTAATTATGTGCGCCAGAACGCACGTTAAACGTGCGCTGGTCTGACCCCAGCCTTAGGCGGGCTTTGGCGCCGCAGGACGTAAATGTACGTCCTTGGCGTTTTCAGCCCCCCCGGGAGATACTCCCCTCCTCCGGCGGCTCCCTCGCTGCTCTGACTCCCACGGAGTCAAATTGGCAGGGTTTCCTCCTCCGGCGCACTGACGTCAACGCGCCGAGGGTGCGATGACGTCAGTTTCAGGCGTCTCCCCCCCCCCCCCCCCCCGCCGGAGCAGGGAAAGCGCCTGGAGGGGAGGGATCCTTCGGATCCCTCTATCTCCCCATCGCCGGGGGCTACAAGGCTTTTTTGGGGGGGTTTAGCTAAAATCACCTAATTTCCCCCCACCCAAAAAAAAAAAAGGGTTCCCAAGTCTACCCCATAGAATATAACCGCAAAGGATCGGATAATAAAATGTGAAAAAAAAACACTTTATACACTGTGGATGATTGAAATTTTATTGAAAATTCACTTTTTTTACATTTTTTGTTATAGCATTCTGGCAGGACATGACTTTTATATATAATTAGGATATATTCTTAATCTTCCGAGTCTGCCGGAAAGAACGATATATAATTTGTCTGGGTGGTATAATAATATGTGACTTAAAACCGCGTTTAAACATGATGAGCAAAAACTTCAGCAAACTTCACTTCCGAAAGAGCGCCAAAGTTGTAAAATTACTCCCGTCCTTAAGGGGTTAAACTGCGGTAAAAAATAATAACTAATAGAAAATAGAGTTAACACGTTCTATGGAAAAAAAATCACACACCATGAATGTTAATTACATTTGGGTTGGTAAATATATGATTACAATCCACGTTGTCACAATAACGGCTGAAAGGCCTAGTAGGATTATAAACACAGGAAAGATTCTGGTTATATCACCCAGGTTCCATTAGATCACGTAAAAATGATAATAAACTTTGTGATTAAAGGTTTTTACAATCTAGCCCAAAAAAATTATAATAAACCCTGTGATTAAGGGACCTTACAATCTAGCCCAAAAAAATTATAATAAACCCTGTGATTAGGGTTGCACCGATACTGATACTAGTATCGGTGCCGATACCGGGTACTGCAGGAGTACTTGGTACTCGTGCAGTACCCCCAATATTTTCCCCGATACCGGAAGCCGGCATCGAGGGGCTGGGGCGGCTGTCTGAATGTTCTATTGGCATTCGGACAGGCTCTGCAGCTGCTCTCCGCATTGTTTCATACTATAATGCGGAGAGTGCCAGGTGAGCTGGGGGCAAATACACGAGCTGGGGGGGTATTATCCATGAGCTGGGGGGGTATTATCCATGAGCTGGGGGGGTATTATCCATGAGCTGGGGGGGTATTATCCATGAGCTGGGGGGCATTATCCATGAGTTGGGGGGCATTAGCCATGAGCTGGGGGCATAATCCATGATCTGGGGGGCAAATCCATGAGCTGGAGGCAATATCTGAGAGCTGGGGCATATCCATGAGCTGGGGGCAAATCCATCAGCTGGGGGGCTAAACCATGAGCTGGGGGGCTAAACCATGAGCTGGGGGCATATCCATGAGCTGGCGGGGCATATCCATGAGCTGGCGGGGCATATCCATGAGCTGGCGGGGCATATCCATGAGCTGGGGGCAAATCCATGAAAGCTGGGGGGGCAAATCCATGAGCTGGGGGGCATATCCATGAGCTGGGGGCATTTTTATATGAGGTCTGTTCTTATTGGAAAGTGGTCACATGACATAAAATAAAAGTATCAGTACTCGGTATCGGTGAGTACTTGAACAAAAGTATCGGTACTTGTACTTGGTCTTAAAAGAGTGGTATCGGTGCATCCCTACCTGTGATTAAAGGTTCTTACAATCTAGCCCAAAAAATTTATAATAAACTCTAAGATTAACCCCTTCGGACCTCTCACCCTCCCCATCCGTGCGGGCCAGCCAGTAAAGGCAGACACCGCCTGGAAGGGCACAGCCTGCCCTTCCAAGCGGCGGCTGTATTTAACCCCTAGGGGGCTGGATCGCGATATGGCACTAACATGCGCCGTATCGCGGTCCCCTCCCGGATCTGGCCAACATTTTGGATGTCGGCCAAGCTTCCGGGATATCCCCCTAATGACTGGCGTCACAAATTAACCCCTTGCTGCCACCAATGAACCCCCTATCTCCCAATCCGTGACAGCTAGGGGTTAATGTTTGACATCATTGGAACGGCCAGAGCATGGCCTTTTCAATGATACCAAACATGATTATGTACAGTTAAAAAAAAAAATATTTTGTTTTGTTTTATTAATGCAGCAATATTGTTCCCATTTCAATTATAATGTGAACAATGATGCTGCATTAACGATTTTTTCTATGGGGGGCGTTTGCCAAAAAACATGTAATTTTCGCCCAAAAAAAGTAACGATTCCCCGTTTCTAATTTTTTTAACAAGCGCAACCCATAGAAAATATAACCGCAAATGCTCGCATGTTAAAATGTGAAAAAAAAACACTTTACACGTTGTAAATTATTGAAAATTCTAATTTTATTGCATTTTATGTTATATTATACAGACAGGACATAACGTATACATATGAAAATGATAGATTATGAATCTGCCGAGTCTCCCGGAAAGAAAGATATATAATATGTCTGGGTCGCATAATAAAATGTGACTTCAAATCGCATTTAAACATGATGAGCGAAACCGATAAAAATGAGCTCAGCACAGAGGTGTGAAAAGGCTCAGCAGCGAATGGGTTAACGGACTTTACAGTCTAGCCCAAAAATTATAATAAACCCTGTGATTAAGGGACCTTACAATCTAGGCCAAAAATGATAATAAACCCTGTGATTAAGGGACTTTACAACCTAGTCCCCAAAATGATAACCAACCCTGTTATTAAGGGACCTTTATAGTCTAACCCAAAAAATGATAATAAACCCTGTGATTAATGCAGGGCTCGACAAACCCCGGGCTCAAGGTCGCCATGGCGACAAGAAATGCTGTCCTGGCACCCTGGGTTTGTCTGACTGCGCGGGCAAGCTGCACCACGCTCTCGGCCAGGCGCAGGGATTGCTGCCTTCCGGTGTTCTGTCGAGTAAAGTCTCTGGTTGGACAGAACACTGGCCCCCTCTGATGACATCAGAGCAGGGAGTCAGCGGATGTGAGAGGAGCGTCGCAGGGATTCTCTCCCCAGCGCTGACGACGCTCTCCTCACATCCGGTCTGTTATGCGCATGCTCACCTCTCCCTGGTCGAGCTCCTGCTACTCTGCGCCTGGCGGAGCCATCATGCGGAATGTGCTGGAGCCGCCGCGTGGCGCGGGACATCTGCAGCAGGTGCTGTCCCGGGACCAGGCCGCGCCCCTTCACATCGGATCCCCCTCGGAGCCTGGACACCCCAGCTGCCTCAGTGTGAGCCCAGCCAAAGGGGAGGAAGGGGGCAATGGGCAGCCAGCGCTGGAGAACCTAGTCACGGGCACCAGGAGGACCTACTGTAGGTACTGGCTCTTGGACACACACACTCTCTCACTCTCTACTGTGGAGCTCTGGGATACCCTCACTGCACACTACTGGGGAGCTCTAGGATACCCTCACCGCACGCTACTGGGGAGCTCTGGGATACCCTCACCGCACGCTACTGGGGAGCTCTGGGATACCCTCACTGCACGCTACTGGGGAGCTCTAGGATACCCTCACCGCACGCTACTGGGGAGCTCTGGGATACCCTCACCGCACGCTACTGGGGAGCTCTGGGATACCCTCACCGCACGCTACTGGGGAGCTCTGGGATACCCTCACCGCACGCTACTGGGGAGCTCTGGGATACCCTCACCGCACGCTACTGGGGAGCTCTGGGATACCCTCACCGCACGCTACTGGGGAGCTCTGGGATACCCTCACCGCACGCTACTGGGGAGCTCTGGGATACCCTCACCGCACGCTACTGGGGAGCTCTGGGATACCCTCACCGCACGCTACTGGGGAGCTCTGGGATACCCTCACCGCACGCTACTGGGGAGCTCTGGGATACCCTCACCGCAAACTACTGGAGAGCTCTGGGATACCTTTACCGCACACTACTGGGGAGCTCTGGGATACCCTCACCGCACATTACTGGGGAGCTCTGGGATACCCTCACTGCACATTACTGGGGAGCTCTGGGATACCCTCTGCCAGGGGTGTGGAAATTTTAAAAAAATCTACTTGTCCAACGGACTAAGTGGTAGCCCAATCTACTTGTCCCTCAGGACGATCTACTTGTCCTGATAAACACTATTTTGTTGAAATTATTTTTCTTAAATAGAGGTCTTTATTCATAATAGCCTAGAGAGGCAGCGTGAAATGTGACGCGGCCTCTCTAGGCTGTTATGAATAAAGACCTCTATTTAAACACTATTTTGTTTGTGTGTGTGTATATATGAGTTCTGAAATATGTGTGTGTATATATACATACACACACATTTCAAAACTAAGTATATATATATATATATATATATATATATATATATACACACACACACACACTGCAGCCCTCAGTGTGGGTGTGTGTGTGTATACATACATACATACATACATACATACATACATACAGTCAGGTCCAGAAATATTGTGACATCAACACAATTCTAACATCTTTGGCTCTATACACCACCACAATGGAGTTGGAATGAAACAAACACAATGTGCTTTAACTGCAGACTGTCAGCTTTAATTTGAGGGTATGTACATCCAACTCAGGTGAATGGTGTAGGACTTACAGCAGTTTGCAGATGTGCCTCCCACTTGTTAAGGTACCAAAAGTAATGGGACAATTGGCTTCTCAGCTGTTCCATGGCCATGTGTGTGATATTCCCTCATTACCCCAATTACAATGTGCAGATAAAAGGCCCAGAGTTCATTTCAAGTGTGCTATTTGCATTTGTAATCTGTTGCTGTCAACTCTCAAGATGAGATCCAAAGAGCTGTCACTATCAGTGAAGCAAGCCATCATTAGACTGAAGAAACAAAACAAACCCATCAGAGAGATAGCAAGAACATTAAGCGTGGCCAAAACCACTGTTTGGAACATTCTCAAAAAGAAGGAACCGGTGAGCTCAGCAATACCAAAAGACCCGGGAGACCACGGAAAACAACTGTGGTGGATGACCAAAGAATTCTTTACCCTGGTGAAGAAAACACCCTTCACAACAGTTGACCAGATCAAGAACACTCTCCAGGAGGTAGGTGTATGTGTGTCAAAGTCAACAATCAAGAGAAGACTTCACCAGAGTGAATACAGAGGGTTCACCACAAGATGTAAACCATTGTTGAGCCTCAAAAACAGGAAGGCCAGATTAGAGTTTGCCAAACAACACCTAACAAAGCCTTCACAGTTCTGGAACAAGATCCTATGGACAGATGAGACCAAGATCAACTTGTACCAGAGTGATGGGAAGAGAAGAGTATGGAGAAGGAAAGGAACTGCTCATGATCCTAAGCATACCACCTCATCAGTGAAGCATGGTGGTGGTAGTGTCATGGCTTGGACATGTATGGCTGCCAATGGAACTGGTTCTCTTGTATTTAATGATCATGTGACGCTGACAAAAGCAGCAGGATGAATTCTGAATTGTTTCGGGCAATATTATCTGCTCACATTCAGCCAAATGCTGCAGAACTCATTGGACGGCGCTTCACAGTGCAGATGGACAATGACCCAAAGCATACGGCAAAAGCAAGCAAAGAGTTTTTGAAGGGACAGAAGTGGAATGTTATGCAATGGCCAAGTCAATCACCTGACCTGAATCCCATTGAGCTGCATTTCACTTGCTGAAGACAAAACTGAAGGGAAAATGCCCCAAGAACAAGCAGGAACTGAAGACAGGTGCAGTAGAGGCCTGGCAGAGCATCACCAGGGATGAAACCCAGCGTCTGGTGATGTCTATGCGTTCCAGACTTCAGGCTGTGATTGACTGCAAAGGATTTGTAACCAAGTATTAAGAAGGGAAAGTTTGATTTATGATTATTATTCTGTCCCATTACTTTTGGTCCCTTAACAAGTGGGAGGCACATCTGCAAACTGCTGTAAGTCCTACACCGTTCACCTGAGTTGGATGTACATACCCTCAAATTAAAGCTGACAGTCTGCAGTTAAAGCATATTGTGTTTGTTTCATTCCAACTCCATTGTGGTGGTGTATAGAGCCAAAGATGTTACAATTGTGTCCATGTCCCAAGATTTCTGGACCTGACTATATATATATATATATATATATTATACACAGAGTGTGTTTATTATTGCAGAAGCCACCCGCACATCACAGCAATTCGATGAATTGCATCCCAGTGCTCCTGTGCCACATTCCCCATATGCAGCAAGGAACTCTGGGTAGGATATGGAAATGACCTCTGTCTCACTTTTATGCATCCTGGATCTGAATATATATATATATATATCTATCCACTGCATACAGCACTCTCCATATTACCGTTCATTGCCCGGTGCAATCCAGTTGAAGTATATAGAATTAGGCAATAGAGGATGCACTCACGGTCTTCCAAACAAATATAAAGAATTTATTTTACAAAACTCACATGGACATCTAATGTCCATGTGAGTTTTGTAAAACAAATTCTTTGTATTTGTTTGGAAGACCTTGAGTGCATCCTCTATTGCATATATATATTGCAGCCGTGCTGGGAGTAGCAGTGCATGGTTAGTGGCTCTGTCCGAGCATGCTGGGAGTAGCAGTGCATCATGCACTGCTACTCCCAGCATGCTCTGTCCGAGCCACTAACCATGCACTCCTACTCCCAGCATGCTCTGCCCGAGCCACTAACCATGCACTTCTACTCCCAGCATGCTCTGCCTGGCCACTAACCATGCACTCCTACTCCCAGCATGCTCTGGCCGAGCCATTAACCATGCACTGCTACTCCCAGCATGCTCTGCCCGAGCCACCAACCATGCACTGTGCATGGTTAGTGGCTCGGGCAGAGCATGCTGGGAGTAGCAGTGCCTGGTTAGTGGCTCAGGCAGAGCATGCTGGGAGTAGTAGTGCCTGGTTAGTGGCCAGGCAGAGCATGCTGGGAGTAGTAGTGCCGGGAGTAGGGTCAGGCAGAGCATGCTGGTAGTAGTAGTGCTGGGAGTAGGGTCAGGCAGAGCATGCTGGGAGTAGTAGTGCTGGGAGTAGGGTCAGGCAGAGCATGCTGGGAGTAGTAGTGCCGGGAGTAAGGTCAGGCAGAGCATGCTGGGAGTAGTAGTGCCAGGAGTAGGGTCAGGGTACAGGATACGCACCTGGCGTCTGTCAACTCGAGTGGCTGCAGATTGGAGAGGTGCGGCGGAGTCTTCCCGAGGCTGCGGGAAGTCACTCGCCTCGTGGCCGGGGTCCCGTGTGAGCCTCCCCATGCTCCCCCTCAGCTTCGAGCGCAGCTCAAGTAGAGACATGGACAGGGCGAAAAGCCTGCAGCCCGCAGGGCAGCCGCATCCCGAGGGCGGTGGAGAGGGAGAGGAGGAGCCCGGCTCTGGGAGGGGTCCTCAGACAGGCAAGGCGGAGCCATGCTCACACTTTAAAGAAGGAGTGGCGGGGACACCGAGATGGGGAATGGCAGCCCAGCCCCCCCCCCTGGGACTGAGTGGCTTACCTCGTTGGGCGCGAGGCTCAGGATACGGGCAGGGATCAGCTACAGCACCATGAGCAATGCGCCAACATGCAGCCACGGATCCGGCACTGCATGAACTAAGCACAGCGGCCGGGTGCGAAGGACGCCACGCCCTCGCGGTCAGACACACACCCGCAGTCCGGCGGGCTTCTTGCCCGACGGACTGCATCTGAAAAAAAACTACTTGTCCGGCGCCTGGATCTTCATGTCCCGGGCGTCGGGCGATAGGATTCCCACATCCCTGCTCACTGCACATTACTGGGGAGCTCTGGGATACAGTAATGTGCAGTGTGTGAGGGTGAGTGTTATTGCTGTGCAGCTGTTATTTAGTAATGTGCAGTGTGTATGAGCATTTAACAAAGCTGGACAGCAATTAAACTCACAGTAATATGCGTGTGTATGAGTGTGAGTTTTATTGGTTTGCAGCTCTGTTATATGCTCATACACAACACACATTACTGTATTACAGAGCTCCACAGCAATGAAACTCACAGAAATGTGCAATGTGTATGAGTGTATCATAGTGCTCCACATATCCCGCCGCACAGTCATACATCCATATATGTGACCGTGTATTTGGGTATGACCTAAAAATATATGCAAAGGCATATATTCTCTGGTGGCTATTCTCTAATATAATATAATCTCTGGTGTCTATTCTCCCATAGCCACATAAACATACACAAATTAGGAAAGAGACTACACATCCAGAATCCTATCCAAATTAAAAAAAAAATTGCTTTATTATAGCAAGAAATAAAATACATATGTTTGTTTAAATTCTCTAAGCAGCAACACAAGAATAAGTCATTTCATTAATCTCTTGAAAATATAAAGATAGAAAAAAAAAAAGCGTGCAGGGGGTAAATGGGGTTTCTGGCCAAATATCTCATTATCATAAATTAGACAGGCTTTCAGCAAAATCCTAATTTATAGGAAAGTGGTCCCATGACGTTAAATAAATGTATCGGTGAATACCTGGGGGGGGGGGGAGAAAAGTATCGGTACTCAGGCTTAAAAAAAATCGTATCCATGTATCTTTAGTTGTTGAAAGTAAAGCTTTAATAGTCTGAATAAAAAACTGGCTCCTAACTTTTGTAGCTGGCTCCTAGATTCAAAGCAAATTTGTCAAACCCTGGATTAATGGACTTTATAGTCTAGCCCAAAAAATGATAAACCCTGTGATTAATGGACCTTACAGTCTAGTGGACCTTACAGTCTAGCCCAAAAAATGACAATAAACCCTGTGATTAATGGACCTTACAGTCTAGCCTAAAAAATGACAATAAACCCTGTGATTAATTGACCTTATAGTCTAGCCCAAAAAATGACAATAAACCCTGTGATTAATGGACCTTACAGTCTAGCCTAAAAAATGACAATAAACCCTGTGATTAATTGACCTTATAGTCTAGCCCAAAAAATTATAATAAACCCTGTGATTAAAGGTTCCTACAGTCTAGCCCAAAAAAATGATAATAAACCCTGTGATTAATGGACCTTACAGTCTAGCCCAAAAAATGATAATAAACCTTGTGATTAATGGACCTTACAGTCTAGCCCAAAAAATGATAATAAACCCTGTGATTAATGGACCTTATAGTCTAGGCCAAAAAATTATAATAAACCTTGTGATTAATGGACCTTATAGTCTAGCACAAAAAATTATAATAAACCTTGTGATTAATGGACCTTACAGTCTAGCCCAAAAAATGATAATAAACCCTGTGATTAATGGACCTTATAGTCTAGCCCAAAAAATTATAATAAACCTTGTGATTAATGGACCTTATAGTCTAGCACAAAAAATTATAATAAACCTTGTGATTAATGGACCTTATAGTCTAGGCCAAAAAATTATAATAAACCTTGTGATTAATGGACCTTATAGTCTAGCACAAAAAATTATAATAAACCCAGTGATTAATTGACCTTATAGTCTAGCCCAAAAATGATAATAAACCCTGTGATTGAAGGGTCTTACTATCTAGCCCAAAAATGATTAGATTAGAAAAAAAATTATAGTGAACTCTGTGATTATAATGCCAAGAACAAGATAATTACAGGTAATTAATAGAGTTTGTGCTTAAAATACCCAGTTACTCATCCATCTTGAATTAATAACTAAACAGTGATTGCATGAATGTTTTTGCATGCATAGCCTCAGAGAATTTTTGGGGAACAGAGCAGGGAAGCCTAAAGTGGGACTGTTTACACCCCCCATCTATCTTAAGGACTGGGGCTTTGCAGCCTGCGTTAAAGACAGGAGCAATTTTTGCCGTTTTGTTTATTCAGTGCACCCCCTAGTATTATATACCGTTTTCCCGTAAAGGACATACACAGCCTTTTATTTACAATAATATATATATTTATACCTAATCATTTTAAATGAATAAATAAAAATGGTTAAAAAACACCTTTGTCACAGTTTTGGATATAATTAGTTGTGCGCACATAGTGATAATAAAAACAGTGACGTATGACAGATTCAGAGCTTTGCAGTGAATGAGGGAACACCTCACACATCCTGACTGTCATCATTTTACTTTTATGTCATCTATCACTAGTAGAGGTGTTTTACTGATTGTACGCTTAAGTTTCAGGTGTTTGATGGGTTGCTACAGTGGTCGCACACACCCAGTAACACTGCAATTGAATTTTGCTGATCGACCCAGCTTGTGAGCAGAAGCAAAAAAAACACATTTTCCAAGCACTTTGCAGTTCAGAATGTGGATTTCAGTGCCTGACGGCCTATGCTGTCGCTGCGTGTTAAAGAACTGCAATGCGTGATGGTCTATGCTGGGGATCTCCGACTTTGGCCTCCCCCTTGATGTTTCTGAACTACAACTCCCATGATTCTCTGGATATTGATTGCAGTTAAGGAATTCTGGGAATTGTAGGCTACCAACATCTGGAGTCAGAGTTTGAGATCCCTGCTATAGACCATCATGCCATCCATAATTCTTTAAAGGGCAGAGAGGGCTTGTGCCCATGTTGGACAATAGGCTTGATTGCAACAATGGGTTTTTTGATTGCTTTTTCCTAGGGGGATCTGAACATTGCCGGTGGTCCACCTTGCTGATTTAGCAAAGCTGTAGGAGTGTTTTTGGGGAGACAGACCTCCCTGATAAGGAGTCGATGTCACACGAGTGACGGCCCTTATCATCATCAATAACTTATTTGGTAGGTGGATGGCACCATCTGCTGGCCAAAAGGAGTTAGTGCCGTTCTGGGCTTCGAGCTGAATCAGCTGGAGAAATGTCATCCAGACATATTCCCAGCTGGTTGTAAAAAGTGTTTGCCCCGGCCTCGGGCATCATGCCCACGCTGCTAAAACTTTAGGGGTTTGTTCTGGAGCCCAAATGCAAAGAAATTGCAATTGCAATAAACAAAACTCCTTTGCATTGCTCCTGTGGAACACCATATCCAATATACGTGGGACTGGGGCACCATGAGGTGCCCTGCAGATCTTGGCAGTGAAGGGGTTAAAGAGCGATCTGGGATGGGGATTGACTTTATATCCATGTATGGATGGGAGACGTTAAAGTTAGACGTTGGGTTAGATTCATTAAGGCAGGGCTTGACAGATCCAGGAGCCTGGTAGCCACTGGCTCCTAGAATTTTACTCCTGGCTCCTAAATTTCCAGTTTTTTACACTAATCTAAAAGCAGTCTTTGGCATCTTAAAACACTTAGTTGGCTTCAATGTTTTCTTCCTGTCTCCTACATTTAATGTAAATATATCCAGCCCTGGTGTATGTATTTATATATAAGGTCTGTTGTGTGTGTGGGGGTCTGTGACTGCAGTGGGTAAATGGGGTGTCCAATGACAACAAAGCAAAGAAAATAAGAGCTGGGGGGCATATCCATGAGAGCTGGGGGGCATATCCATGAGCTGGGAGCAATATCCATGAGCTGGGAGCATTCTGTATATATATATATATATCGGGGGGATATATACATGTGAGCTGGGTGCATTTTTATTTGAGGTCTGTTCTTATTGGAAAGTGGTCACATGACATAAAATAAAAGTATCGGTACTCGGTATCGGTGAGTACTTGAAAAAAGTATCGGTACTCGGTCTTAAAAAAGTGGTATCGGTGCATCCCTATCCCAGATGCAGAGGCAAGGTTCCCAACGTTTCGGTGAGGATTCGCCTTTATCAAGGCATACCTTGATAAAGGCGAATCCTCGCCGAAACGTTGGCTCCTAACTTTTGTAGCTGGCTCCTAGATTCAAAGCAAATTTGTCAAGCCCTGCATTAATGTTTCCATCTGGATGCAGAGATGAGTTGAAGAACCTGACGAAGTTCTCCCTGATATAAGTGGAGTGGCTGAGACTTTAATCTCGGCTCGGAAACACGGGCCATGGTTACTCGTGGGAAGTAAAAAAAAAAAATCTGATTGTTTTTTTCCAAAAAATGCATAAAAAAATCCTGAAAAAAAACCAAAACATTGAAACCTATGAGATTCACCTGATTAAACCTGCCGAATCAAACCACTGAACATCAGGGCATTTCACTGACATTTCTCTGCTGTTCGGTGTCTGTGAATAGATTAACCATTGCTTCTCTATGGGGATTTCACTGCCGTCGAACAGGCACCGTATTTCACTGGCAATTCACCAATATTTGGGAAACTGCCTGCTTTCTGAATAGCCAAATGGCCCCAAAATTGCACTGTAAGGGGAAATTCACTATTCGGTGCAATTTTGGGGTCAGATTGTGAATAACCCTGTATTTAGCGAATGGTCACTGTTGTGCGCCGAAGATGGAGTCGTCGAAGCACCGCAAAAAAGTTGGAGAACGTCACCGAAAAGCACTAAAGTGTCCTTGGCGAATTCCACCGAACTGCAAAAAATCGCCCAAAAGAACGGAACTCTTCTAATAGGTGTTTAAATTAATAAAAATGCATTAACATGTGTCCGAGTAATAAAAAAAGGTCCTTTAAAAAAATAATAAAAAGATCTATTACAGAATAAAAAAGAGGCTTATAAAAAAATTGGGAAACAAAAATTTGGTAAAAAAAATACAGAAAGGTGTTAAAAAATACAGAAAAATGTTCTAAAAAATAAAAAGGCTTTTCTCTGAAAATGAAAACATAAATGGTCTTTAAAAAAAATTTGAAAATAATATTACATAAATTATATTGAATCCTATGGAATTCGCCTGTTTAAACCTATCGAACTGAAACACTGAAAATCAGGTCATTTTGCCAACATTTCGGTGCAGTTTGGCATTCTGTGAATAGTTGAACCATTACTTCTCTTTGGCGTTCATTTCGCTACCGCCGAACAGCACCGTATTTCGCTGTCGATTTGGCTGTATTTAGGCTAGGGTCAGACTAACGCATCTTTCGCGTTGTCCGTGAAAAAGTGCGTTCGAACGAATGGACGCATTTTTTCACGGAATACGCGATAGCGGTCATACGATGCGCATTTGCGTCCGTGATTTTGTACGGATCATCAATAAAACCCTTTTTGTGTCTGGACGTTATGTTGGCCGAACATTAGCAGCATCTGACGTCTCCTAATCACGCACACACGCCGCTATGCGGACGCAGCGCACTCTGTACGTCAGTACTAGCGGTTTCACGTTCTCGAAAAAATGCGTTCGTTTGCCACTTGCGATGCGCAGCCGCACTTTTGTGAGGCCGTTCTTCGAATGCTGCCCGGCATTGGACATCATTTGTTGCTAGCACGGCCGTGATTTTGTGCTGCTAAACGCACGTTAATACTGCGTTAGTCTGACCTTAGCCTTAGAGTTGAGGCTCCTAGGAAGCCTCGTGGTGGGTCTGACTGCCTCTCCCTCATCACTGTAGAAACAGAAATCGGCCTCTTCATTCCCTTGCAAGCAGTGTTCGATTAAGATCTCTATGGGCCTGGAGCTGACACAATTGTGGCTGACATGAGAAATTAGAGGGTTAATTAGTGCAGCATCATTGTTCACTTTATAATTGAAAAGTGGAAAATATTGCTGTGAAATATTTATTATTTTATTTTTATTGTTACATTAAACCTGGTCAATCTGGCCCCGAAATGTAACCGAACACTGAAATTCAGCGTACGGCTACAGTTCCTGGCTAGTCGGCTATTCATAGAGCAGGCAGTTCGTCAAATGTCGGCGAATTGCCTGCATGTACGGTGCCTGTTCGAGGGCAGTGAAATCCCCCATAGAGAAGCAATGCTTTGTCTATATTCAGAGAACACAAAACCGCAAAACAAAAGTTGCCGAAATGCCCTGCCATTCCTTGGTTTCATTCGACAGGTCTATTCAGGAGAATCCCATAGGCTTCAATGTTAAAAATATTCCATTAATTTTATATCTAATAAACCGTTTATTATTATATTCTGCAGTAAAAAGTCTCTTTATTTCTAGATTTTTTAGGATCTTTTAGGCATTTTTCAGGATTTTTTGGCAAACTTTTTTTTCAAATAGTTTTTTTTTCATTTTTCTGTGACAAGACCTTTTTATTATCATTCATTGGATTTTATATGTAAATTTCAGACATTTTCGTGTGGTAGTTTTTTGCAAACAGCGTTTTAATTTTCAAACTTTCAAGTAAACTTTTTTTTTTTCCAACTCGTTCATCTGCATGTTGGTTTTTTTACGGCAGCTGCTCTGCGCTGTGATCGGCGGCTATTCGGGTTTCTCCGGCGTGTTCAGCGAGGTTAATCCAGCTCTTTCTGCGGGTTTCGGTGAGTGTTTGCGGGTTTTGCGGTGAGTGTTCTGTGGGTTTGTGGCGAGTATTCTCTGCACTACGGGGGCCCTGCGGTGCTTGCTGAATACACCGCAGGGTCGGCGAACTAGGATCGCTGAATCACCCCGAAGTGCGGGGAACGAAAAGTTACCGAACGTGCGGTGACCTTTCGAATCTCGTTGAATAACCATGATAGTTATCCTTTTTCTGGGGCACGGGCCTGGAGCTGCTGCTCCATCAGCCCCTATGTTAATTGGCCCTGGATGCAAGTCCAACTAACTATCTGTTTAATTAGTAACCCTCACAAACCCTTTATAAACACACATTTTATATTGTTTATGTATTTCTAAATCATCCTGAGCTAAACCTCTCATCCCAGAGGAGCCGCAGTGTTTATACACATGGATCATTTACAAGTTGCATTTAACCTGTAAGTGCCCGGTGCTAAAACTTTACATTCCATGATCTAGGAGGCCCCCGCCCACAGCTTATATGCTCGATGTTGCCAATACAGAAAACCCTATACTGTATACAAATCAGTCAGCTATTGCCCAAAAATGGTGGCTAGAACTGAAATGCCAAGGCACATGGAATCCAGTGACCCCCCCCCCCCAATCATTGTTTCGGGCCCATTTAAGCCTTCGTCGGGAGGGTATAGACGCTACCTCTCCAGGCGCCCCGGGCAGAGTCTGTATGTTTCTATATGAAGCATTAGAGGACTTTATGTGATGGAAAGACCCATAACTCAAATTCTGTGAATTCTCAGCTCTTCGGAGTGACACGGCTGATCAAATGCGGGTACGATTGCACCAAACAACATGGATTTAAAAGGCCCTCTATGAATCATTTACTCAGAAATATCTTATGCATCTTTTTATGGCAAAAACAAACATTCTTTAAAAGGACACGGCAGTCACTGCTGCAGCTCATTGAAGTGGTCATGGTGGGAGGAAGTTGTCCCTGTAACATTATGAGTTTGTTGTATTGTATTACCATAATGTATAGCTTAACCTTCTGTGCATCGGCTCCATATAGCATATCTAATGTGTGGTCAATATGTTCCATAGAGCCTCCACATATGGGGGTCCTCACCAGCGCACAGACTCTATGCCATGAGTGTGCTTGGTGCTGTGAGAGTGCTTGGTGCTGTGAGAGTGCTAGCTGCTGTGAGGGTGCTCGGTGCTGTGAGGGTGCTCGGTGCCGTGAGGGTGCTCGGTGCCGTGAGGGTGCTCGGTGCCGTGAGGGTGCTCGGTGCCGTGAGGGTGCTCGGTGCCGTGAGGGTGCTCGGTGCCGTGAGGGTGCTCGGTGCTGTGAGGGTGCTCGGTGCCGTGAGGGTGCTCGGTGCCGTGAGGGTGCTCTGTGCTGGGAGAGTGTGCTGTGGGGTGCTTGGTGCTGTGAGAGTGCACTGTGCTGTGAGCGTGCTCTGTGCTGTGGGGTGCTTGGTGCTGTGATGGTGCGCTGTGCTGTGAAAGTGCTCAGTGGTGGGAGGGTGCACTGTGCTGTGAGTGTGCTTGGTGCTGTGAGTGTGCTCGGTGCTGTGAGGGTGCTCTGTGCTGTGAGCGTGCACTGTGCTGTGTGGTGCTTGGTGCTGTGATGGTGCTCTGTGCTGTGAGAGTGCTCTGTGCTGTGAGGGTGCTTGGTGCTGTGATGGTGCGCTGTGCTGTGAAAGTGCTCAGTGTGGGAGGGTGCACTGTGCTGTGAGTGTGCTTGGTGCTGTGAGTGTGCTTGGTGCTGTGAGTGTGCTTGGTGCTGTGAGTGTGCTTGGTGCTGTGAGTGTGCTTGGTGCTGTGAGGGTGCTCTGTGCTGTGAGGGTGCTTGGTGCTGTGAGGGTGCACTGTGCTGTGTGGTGCTTGGTGCTGTGAGAGTGCTAGCTGCTGTGAGGGTGCTTGGTGCTGTGAGGTGCTTGGTGCTGTGAGGGTGCTTGGTGCTGTGAGGGTGCTTGGTGCTGTGAGGGTGCTTGGTGCTGTGAGGGTGCTTGGTGCTGTGATGGTGCTCTGTGCTGTGAGGGTGCTCTGTGCTGTGAGCGTGCTCTGTGCTGTGAGGGTGCTCGGTGCTGTGAGAGTGCTCTGTGCTGTGAGGGTGCTCGGTGCTGTGAGGGTGCTCTGTGCTGTGAGGGTGCTCGGTGCCGTGAGGGTGCTCGGTGCCGTGAGGGTGCTCGGTGCCGTGAGGGTGCTCGGTGCCGTGAGGGTGCTCGGTGCCGTGAGGGTGCTCGGTGCCGTGAGGGTGCTCGGTGCCGTGAGGGTGCTCGGTGCCGTGAGGGTGCTCGGTGCTGTGAGGGTGCTCTGTGCTGGGAGAGTGTGCTGTGGGGTGCTTGGTGCTGTGAGAGTGCACTCTGCTGTGAGCGTGCTCTGTGCTGTGGGGTGCTTGGTGCTGTGATGGTGCGCTGTGCTGTGAAAGTGCTCAGTGGTGGGAGGGTGCACTGTGCTGTGAGTGTGCTTGGTGCTGTGAGTGTGCTCGGTGCTGTGAGGGTGCTCTGTGCTGTGAGCGTGCACTGTGCTGTGTGGTGCTTGGTGCTGTGATGGTGCTCTGTGCTGTGAGAGTGCTCTGTGCTGTGAGGGTGCTTGGTGCTGTGATGGTGCGCTGTGCTGTGAAAGTGCTCAGTGGTGGGAGGGTGCACTGTGCTGTGAGTGTGCTTGGTGCTGTGAGTGTGCTTGGTGCTGTGAGTGTGCTTGGTGCTGTGAGTGTGCTTGGTGCTGTGAGTGTGCTTGGTGCTGTGAGTGTGCTTGGTGCTGTGAGGGTGCTTGGTGCTGTGAGGGTGCTTGGTGCTGTGAGGGTGCTTGGTGCTGTGAGGGTGCTTGGTGCTGTGAGGGTGCTTGGTGCTGTGAGGGTGCTTGGTGCTGTGAGGGTGCTAGGTGCTGTGAGGGTGCTTGGTGCTGTGAGGGTGCTAGGTGCTGTGAGGGTGCACTGTGCGTGTGCTCGGTGCTGTGAGGGTGCTCGGTGCTGTGAGGGTGCTCGGTGCTGTGAGGGTGCTCGGTGCTGTGAGGGTGCTCGGTGCTTTGAGGGTACACCATGCTGTGAGAGTGCTCAGTGCTTTGAGGGTGTTTGAGCAGCCGACCTATAATATAAAATCCTGTCACGGCGCAGCCGACATATAATATAAAATCCTATCACGGTGCAGCCGACATATAATATAAAATCATATCACGGCGCAGCCGACATATAATATAAAATCCTATCACGGCGCAGCCGACATATAATATAAAATCATATCACGGCGCAGCCGACATATAATATAAAATCATATCACGGCGCAGCCGACATATAATCTAAAATCCTATCACGGCGCAGCCGACATATAATATAAAATCATATCACGGCGCAGCCGACATATAATATAAAATCATATCACGGCGCAGCCGACATATAATCTAAAATCATATCACGGCGCAGCCGACATATAATATAAAATCATATCACGGCGCAGCCGACATAAAATATAAAATCATATCACGGCGCAGCCGACATATAATCTAAAATCATATCACGGCGCAGCCGACATAAAATATAAAATCATATCACGGCGCAGCCGACATATAATCTAAAATCATATCACGGCGCAGCCGACATATAATATAAAATCATATCACGGCGCAGCCGACATAAAATATAAAATCATATCACGGCGCAGCCGACATATAATCTAAAATCCTATCACGGCGCAGCCGACATATAATCTAAAATCATATCACGGCGCAGCCGACATATAATATAAAATCCTATCACGGCGCAGCCGACATATAATATAAAATCCTATCACGGCGCAGCCGACATATAATATAAAATCCTATCACGGCGCAGCCGACATATAATATAAAATCCTATCACGGCGCAGCCGACATATAATATAAAATCCTATCACGGCGCAGCCGACATATAATATAAAATCCTATCACGGCGCAGCCGACATATAATATAAAATCATATCACGGCGCAGCCGACATAAAATCTAAAATCCTATCACGGCGCAGCCGACATATAATCTAAAATCCTAT
Source organism: Leptobrachium leishanense (assembly GCA_009667805.1). Lineage (NCBI taxonomy): Eukaryota > Metazoa > Chordata > Amphibia > Anura > Megophryidae > Leptobrachium > Leptobrachium leishanense. Next base: position 16,712,165 of record CM019072.1, read on the forward strand.
CACGGCACAGCCGACATATAATATAAAATCCTATCACGGCGCAGCCGACATATAATATAAAATCCTATCACGGCACAGCCGACATATAATATAAAATCCTATCACAGTGTTGTTTTGGCCCAGATGACTTTTCACTTGGATATTTATTTACTGGGTTGTGTTTTATGTTACATTGTTATTGCACTGTTCGTGTCATTTTGTAACAGGTGCTTAATATGCCCCCCCCCCCCATGCGACCCAGTCTTTACCTCCAGCTCCAGCGATAACGCCTCTATGTCGCCATCGGTTCGTGAGCATCGGCACCGAGGAAAAGACGTTCTCGGAGAGCGAGCGCATGACACCACTGGGTCTTGTGGCTCCTAGGCACTTGTCGGCCCAGCTCGTGTAGCTCACAGCAAGGTTTGCGAATCAATGTCTGTCTTTATTTTCTCGTCTTGCTTCAAGACGTCCTCGGGGATTGATTGATCACTGGTAAGATCGGCCGCTCGGCATGGGCCCTGCTTAAGTCCACCTGGACGTAGTGGTTCTGCCCGACGCACGGAGTGATCTGTTTCCAAGCAGGTTACACGGGAACGTGCCCAATCGCCACTCGAGCCAGGAGTTGTGGATCATTAAAGAGAATTCCTCTCTTCTACTCTGCCTCAACCTGTCTGGCAGCTTATGGGTTGCGTCCTTCCAAGTTCAACAAGTTGGCCCTTCTGCCTTTTGTCCTCGCTAAAAATTAACTCCTTGCACAATTCTATCTGTGTCAAGAGCTGCTACCTGAGCGTTAGGCGCGGGTTTCATGTCCTCGCCAGTGGATAGTAAATCACAGTCATTAAGTAACTGTGTGGCTCTGCCTCCTTCGCTGAAGAATACGGGGAAGGACCTCAGAACCCAGATTGCAGGTTAGGTGCATAAAAACACACGGCACGTTGCTTTCTGTCAGCCTAGGGGCACTAGGGAGGGGATTACGCTACAGAACATAAAGCGAGAAGGGGGGGCAGCAAACATCTTAAAAATGCGAAAAACAAAACAACTTGTCAGAATTGGAACTTCATGCAAAGATGTAAAAAAAATTCCAGGGTATTTTGGTTTCGTATTGCTCAGCCGGGTATGTGAGTCTACGCAAGACATGCAAAACATGAATGAGGGGAAAGAAAAGCATTCCGAAAATGTTCCATATCGGTTTTGCAAAAAATGGGTTTGAGAGAAAAAGTCCCTTTTTCGAAGCTTTGGATTGGATATTGAAGCCGAGCCCGCTGTCAGGATCAGATATATCACTTCAGGTCAGCTATGCCGGTAAATCAAATGAGGGATGTGATCTTTTAAAGCAGTGACAGGCCAGGTTTGCAGGATATGTGAACCACAGCACAGGGGATATAATTTACTGCTCAATGATTATTTATTTATTCATAAAGTATTTTCCCAGGAAGGATACATTGAGATTTCTCTGGTTTTCAGTTTGTCCTGGGTTCAAGAACATTGAATTGTTACAAAAATACAAAGTAATAAAATGCAAGATATTAAAAACACAAATATACAGATTAACCCAGAAAATAAATATGTAGGAAATAGTCATTATGTTACATGTTTACAGGCGCATTCTGTATATAGTCACTATGTTACATGTTTACAGGTGCATTCCGTATATAGTCACTGTGTTACATGTTTACAGGTGCATTCTGTATATAGTCACTGTGTTACATGTTTACAGGTGCATTCTGTATATAGTCACTATGTTACATGTTTACTGGTGCATTCTGTATATAGTCACTGTGTTACATGTTTACAGGTGCATTCTGTATATAGTCACTGTGTTACATGTTTACAGGTGCATTCTGTATATAGTCACTGTGTTACATGTTTACAGGTGCATTCTGTATATAGTCACTGTGTTACATGTTTACTGGTGCATTCTGTATATAGTCACTGTGTTACATGTTTACAGGTGCATTCTGTATATAGTCACTATGTCACATGTTTACTGGTGCATTCTGTATATAGTCACTATGTTACATGTTTACTGGTGCATTCTGTATATAGTCACTGTTACATGTTAACAGGCGCATTCTGCATATAGTTACTATGTTTACAGGCACATTCTGTATATAGTCACTGTGTTACATGTTTACAGGCGCATTCTGTATATAGTCACTGTGTTACATGTTTACAGGTGCATTCTGTATATAGTCACTGTGTTACATGTTTACAGGCACATTCTGTATATAGTCACTGTTACATGTTTACAGGTGCATTCTATATTGAGGTATGTTAATAGAGATCTCTTAAGGGACTTTTAGACTGGGGGAAGATATTATTATTATACTTTATTTATATAGCGCCGGCATATTCCGCAGCGCTGAACAATGGGCACAATATAGACAAGGTTACAATACACTGAGACTGAACAACGTTTTATAAACCTGTACAGGAGGAAACAAGGGCCCTATTCCCATGGGATGTACACTCTAGAAGGGTTGGGCTAGAAACAGGAGGAGAGGACTGCAAGTTGCGAGTGATGGACTGGCTGCGGCAGTGAGGTGTATTGGTGAGTCAGGTGGTAGGCTTCCCTAAATAGGAATGTTTTAAGGGAGTGTTTGATGGAAGGGAAACTACGGAAAGTCTGATCGTACGAGGGAGAGTGTTCAAAAGGATGGGAGCTGCGCGTGAGAAATCCTTCAGTCTATCATGGGAGGAGGTGATCTGGGGAGAGGCTAGGCGTAGGTCACTGTTTGATGGCGTCCGGGAGGTTATTCCGTATTTGTGGCTCTATGTAGGAAAATGAGGATCGAGACATTTTCTTTTTGTATTGTGGTATTGTAAATAAGGTGCAGGTCCTGGATCGGAGGTTATAGGATGAGGGAACTGCCGGGGGAAGCAGCCTATTCAGGTAGGGTGGCAGCTTCCCAGAAAAGCTCTTAAACACCAGGCTGGAAAGGTGAAGGGTGCGTCTAGATTCCAGTGATGGTTAGCTGAATCGCTGAAAAACCAACCTGAATAAAAATGATAAAATGTTTTCGAATCGATCTGAAAATTTTCAGATCATTTCATAATCATTTTACAAAGTTGAAAAAAATGCAATACTAACCCTAACATGCATGCAGATACAGTGACAGTAACCGTAACAGTGACCCAACCCTAGCACTAACCCCTATCTGTTTAGGGATATAGAGGGGGGTCTAGTATAGATAGGAGGTTGGAAGAGGTAAAGATGGGGATATAGGGGCTAAAAATATGTGTGCAGCCAAAATTTCGGATCGATCTGAAAAATTTGAAAATTCTAAAATTTTGGATTCCGAAATTTGCCGAAACAAAATTTTAGTCTGTACACACGTCTTCTCGGAGCTGCCCGTCACGCTGGTCACTGCGCCTCTTATTCTGCTGGATGGAATGCCTCAGGAATGCGGTGGGAGTCCTTGCAAAGCGTCTCATGGATATATAACAGAAACAGTGTCATTGTATTGTTACATCTGGCGGCCCTTGTAAGTAGCGCATTCACTCCATAAAAGTTCAGCAGGTGTGAAAATGTATCCTTCCTGGTAAAATACCTTTTATAAATAAATAATTTCGGAAGCTCAGAATTACAAAAAAGCCAATATTTAATCCGAAAATCAATTTGAAATGAAAACAAAATGAAAATGCACATACCTAGCACGAGGTTTGTCCAATAATACCAGGTAGCAGGTATAGCTAAATATGAGTGCCTATAGACACAAGCCAACAGATTGCTCCTGGGTACAGGGGACCTCCTAGATCGATTATTAGCAAGGTAGATCCTGATCTCATTGGCTGACGTTCTAATGAGTAACATGTTTGAATTATTCTGAGATGTTAATATCTGGGTTGTCAGTATCACTCCCCTACACCACATATACGTGTAGGAGCCTGTGCTTCTTTTAAAGGGTTTTTCATTAACCGTCCAGGAAAATGTTGGTTTTACTGAGGCGAACTGTGGTGGAGCACATATGGCAAAAAGACTGCAAATTCAATATTTAAGGAGCTGCTAATGTAGTTTGCCGTACATTTCACTGTGGGTTCTGCTAAAGTTCTTCAGTGTAGTTCTCTTTGGGTTTTTTGGCTGTGTTTCTGTTAGAATGTAAGCTCTTGCGAGCAGAGCCCTCTCCATCCATTTTTTTGTAATTTTATATTTGTTCACCATTGTTGCTGTCTCACTGCCCCGTTTTATATTTGTTACCCATTGTTGCTGTCTCACTGCCCCGTTTTATATTTGTTACCCATTGTTGCTGTCTCACTGCCCCGTTTTATATTTGTTATCCATTGTTGCTGTTTCACTGCTCCGTTTTATATTTGTTATCCATTGTTGTTGTCTCACTGCCCCGTTTTATATTTGTTGCCATTGTTGCTGTCTCACTGCCCCGTTTTCTATTTGTTGCCATTGTTGCTGTCTCACTGCCCCCTTTTCTATTTGTTGCCATTGTTGCTGTCTCACTGCCCCCTTTTCTATTTGTTGCCATTGTTGCTGTCTCACTGCCCCCTTTTCTATTTGTTGAAATTGTTGCTGTCTCACTGCCCCCTTTTCTATTTGTTGAAATTGTTGCTGTCTCACTGCCCCCTTTTATATTTGTTGCCATTGTTGCTGTCTCACTGCCTGGTTTATATTTGTTAATCATTGTTGCTGTCTCACTGCCCCGTTTCATATTTGTTGCTGTCTCACTGCCCCGTTTTATATTTGTTAATCATTGTTGCTGTTTCACTGCCCCGTTTTATATTTGTTACCCATTGTTGCTGTCTCACTGCCCCGTTTTATATTTGTTACCCATTGTTGCTGTCTCACTGCCCCGTTTTATATTTGTTATCCATTGTTGTTGTCTCACTGCCCCGTTTTATATTTGTTGCCATTGTTGCTGTCTCACTGCCCCGTTTTCTATTTGTTGCCATTGTTGCTGTCTCACTGCCCCCTTTTCTATTTGTTGCCATTGTTGCTGTCTCACTGCCCCCTTTTCTATTTGTTGCCATTGTTGCTGTCTCACTGCCCCGTTTTATATTTGTTAATCATTGTTGCTGTTTCACTGCCCCGTTTTATATTTGTTACCCATTGTTGCTGTCTCACTGCCCCGTTTTATATTTGTTACCCATTGTTGCTGTCTCACTGCCCCGTTTTATATTTGTTATCCATTGTTGTTGTCTCACTGCCCCGTTTTATATTTGTTGCCATTGTTGCTGTCTCACTGCCCCGTTTTCTATTTGTTGCCATTGTTGCTGTCTCACTGCCCCATTTTCTATTTGTTGCCATTGTTGCTGTCTCACTGCCCCTTTTCTATTTGTTGCCATTGTTGCTGTCTCACTGCCCCCTTTTCTATTTGTTGAAATTGTTGCTGTCTCACTGCCCCCTTTTCTATTTGTTGAAATTGTTGCTGTCTCACTGCCCCCTTTTATATTTGTTGCCATTGTTGCTGTCTCACTGCCTGGTTTATATTTGTTAATCATTGTTGCTGTCTCACTGCCCCGTTTCATATTTGTTGCTGTCTCACTGCCCCGTTTTATATTTGTTAATCATTGTTGCTGTTTCACTGCCCCGTTTTATATTTGTTACCCATTGTTGCTGTCTCACTGCCCCGTTTTATATTTGTTACCCATTGTTGCTGTCTCACTGCCCCGTTTTATATTTGTTATCCATTGTTGTTGTCTCACTGCCCCGTTTTATATTTGTTGCCATTGTTGCTGTCTCACTGCCCCGTTTTCTATTTTTGCCATTGTTGCTGTCTCACTGCCCCTTTTCTATTTGTTGCCATTGTTGCTGTCTCACTGCCCCCTTTTCTATTTGTTGCCATTGTTGCTGTCTCTCCTGCCGTTTTTATATTTGTTAATCATTGTTGCTGTTTCACTGCCCCGTTTTATATTTGTTACCCATTGTTGCTGTCTCACTGCCCCGTTTTATATTTGTTACCCATTGTTGCTGTCTCACTGCCCCGTTTTATTTTGTTATCCATTGTTGTTGTCTCACTGCCCCGTTTTATATTTGTTGCCATTGTTGCTGTCTCACTGCCCCGTTTTCTATTTGTTGCCATTGTTGCTGTCTCACTGCCCCCTTTTCTATTTGTTGCCATTGTTGCTGTCTCACTGCCCCCTTTTCTATTTGTTGCCATTGTTGCTGTCTCATTGCCCCATTTTATATTTGTTGCCATTGTTGCTGTCTCACTGCCCCTTTTCTATTTGTTGCCATTGTTGCTGTCTCACTGCCCCCTTTTCTATTTGTTGAAATTGTTGCTGTCTCACTGCCCCCTTTTCTATTTGTTGCCATTGTTGCTGTCTCACTGCCTGGTTTATATTTGTTAATCATTGTTGCTGTCTCACTGCCCCGTTTCATATTTGTTGCTGTCTCACTGCCCCGTTTTATATTTGTTAATCATTGTTGCTGTTTCACTGCCCCGTTTTATATTTGTTACCCATTGTTGCTGTCTCACTGCCTGGTTTATATTTGTTATCCATTTTTGCTGTCTCACTGCCTGGTTTATATTTGTTATCCATTGTTGCTGTCTCACTGCCTGGTTTATATTTGTTATCCATTTTTGCTGTCTCACTGCCCCGTTTTATATTTGTTACCCATTGTTGCTGTCTCACTGCCTGGTTTATATTTGTTATCCATTGTTGCTGTCTCACTGCCTGGTTTATATTTGTTATCCATTGTTGCTGTCTCACTGCCCCATTTTATATTTGTTGCCATTGTTGCTGTCTCACTGCCTGGTTTATATTTGTTAATCATTGTTGCTGTGTCACTGCCCCGTTTTCTATTTGTTGCCATTGTTGCTGTGTCACTGCCCCGTTTTATATTTGTTATCCATTGTTGCTGTTTCACTGCCCCGTTTCATATTTGTTGCTGTTTCACTGCCCCGTTTCATATTTGTTGCTGTCTCACTGCCCCGTTTCATATTTGTTGCTGTCTCACTGCCCCGTTTTATATTTGTTAATCATTGTTGCTGTGTCACTGCCCCGTTTTCTATTTGTTGCCATTGTTGCTGTTTCACTGCCCCGTTTTATATTTGTTACCCATTGTTGCTGTCTCACTGCCTGGTTTATATTTGTTATCCATTTTTGCTGTCTCACTGCCCCGTTTTATATTTGTTGCCATTGTTGCTGTCTCACTGCCTGGTTTATATTTGTTATCCATTGTTGCTGTCTCACTGCCTGGTTTATATTTGTTATCCATTGTTGCTGTCTCACTGCCCCGTTTTCTATTTGTTGCCATTGTTGCTGTCTCACTGCCTGGTTTATATTTGTTAATCATTGTTGCTGTGTCACTGCCCCGTTTTATATTTGTTATCCATTGTTGCTGTCTCACTGCCCCGTTTCATATTTGTTGCTGTCTCACTGCCCCGTTTTATATTTGTTAATCATTGTTGCCGTGTCACTGCCCCGTTTTCTATTTGTTGCCATTGTTGCTGTGTCACTGCCCCGTTTTATATTTGTTATCCATTGTTGCTGTTTCACTGCCCCGTTTCATATTTGTTGCTGTTTCACTGCCCCGTTTCATATTTATTGCTGTCTCACTGCCCCGTTTCATATTTGTTGCTGTCTCACTGCCCCGTTTCATATTTGTTGCTGTCTCACTGCCCCGTTTTATATTTGTTAATCATTGTTGCTGTGTCACTGCCCCGTTTTCTATTTGTTGCCATTGTTGCTGTTTCACTGCCCCGTTTTATATTTGTTACCCATTGTTGCTGTCTCACTGCCTGGTTTATATTTGTTATCCATTGTTGCTGTCAATACAGCATCAATATACGGATATGTATCTTCACCTTTGATGACACTGGTTTGATAGTGATCTTTATGGAGGGATTCAATCATTCTTTTCCTTTTTGTTATGATCCTATGTGTTATGGGATTTGGGTAATTTAAAAACATAAGAGCAATGAGATTGTGCCAGGCAGGGTAATTAATTGAAGCTATTACCCCCCTCCCTCTCGTTACAGGCAAACTGTCACCACAAAGCGGAAAAGCACTCTCGCCAAAGAAAACAGCGATCACTCTTTGCGGTCAGGAGGTTTCATGTCCCCCAGCGTTCTTACAACAGCTCCTGATTTAATCCATCTTTTAAGAGATCAGGAAATACTCTGGCAGGTTGTGAATAAGTAGAAACAGTGCCATTCCGTGCACAGGAGAAAGTTTGGCCGCGGATCCTGTTTGTCGAGATTTCAATGTGTGCGTGTGTTTACGTTACACAGGAACCTAAAAGCAGCCCCTATCTGTATCACGCCGTGTTTTCATAAATACTGCGAGAGCAACCGGTCTTACTGCACTTCCCTCTCATCCTGTTACCAGCTCCTATGGAGGACGATGCAAGGTCACAGGACACCCATTCATGCATTCAGGGGCCCTGTATACCCTAGGCCAGTGGTCCTCAACCCTGGTCCTCAGAGCCCACTAACAGGCCAGGTTTTAAGGTTAACCTTGGGGGAAATGCAGACTGAATCCTGCAATCCTTGAGCAGCAATTCAAATCACCTGTGCTTCACATATCCTGCAAACCTGGCCTTAGTGGGCCCAGAGGACCAGGGTTGGGGACCACTGCCCTAGGCTATAGCTATAGGTATTTTTCATTGGCTTGAACTTTTACCCGTGCCAACCAACACTGAACACATCCTGGCATTTCAGGGAATGTCGTTGGAGGAAGGCCACAGACCAGGCTAGTTCCCATATTTTTAGATGACATCACAACCTACTTGGGGCATTTACAGATAAAAATGTAATTTAGAAAAAAGAGCGAATAATCTTATAAAAACGAGCAACTTTTATTCTAGTTTACAGACTCATTGTTGGGAGTTTTATTGTTTTGGAGCACTCTTACTCACCCACACTCCCTGAGTATATGGAGGAACCCCTAAAAAGACACCCACACCCTGAATATATGGAGGAACCCCTAAAGACACCCATACTCCCTGAATATACAACAGAACCCCTAAAAAGACACCCGCACACCCTGAATATATGGAGGAACCCCTAAAGACACCCACACTCCCTGAATATACAACAGAACCCCTATAAAGACACCCGCACACCCTGAATATATGGAGGAACCCCTAAAGACACCCATACTCCCTGAATATACAACAGAACCCCTAAAAAGACACCCGCACACCCTGAATATATGGAGGAACCCCTAAAGACACCCACACTCCCTGAATATACAACAGAACCCCTATAAAGACACCCGCACACCCTGAATATATGGAGGAACCCCTAAAGACACCCATACTCACTGAATATACAACAGAACCCCTAAAAAGACACCCGCACACCCTGAATATATGGAGGAACCCCTAAAAACACACCAGCACACCCTGAATATATGGAGGAGCCCCTAAAAAGACACCCGCACTCCCTGAGTATATGGAGGAGCCCCTAAAAAGATACCCGCACACCCTGAGTATATGGAGGAGCCCCTAAAAAGATACCCGCACACCCTGAATATATGGAGGAGCCCCTAAAAAGACACCCGCACACCCTGAATATATGGAGGAGCCCCTAAAAAGACACCCGCACACCCTGAATATATGGAGGAGCCCCTAAAAAGACACAGCTCAATCCTGGCCCTAGCTTCAGCTAGCCCTGATTGACAGATGTGGTATATGGGATCATTCAGTCGTGCTGACATCTGACATTTCTAATGTAAAAGGAGGTAACAGCCTAGGTGTTACTTCTAGGATCAGGCATCATTTGTTCCTTTTGCATCTTCAGTACCTGTATATAGATGCTACTATACTATAATTTTTTATTTTAATCATTCTCTAAGTCATCTGTCATTACTATGTCCCCTCAATAAGCCAGTATGATGCAAAGTGCGGAATGGGACAATCCACCTCCTACAAACTGGTGGCCACGTCCAGCCATTATAATGATGCAGCAAGCACACCTTTCATTCATTGGGCCTGTTTTCATTCAGCCCCGCAGACAGATAATAAATATAGAAGGCCTCTGCTTGCATTAAATAGAGGAATTAAGAGCAGACCGTGTGAATTCCCCATGCAATGGCCCTGCGCAAGCTTTAATCCTTTCCTGAGCAGCAGGATACAGACTTCATATCCTGCCTCATGTCATTAACTCACATGATAGCCTTTAGCAGAGCATTTTAAGATTTAGGGTGACAATTCACGCAAAAAACATAGCGGATGTATTTAAAGGGACACGCCAGGCCTGCTGACCTGATATCTGCCACGTGGGGATTATATAGTTTAGCTGCCTTGGATTTTTCTGTGTATTGTTGCTTTTTATTTACGGAGCACAGTTTGTTTGAATAAAAATTTTCATAACATTTAAACACAGGATTATATACTATTTAAATATAAGGTAAAATAGCAATTTTACATAAAGAGTCTTACTCTGAAATCGTAAAATCATGTAACTTTACTCATTTCTAATTTTTTCACGTACTGGTTTATCCATCACAGAAATATCATCGGGATGAAAGGCTGTAAGCTCTAGATGGCGTCCCTTATCTGGTACAATGTCACACAGGATCTGCATTATCAGCATCCAGGTAGAAATGGCCTTTTGTCAGTAAATGTGCTGCAGACAGATAATAAAATGGTGAGATCTCCTGCTTACACATGGTCTGCATTATCAACATACAGGCAGATACAGTAAATGTGCTGCAGACAGATGATAAAATGGTGAGATCTCCTGCTTATGGGGGTTTGTAGTGATCAGAATGAGAATATTAGCAATGCAATATCTTTATGTGCTGCATAATGCCAGTGTATGGCAATTACAGCAACACCTTGTATCTGTATGTGCCGCATAATGCCTGTGTGTGGCAATTACAGCAACACCTTGTATCTGTATGTGCTGCATAATGCCTGTGTGTGGCAATTACAGTAACACCTTGTATCTGTATGTGCCGCATAATGCCTGTGTATGGCAATTACAGTAACACCTTGTATCTGTATGTGCCGCATAATGCCTGTGTGTGGCAATTACAGTAACACCTTGTATCTGTATGTGCTGCATAATGCCTGTGTGTGGCAATTACAGCAACACCTTGTATCTGTATGTGCTGCATAATGCCTGTGTGTGGCAATTACAACAACACCTTGTATCTGTATGTGCCGCAAAATGCCTGTGTGTGGCAATTACAGCAACACCTTGTATCTGTATGTGCCGCAAAATGCCTGTGTGTGGCAATTACAGCAACACCTTGTATCTGTATGTGCCGCATAATGCCTGTGTATGGCAATTACAGCAACACCTTGTATCTGTACCGTACAAGGATTTATACTCATTATAACCCCCTGAATCTTATCTCTGTACAGCAGCGACTGACCCCACAGCTCTCCCTGTATTCTGACAACTCCCTGGCTGCTGGAATGCTGCAGTAAAGTTTGTCACAGTGGGGGTGGGGGCTGAGCTTTACAGTAATGCAGGAGTGAGATCTCACATGGGATTTTATTTCAATTCATTGAGAACATGAATATTGCATTAAAAATTGCATTGTGCAAATGGGAGTTTATAGGAGCTTTTTTTCTTGCTTTAAAATGCAGATTAATGTATACACGGTTTTGGTTTAGTGAAATTCTCAGGTAATTCATCAGTAACAGAACCTCCTGTGTAAATTCCCCGTCTATATTGAGAAAGGCCTGTCCGGTGCAGCCCGGGGTGTCCCTTTTATTGAAGGTTTCTATGCAGGGGTAGTGAATAACCTCCAGTGTTTCTCTGAGCACCATACTTTACTTTCGGAAAGACGACAAACCTCAGAGTCCCAAAAGGAAAATTCAGACGACGGCAGGAAGAGGTTCATCAATAAATCTTCTTCTGTCACGGTTTGAATTTTGCCCCAGGTTCAGCAATCTTTGTTGCTGCTGTAACAATGGTTAGCGTGACACCGGCTGACGTTTCAGCTGAAACTTTGTCTGGATAACCTGCACTAAAGCTGCCACATTGTGATCAGAGTGCCCGGCCCCCCTTCTGCAGGGTATTAAGAAGACTGGCATAAATGGGTGCCAGACTCTCACCCGTAGCGCTGGCCTTAACTTATAAAATCTATTGGGGTATCTGAATAAAATATAACAATTCCCCATTTTCAGCGTATATAAATGGGGTTTTATCCCTGTTAAAGAGGCAAACGTCATTTAAGCTGGTGTTGTGTCGGATTCATAGGACTCCGGGGCATTTGATCGACATTAAAGATGGCTGAAGCCCCTCCGCCGGCTCCATTGAAAAAGGACAGAAGGTTTTTGAGGAGTCAGATTGAGAGCCATCTCCCGGCAGCCAGTCGTCACGCCATCATCCCGTGGACCAGCCTCATTCCATGGCACGGCGACAATCAAATTGACAAATAGCACCCGTTACAGAGCCTCATTGTATGATCATTGCTCCGAGCGAACAAACATTTATTGTGTGTCGCTCCTCAACACACAAGGATCTCTGTCTGCCCGAGTTAGGGTGAATGGGAGACTATGTGGTAAACAAACCAAGGAGTGGGAAGCCCCGGAACAAGCCATAGCTATATCATGGACGAGCATCATCAAGGAATGGGATGCGGGAGCAGCAGGCTCTGATGTCACCACCATGCCACGTAGCCCTGCACGCTGCAATATACACAACGTTATATTAATACGAAGTATGGTACCGGAGACTGCAGCAATTCAGACAGGAGGATTGAGGGCAAGGTCCATGGGAGCATAGTCATGGGCTTCAGCTATTTCAATGTCTAGTTGATATCTTGTAATCTTCTAGCTGGCCTTTCCCCCCCTACAATCCATTCTGAACACCTCTGCCAGGCTCATCCACCTCACCTGCTGCTCCCCTCTGTGAGTCCCTTCACTGGCTCCCCATCCACTGCAGAATTCAATTCAAAATCCTTACCCTGACCTACAAAACCCTCACTAACTCAGCTCCCCACTACCTGTCCTCACTAATCACCAAATACACCCCAGCCCGCTCCCTAAGGTCAAACAGTGACCTGCGCCTAGCTTCTCCCCGCATCACCTCTTCCCATGATAGACTGCAGGATTTCTCACGCGCAGCCCCCACTCTCTGGAACGCTCTCCCTCGTACGGTCAGACATTCCTCTAAAGACTTTCCTATTTAGAGAAGCCTACCCCCCAACTCACTGATACACCTCACTGCCCCAACAAGCCCGTCCCTCTCACCTCGCAGCCCTCCCTCCACTCCAACCCTTCTAGATTGTAAATTCCCATGTGAATAGGGCCCTCGTTTCCTCCTGTACTGGTTTATCAAATGTTGCTCAGTCTCAATGTATGGTAACCCTGTCTATATTATGCCCATTGTTCAGCGCTGCGGAATATGCTGGCGCTTTATAAAGAATAATATTTAATGGTATCAGCAGTCACTCTACAATGCTTTAATAGACACCCCCTTGCATTTTGAGGCTTCTGCTCCATCCCTCTCTATATTTACTTACAGGGCTATTGGGGGCCTGTCGTACGCGGATCCCCTGCCTGTTGTGATTTGCTTGTGGATTAATTCTTCCAGGAGGTCCACCAGCTACTAGAGAAATGTGTTGTCCGACGCACAAACTTCTCACGAGGTGCACCACAGAAACATCCCCCCTCAGCGCACACAGCCTATTGTCCTGCTCTCTGATGTTGCTCAGTCCTCAGCGGTCACAGACCACAATCCCAAATCCTCTATTTACTCTTAGGATATCAGGCCTTCTCAAATGAACAAACCAATGTGTGAAGGCTTCCCTTTAAAAATCAGGTTTAGGTGAGCTGTCCCTACCATGATCTGTACAAGAATGAGGCGCAGATCAGACAGATGGAATGGGTTTATTAAAATCAGCTTTTCTGACCTTCCTTATTATGGCTTGCAGGGTGTGTGCGAGGTCGGAGCACAAATCGCCCCGACAGATAGAAAATAAAAAGCGGATGCTGTGGATAATCCATCGCCACGACCCAGGGATGAGGCATTCCTTCTCCACACAGAGACAACACAAAAGGTAGCAGCATCTCCTCCTTAATGGGAGAAAGTAGAAAATGGGAAGGAGGACCTGGTGTTTTAGGACTGGTTACAGAGAGCATGCTCAGTGAGACACAATTTGAAGATGGAGGGATGACAGGTCCAGCGAGAAAATCCCAGCAAGGACAGAGATAAAAACCACAAATACTCATGTTACAGGGAAAAAATAAATGAATAAAAAGGTGATCGGCGTGGAGATAAAAACAAGGAGGTTCCACTCCGGAGACGGACACGAGATTCTGTGGCAGAGACGGGCAGAAGTCCTGCGGCTTTGCGCATCGATCCGGCTTTTGTGCGTGAAGACACTGGCGGGGCTGAGGTTGTTGTGCTGCTGCCGCTCAGGAGGAACGACTGTCCGTGGAGTAATACCGATACATGACGCCAAGGATCACGAAAGCAATGGCTGGAATCAACCATTTGGCCCAAAAGCTGCAAAGAAAGAAAAACAAATAAGACAAGCAAACCATAACCCCTTCACTACCAAGGGATTTTCCCAAATAAAATAAAATAAATCCATTGTCAGGAACCAGTGGTTTTTTGGACAATCATTTTTAGTTACTTATTTGGCAGGCATACGGCACCATCTACTGGCCAAATGGAGTTACTGCAGTTAGAGCTGCAGCTTGTGGCTCTGTGTCGGCTGAAGAAAGCCTGACATGTCAGGACGTTCCCTGGCCCATTTTAAACAGTGTTGGCACCTCAGGCATTATACCCACAGGGTTAAACCTTTGGGGGCAACTTCTGGAGCATTATGGGAGATGTAATTCCAAAACCAAGTGGGGTGGGGGCAAGGATGAGGAGTCTTTGAGTAAAGCGGGGTTTCCCAAACCGGTCTTCTGGACTCTCAATCAGGCCAGATTTTGCAGATCACCTTGGGTAAATGCAGACTGAATCCTGCAATCACTGAGCAGCAAATTATATCACCTGTGCTGTGCATCAGATGTCCTGCAAACCTGGCCTGCCAGTGGGTCGAGGACAGGTTTGGGAATACACTGGATTAGCGAGATATCCCATCATGCTCCCTTCCTACCTGGAGGAGTCTGATGATGCAGAGTTTGAGGCATCCTAAAACAAGAAAAAAAGAAAAGCAGACAAGATGTGAGAGAGCAACATGTATCACAACAATGTACAGGACGGCGTGAAAAAGCAAAAAACACAAACTGCTTTAAGATGAAAGAAAAACAAAACCTAAAAGAATAAGTGGAAAATGACCTGACGTATAGTGTGGATCCATGGTGCTTTGTCTAGGTAGTCCATGTGCATACACATACTATAAACACACGTATCTTTAGTTCATAATCATTTGTTATATTCACAGTTACAAGTTTTTATACACCACTAACAAGTTCTGTAGCGCTGAACAATGGGAGGCAGAACAACAAATATACATACAGGTTCAACACACAGTACAGTAGGAGAGAGGACCCTGCTCAAGAGCTTACAATCTAAATGGGTAGGGCTGGCACTCTAGGTGAGAGTTAAGAGAATGTCAAATAGCGGGGTGCATGTAGGGTGTGTGGTAAGATGCAGTGGGGGATTGTGGAGTGAGCCGATGGGTTTTCAGAGACTAGGAGAGTCTGACGTTGCGGGGGAGGTTCCATAGAAAGGGGAGCTCTGGAGAAGTCCTGAAGGCGAGAGTTGGGGGTGCGGGTATGAGGAACAGATGGCATCAGATCATTGGCTGAGTGACGTGGTCGGGATGTACCTACTAATAAGGGAGATGGAGGCAGTGGCGCAGTATGGAGAGTTTTGTATGTGACCAATACAATGAATTGTACATGGAACAGACTTTCAGTTGAAGTGGTAGAGGCCAAAACAGTGATTGAATTTAAGCAAGCATGGGATAGGCATAAGGCTATCCTAAACAAAAGATAAATCCAGGTAAAGTATCCATGTAATTGGGCGACTAGATGGGCCGAAAGGTTCTTATCTGCCCACATTTTCTATGTTTCTAATTGATTCTAAAAAGGAGACAGGAGCCAGTGTAGAGATTGATAAAGGGGTGAGGTGGGTGAGGTGTATGAGTCGGGCACAGGCGTTCATAACAGGCTGCAGAGGGACAATCTGGGATTTCTTCAGGCCAGAGAGAAGGAGGTTACAGTAGTCGAGGCGGGAGATAATAAGAGCTTGGATAAGCATTTTAGCAGAGTCCTGATTAAGACAGAGGCGGACGTGTGCAATGTTTTTTAGGCGGAAGTAGCAGGTTAGAGACTGAATGTGAGGAGTAAAGGAGATATCAGAGTCTAGGCGGACTCCCCCACAGAGATATATATATATTACACATACATATTAGAATTTATGTATGAACTCCTTTAATTTTTAAAACACACAAGGAGGATCATGAAAAAAGAAACATGTGTATAAACGCATCTTTTTATGTAAACACACAGATTTGTTACAGCCGGTGTTCCTCCTAAAGCAGGGTTTCCCAAACCTGTCCTCAGGACCCTCAACCAGGCCAGATTTTGCAGATCACCTTTGGGAAAATGCTGGCTGAATCCTGCAATCCCTGAGCAGCAAATCATATCACCTGTGCTGTGCTTCAGATATCTGGCAAACCTGGCCTGTTAAGGGGACCTGAGGACAGGTTTTGGAAACGCAGCTCTAAAAGGAAGCAGTAGGTGGTATCTGCAGTGAGAGGTGCATCTGGGAGGGAGTGTGCCACCCTGGGAAAGTAACGCTCCAGCCCAGGGCAGGTTTCGGGGGGGGGGGGGGACACTACCAAGAAAACAAACAGTAATTAAGAGCACTGTAATAATTAGAGAGGAGTCGGAAGTCAAGTTCAATCTCTGGGAGGCCTGCGGCACGGTACAAGACACGCCGAGTCATCCTATGTATATGCATAATCATAGGTGGGCGAGAAACCTGACATACGAGCAGGGGTATCATTTTGGCCGTTGACAGGGAGGCATTTAGTCATGACAAGGCATTGCCACAATAAGAGCAGGGTTTTATCATGGAATCTCAGATTTATCAGGGTCTGGGCACAGGGTCGGATCTTTACACAGAAACAATGTGTTAGCTTTTATACTAAATAAAAATTATATATGACCAAAAAAAACTGTTTATTCAAGTCCCATACGTTGTATATGGAAAAACACGTTAGCGCAAGATATTTAAACATGAAGTTTAAAAAAGAAAATGGTAGCGCCACAAGATATATATTCGATTTTATTACCAGTTCGCCTAAACACCAATAGGTGCACGCGATTAAAATAGAATACCAAACAAAAAGGTGTGGCGCACTCTTAGTTCTACTATGATATACCACCCTTAGTATAGATCCATGTGGATTTTACAGGTATCACACCATATATTGGGGTCCCCAGCGTGTTTCTCAGAATAAAAGATATAAAAAACGCAAACTCCTCAGCCGAAGCATAAGACGGGAGGACTCCTGCAGCGAAACGCGTCTCTGTGAATTATTTTATTTGTTGTTTTATATACATTTTTTTACATCCGCTGATATCCACGATTCTTGGATTGTCGGGAATCCCATGCAAAATATATATATATATATATATATAGCCTGGACACTGCTCTTATACACGTGAGTGGGGCTAGTAATTATACTGTATCCAATGGTGTATATACTTTAATACGCTATTTGCGTTTTTTATATCTTTTATTCGAGAAACACGCTGGGGACCACAATATACGGAACTCCCCATTCTGGCGAAAGAAGGCTAAGGGCGGCCGTAAAACAACCCATACGCTACATCTTCTGAGAGCCCAGTTTGGCTCAAAGCCATGTGAGTTTGAGGACGTATGTTCATTTGATAGAGTACATTTACTCACAGGGTGCGCTGTTATGATATGTTTTTTTTTTCATGAAACACCGGACCAACTGACTCAGCCTCTATAAATACATATAAGGTATATACACCTTGATCACAAGTGACTTGTACCAATATATGGTGCGATACCTGTAAAATCCACATGGATATATACTAAAAGTGGTATATCATAGTAGAACTAAGAGTGCGCCACACCTTTTTGTTTGGTAAACATGAAGTTTAACCTACCTTTTTATCTTGTTTTTTGCAGTCGTCCTGGGGAAGAAAAAAACAAACAAATTGATTTGGGTTAAAAATAACAAAAAAAAACTAACAATTTATTTTTTACAATTCATGGTGCTCATTATCGCAC
The DNA here is from genome assembly GCA_009667805.1 of Leptobrachium leishanense. Lineage (NCBI taxonomy): Eukaryota > Metazoa > Chordata > Amphibia > Anura > Megophryidae > Leptobrachium > Leptobrachium leishanense. The sequence continues at coordinate 16,730,230 of CM019072.1, forward strand.
AATACAGGGAGTCTGGGATTTACTGATGTGTCTGTGTTACACATAATACACAGAGAGGACACCATACAGGGAGTCTGGGATTATACACCAAGACACGGAGGCTTCATATTATGCGTAACTCTCCTTTACTGTACCATAGCAGCAAAGAAATATACAATAACTTTTTTTCTTAAATTCAAAAACTTTTTTGTATAGAGAACAGAAATTTTACAGAACCAATCATAACCGGACAGTCCATATTGCAGCCAATCAGCAGTCCCCAGCGGGCATAAATCCTGAGACTGTTACATTTACCAACAGATTTCTTCAATCAAAATTTGAGTTTTCTGAAGCTTCAATGGATGCTACACAGAAACCCTCTACCTCCACGGAGGTTATGTCAGCAATTCAACTCATGTCCTCAAACTTTGAGAATACTTTGCTAAAGGTTTTAGCAGCCCTGATAAATCTACAGATACAAACCCAGTTGCTGCAAGAACAAATGCCACAGACCCGGTACTGGTCGGCCCATGAGGATGGAGTACCCTTTACTCCAATTGGAGGGAGTTAACCGTCTCCCTAAAAAAGCGGTTATAGAAAAATCTGGTAGCTCAAAAAAAAATTTACTTGCAAAAGTGACAAGTCGCAAAAGAGGAGGCCTACCCGCGAGGTCAAAAAACACGGATGGAAACGGGCCAAAAAAGCTGAAACCAGCTCTGGAGGTCAGTAGCGCAGAGTCTGAGGTGAATGATGAATATTCCGACTCTAGCGACTATGAATGGGCACCGGGAGACTCTGCGGGGTCAATTTCACCTCAGAATGAAACCGCACCATTAGATGCTCTAGGACGAGCAATGTCTGTCCCAGAATTGCTTACACACCCACGATCCTCTGAATGGGCTCCATTGGAGCATGTTGCAAGCTATATAGAAGGCCGTATCAGCAAACCATTCGATCCTAAGACTCGCAACAAGACTAGGGCTGAATGCCCGAGACCGAATCTTGCGGTTCCAGAAGTGAACGAGGATATCGTGGAGTTTCTTCAAAAAACGGGTTGGAACCCTAAGAAAGGTCTAGAAGCGACAATGAAAATGTGTCAGGATAAATTACTGGACATTCTAGGTCCCTTGACAAAACTATTCAACATCATTGAGCATCATTTATTAGAAAATAATAGACCGGATCTTGTCGAGTACCGAGGATGGGTACAGCGCATGGTGTGCGTTCTCGGGAACGCTAATTCTGCTATTTCTACACAACATAGAACCTAAAATGGTTTCCATGGCTAGTAAGGAGCCTGGGGACTGGAGGCTAATGGATGCCTTTTTCCGGAAGACTTAATTAAACAAATGAGCTCAAAGGCCAATTCTTTTACTTCCATAACCAAAGTACAATCTTCTATGAGGAAAGTGTTTTTCAACAAGGTTTTTGACTGGGCCGGGAAAAGTAGAGGCCGTTTTCCCAGCCGAAACCCTCAATCTCATTCCCGAGGCTTCTTTCAAGCGAACCAGCAGGAACCATCAGGGCAGGGGAGCTTCTTCCCACAACGGTCCAAACCGGGCCGTTTCAGACCCTTCCGGGTCCTCGTAGACCGACTAATACCGGTGAGTATGGTAGACAACCATCATTTTTTCCAAGCCCCAATAGGGGGCAGAGTCCGTCTTTTTTTCCCAAATTGGCATTGGATCACTTCAGATCCATGGGTATTAAATACGATTATGGGTCACACCATAGAATCCGATACTCCACTGGTTGAGACACATTTACCTCTTCCGATGTTTATGACTCCAGATCACGATCGGTTGGTACACCAAGAAATTTAGGATTTATTTCAAAAAGATGCCATAGAAAAGTTAGTCCCACCAAATCCAATTTTCACCAGCAATATCTTTCTGGTACAAAAGAAATGGGGTGACTTTCGTCCAGTAATAAATTTAAAAGACCCTAAACGAGTACGTTTCTTACTACCATTTCAAGATGGAGGGGATTACATCATTAAAAGACAGTCTGTGTCCGGAAGATTGGATGGTCAAGATAGACCTCAAAGTCGCCTACTTGACGATACCAATGGCGGAACACAGCAGGAATTACCTTCAATTCCTTTTGGGACGACAATCTATGGTGTTTCAAATACCTTCCATTCGGCCTCTCGTCGGCCCCCAGGTGTTTCACCAAGATCATGAAACTGGTGGTCTCGGTCTTAAGGACCAAAGGAGTTCGTTTGAGTGTATATCTGGCTCAGGATATTTCCGTGATTATAACTCATCGCGATTTGACGATCAATTTATTGACGGACCTAGGTTTCATGATCAACTGGACTAAGTCCAGCCTGGAACCAACCAGGAACATGGAGTTTCTAGGATTTCTGGTGGACTGTTCAGATGTCACTCAGTCTCCCGACCACGAAAGTCCTCCAAATTCAAAAAGAGGTTCGGAAATTATCTACACGACCGATGTTTCCTCTGAGGGCTCTGGCTCGCCTGTTAGGAATGCTATCAGCATGAATTCAGGCGGTTTTTCCAGGACCCGTCTATTATAGAGCCATGCAAAGGCTCAAGGCATCGTGCCTTCGGCAAGGTATGCTTTATTCAGATCTGATTTCCCTAGACGAGGATTCTCAAATGGAATTGCAATGGTGGAGGAATCACATAAGTACATGGAACGGCCATTCCTTTTTCCCTCCTCAACCAGAGGTAGTTATAGATTCCGACGCCAGCAATTATGGTTGGGGCGCGTGGTTAGGTTCTGAGTCTACAGGAGGCAGATGGGATTCTGCAGAAGCCTCTTTACATAGAAATGTTCTCGAACTCCTGGCTGGTTTGTTCGCTACACAGAGTTTTCTCTAAAACCAAACAATCCACTCAGTGTTGCTCCGCATGGACAATTTCTCTGCAGTGATGCACATAAATCGCTTGGGGGTCCCAGTCAAAACAATTGTTGGAGGTGTCCAAACGGTTTTGGGGAGTTTGTCTTTACAACAACATTTCAGTGAAGGCCCAATTCATTCCGGGGTTATGAAACGTCGTAGCGGACTGGAATTCCAGGCATTTATTAGAATGATATTTTTCGATCTTTATCGTCTCTATGGGGTCCTTTTGCATTAGACCTTTTTGCTTCTCGTTTGAACGCACAGCTCCCACGATATTTCAGTTGGAGACCAGACCCAGACGCTTTAAGTACGGACGCGTTCGGTCCGTCCTGGCCTCAAGGAGTGCTATATGCATTTCCTCCGGATTTCCAATCAGTCGATCTTTGTTCTGATTACCCCATGGTGGACAACACAACCATGGTTTCCTCAGCTATTGGAACTGTTGATGTTCGTCAGATCCTCCAGTCGAACCTGGTACCTCTGCAGGATCCGGAGAACACGTTGCAGAACGTTCTGTCCGTCCTTCGTTCCGCCTCACTGCGTGGAAAGTGTCGGGCAACCTTTTGCTTGCCCTAGAATTTCAGAAACTACTTCCGATTTACTCTCCAGTGCTTGGGCACCAGGAAACGATACCGTTACTATTGGAACTGCTGGGTCACTTAGTGTTTGGGCAGACAGGTTGATTCCTTTTCAGCTGCTATAGAGGATATCCTTCAGTTTCTGACCTCATTGTTTGAGGAAGGCAGGGTCTATCGTACTATCAATAATTTCAGATCTGCTATCTCAGCTTATCATCCCAGTATAGAGGGGACCCCAGTGGGTCAACATAGATTGGTATGCAGGTTTCTTAAGGGCATTCGTTTAAAACGACCTCCTCGTTCACGTTAATATTCACATCCCATGTGAAGGTGTATGTTAGATTTTTTTGGATCAATGGCCTCTCAACACAGAATTGTCAATTAAGCAATTGTCCGGTAAATTGGCCATGCTTTTATGCCTAATTTCATGTAAAAGAGTCTCTGACGTCCGTGCTCTGGATTTATCAAGGCGTTCTTTTACCCCATCTGGAGTAGCTTTTTCCATTTCTAGACGCACAAAAACTGCCATTTCTCACGTTTTTTTTATCCAGCTTTTCCTCAAAGACCAAATTTATGTCCAGTGTCATGTTTACAGGAATATGAGAGGGTTACAGCCCCTTATCGTCTTCCTTCTTACGATCGTATGACTAAACCTTATCACCCAGTTTCATCCACTACCTTTGCTAGATGGGTTAAATGGGTTATGGCAGAAGCTGGCATCGATATTTCTGTAGTTGGGGCCCATTCCTCGGAGTGCGGTAGCCTCTACGGCAATGACTGAAGGTTGTAGATTAGAGGATCTCATAAAAACTGCTAATTGGTCAACTGACTCAACGTTTAAGGAATTTTATTTTAAACCTATTATTCATTTTGCACATTCTTTTATTAATTAGCTTTCAAAAAGCATAATATGAAGCCTCTGTGTCTTGGTGTATAATCCCTAGATTCTCCTATACGTTTGACGGGGAATCTAGATTATAAATAAAGACACAGAGGCGAATATTATCCCACCCATATCTTGGGTGTTACACCACAAATAATTACCCTACCCAGGATAAGATATATTTCAAGTTATGGTTACATTAATAATTTTGATGTCTGTTTCATGACTCCCAAATGAATTTATGATTCACGGAGCAAAGTATAGTTGAGGAATCTAGGGGTGTGGGAGGAGTGGAGTTAACCGGGGAACAGGTTGGTAGCTGGGTATCAGTGACACGTGGTAGCAGGGGGGGAGGGAAGAGGAAAAGGTTGGCTAGTCCTGATCTTGCGCACACCAACAGATTTGCCCCCTTGAGCGAAGATGTTGGGTGCAGCAGCTCAGGTGTAGCAGTACTGGAGGCTGCTCCCTCTAACAGCCGGGGGATCAGCCCACCAAGTAAGGGAGGGATAAAGAGGGCAAGTAAGCCTAGACAGGTTGTGGTGGTAGGGGACTCTATTATTAAGAGAGTAGACAGGGTAATCTGTCGCGCTGATCGCCTTAACCGGACAGTTTGCTGTCTGCCGGGTGCCCGTGTTAGGCATGTGGTTGACAGAGTTGATAGATTATTGGGAGGGGCTGGAGATGACCCAGCTGTCATGGTCCATATTGGTACCAATGACAAAGTAAGCGGAAGATGGAAGGACCTGAAGAATGATTTCAGGGAATTAGGAAGTAAACTGAAGAAGAGGTCCTCCAAGGTAGTATTTTCTGAGATCCTACCTGTGCCACGTGCTACAGTGGAAAGGCAGCGGGAGATTAGGGAGGTCAATGCGTGGCTTAAAGCTTGGTGCAGGAAGGAGGGCTTTGGGTTTTTAGAGCACTGGGCTCATTTTGCACTGGGGTACAATCTGTATATAGTTGTGATAGATTGCACCTGAATGGAAGAGGGTCTGCTGTGCTAGGGGAGAGGATGGTTAAAAGGTTGGAGGAGACTTTAAACTAGTGGAAGGGGGGAGGGAGACAGTATCTTACAAAATGGAGACAGAGCAGATAGCGGAAGGGTTTCAGTTCAGACTAAGGGGGTGGAGCCGGGGGGATGGGTAATGTAAGAACAGTGGAGGCATGTAATGTAAAGTCGCATTCAGCATGTGTGGGTAGAGACAACATTAAAAGTATGCTCGCTAATGCAAGGAGCCTCAATAACAAGATGGGGGAACTAGAGGTAATAGCATACACTAAGCAATACGACATTATAGGAATAACAGAAACATGGTGGGACGAAACGCATGACTGGGCTGTGTATTAAACGGTTATACATTGTTTAGAAAGGATAGGAAACATAAGAAAGGGGGTGGAGTGTGTTTATGTAAATCAGGATTTAAAGCCTAATATTACACAACTGGAAAGTGATGAGGGAAATGTGGAATCCTTATGGGTAAATATTTCGTTGGGGAATAAACAGAAGTCAATTATTGGTTGGCATATGTTATAAACCACCTAATATAGATAATGATGAGGAAGAACAACTGTTAGAGCAAATTAGGAAGGCTGCACATCATGGTAGCACTTTAATTATTGGAGATTTTAATTACCCGGACATAAATTGGGATAGTGGGACTAGTAATTCAGCAAAGGGAATCCGGTTCCTGAACATTTTAAATGATACCTTCATGTCACAACTGGTAGAAACACCAACTAGAGAGGATAACTGTCTGGACCTGGTTATAACAAATAATGTGGATCTTTTCTCAAATATTAATGTAAAAGAACAGTTGGGAAATAGCGACCATAACATGGTGACTTTTGAAATAAACTCAAAAAAACACATTCATAAGGGGCATGCTAAAATATATAATTTTAAAAAGGCCAACTTTATTAAAATAAAGGAAGCTCTCAATGTCATTGACTGGCAGAAACTCTTTCACGGGAAAAACACTGAGGATAAGTGGAATATCTTTAAACTAACACTAGAAAAGTACACGTCACAATATATTCCACTGGTTAATAAATATAAAAGAAACAGACTGAAACCAATGTGGCTTAGTAGGAAGGTAACTAAGGAAATGAAAAATAAAAAGAAGGCATTTAAAGCTTTTAAATTTGATAAATCTGAGGCATCCTATAAAGCATATAGGGCAGCCAATAAAGCATGTAAAAATGCGATTAGATGGGCTAAACTAGATAACGAAAAAGAAATAGCCAAAGAGAGCAAGACCAACCCTAAAAGATTCTTTAGGTACATAAATTCTAAAAAACCCAAGAGTGAAAATGTAGGTTCACTAAAATCTGAGTCAGGGTTATTGTTAACTGAAGATCAGGATAAAGCAGAAATTTTAAATGATTATTTTTCTTCAGTATTTATCAAAGAGAAACCTATAACAGGAGACATGAAATTCATTAATAAAAACTTACTAATACAAAGTGACTGGTTGACTCAGGACAAGGTTTTACACAAATTAAACAATGTGAATGTTAATAAAGCCCCAGGGCCAGATGGAATTCACCCGCGAGTACTAAGAGAGCTATGTGTTGAAATATGTAAACCTCTGTTCTTAATCTTTCAAGATTCTTTTCTTTCAGGAATAGTACCAGAGGATTGGAGAAAAGCTGACGTGATCCCTATATTTAAGAAAGGTTTAAAATTTGTGCCTGGGAATTATAGACCTGTGAGCTTAACATCTGTGGCTGGGAAAGTATTTGAGGGGTTACTAAGGGATAATATTCAGGAATTTATTGGGAGGTATAATGTAATTGGCAAAAATCAGCATGGTTTCATGAAACACAGATCATGTCAGACTAACCTAATTACGTTCTATGAGGAAGTAAGTAGAAGTATAGATCAGGGGGTCGCAGTGGATGTGATTTACTTAGATTTTGCCAAAGCTTTCGACACAGTTCCACACAAAAGGTTACTACTTAAATTAAGAAAAAATGGTCTAGATGAAAATACTTGTTCTTGGATAGAAAACTGGCTAAAAGATAGGGTACAGAGAGTGGTCATAAATGGTACATTTTCAAGATGGACACCAGTGGTAAGTGGTGTCCCTCAGGGGTCTGTTATAGGACAATACTATTCAATTTATTTATAAATGACCTTGAGATAGGCATTGAAAGTCATGTATCAGTGTTTGCAGATGACACAAAGCTAGGAAAAGTAATACAATGTGAGCAGGATGTTACTTCGCTGCAGAGGGATTTAGATAGATTGGGGGACTGGGCACTTAAATGGCAGATGAGATTTAATCTAGATAAATGTAAAGTTATGCACTTTGGAGTGAAGAACACACAAGCAATTTATACCCTAAATGGTACGGAGTTAGGGAAATCCAAGCAGGAGAAGGATTTGGGAATAATCATAGACTTCAAACTAAGTAACAATGTGCAATGTCAAACAGCAGCCGCCAAGGCCAGCAAAGTACTGGCATGCATTAAAAGGGGAGTTCACTCACGGGATGAAAACATAATTTTGCCTCTGTATAAATCAATGGTCAGGCCGCACCTTGAATATGCCGTGCAATTTTGGGCACCTGTCTTAAAAAAAGATATATCGTTAGAAAAGTGCAGAGACGGGCAACTAAATTAATAAGGGGGATGGAAGGGTTAAGTTATGAGGAAAGACTAACAAGCTTAAACCTGTTTAGTTTAGAGAAAAGGCGCCTTAGAGGGGATCTGATAACCTTATATAATATATACGGGCCATTATCAACCATTGTCTGATAACCTATTCATTAACAGGACTATACACAGGACACGAGGTCATCCATTTAGACTGGAAGAAAGAAAATTCAGCCTAAAGCATAGGAAGGGTTATTTTACGGTGAGAACAATAAAGCTGTGGAATTCTGCCTGTTGAGGTGGTTGGGTCAGAGTCTGTACAGACTTTTAAAAAACGACTGGATGACTTCCTGCAGACACAGAATATTAAGGTTATAATATTTAATATGTGGGTAAAAGCTTCTTGATCCAAGGAGAAATCTGACTGCCATTCTGGGGTCAAGAAGGAATTTTTTCCCAGTATGTTGCATATTGGCAAGCATTCAGACTGGGTTTTTTGCCTTCTTTTGGATCAACAGCAGTAGGTTATGTGGGAGAGGCTGAACCCGATGGACGCATGTCTTTTTTCAGCCTATATAACTATGTAACTATGTAACTATTCATGATCTTAATCTTCAGATTCATGTTCCTTCTGTTCCAGGTACATAATGGAGGTCCAGTTCACCTTCCGTTCCCTCTGCTTGGTCTCCGGTCTACTGTGCAAAATATCTTCAAGATGGCTGCATCCAAGAAAAGAGGAAGTGGGTGGCGCAGTCTCAGGATTTATGCCCGCTGGGGACGGCTGATTGGTTCTGTGAAATTTCTGTTCTGTATACAAAAACTTTTTTTTCTTTCATTCAAAATCCAAAAACTTTATTGTACATTTCTTTGCTGCTATGGTACAGTAAAGGAGAGTTAAAGCATAATATTTGCCTCCGTGTCTTTATTTATAATCTAGATTCCCCGTCAAACATATAGGAGAATCTAGGGATTTACTGATAGGACACCATACAGGGAGGCTGGGATTTACGGATATGTCTGCATTACACATAATACACAGAGAGGATACAATAATGGGAGCCCGGGATTTACTGAAAGCATTACTGTTTTGCCATTTCTCGGCACTGCAATATTGCCGATTTTATCAATACCAGCTCTTAGTGAATGACCCCCATAGTCTGTTCCCACATTTGGCATAAGCTCATGGAGCTCTGTGATATAGATAAGAGTGAAGTACCGGGTGCAGGTCTCCTATATAGTATTGTTTCAGCATCTCCTTTGCGTCATACGAGTGTCCTACATCGTCGAAGCTCTCAGTGGCGTCACCTCCCGCCTGCTCAAACAGGACTTCTTCACCACCCGGGTGCTGTGGGAAGAAAAGGAAGAGGAGGTGAGCACCTGGAGGATGCAGAATGGTACCCGATCATCAGCACAAGGCTGCATATTACCCCTAGTAAGGACAGAATGAGTTAATGAGGCCATGTTTTCTCCATCCTCCTCTGTATATTCAGAGGGAAATGCCATAGAGAATGATTCCACTAATCTGAAATAAACCGAGCAGGAAAATCCCACATAAATAAACAGAAACTGAACAAGGAAAGTATGAACACACTAAGTGAGCAATGTCCCCATGAATCTGGTATTTCGTATTGGCGTTCAGATGTCGGGGGGAATTTACGTGTCTTTTGGTCACAGGGTGCAAGTTGCTAAAAATCACTTGTGTCCCTGAGCCAAGGACGGCAGAGCACATATTTTACCTGCTCCCCGGGGCTTTGCCGAATCTCGTTTAACTGGTTCTGCCATGTCTGATCACAGGCCACCTTTAAGGGGCCGACGGAAAAAAATATATATAAATTGATCACAAAATACAGTAAATACCCAAAAATCTAAAAACATGAACGTGAAAAATTTGATCAGTTCATAGAGGATTAAAGGGAGAATTACAGGTGATTTGGCTTTAAATACCTACAAACACACGCACTTTATTTTTTTCCCTTCGATCTTCATATAGACATTTCCAGCTCAATTCATTGCAATTCAAAGCTGCGGATTCTTTCTAGGGGATCCTCCATATATTCAGGGTGTGCGGGTGTCTTTCTAGGGGATCCTCCATATATTCAGGGTGTGCGGGTGTCTTTCTAGGGGATCCTCCATATATTCAGGGTGTGCGGGTGTCTTTCTAGGGGATCCTCCATATATTCAGGGTGTGGGGGTGTCTTTCTAGGGGATCCTCCATATATTCAGGGTGTGGGGGTGTCTTTCTAGGGGATCCTCCATATATTCAGGGTGTGCGGGTGTTTTTAGGGGCTCTTCCATATATTCAGGGTTTGTGGGTGTGTTTTTAGGGGCTCCTCCATATATTCAGGGTGTGTTTTTAGGGGCTCCTCCATATATTCAGGGTGTGTGGGTGTGTTTTTAGGGGCTCCTCCATATATTCAGGGTGTGTTTTTAGGGGCTCCTCCATATATTCAGGGTGTGCGGATATGTTTTTAGGGGATCCTCCATATATTCAGGGTGTGCGGGTGTTTTTAGGGTTCCTCCATATATTCAGGGTGTGCGGGTGTGTTTTTAGGGGCTCTTCCATATATTCAGGGTTTGTGGGTGTGTTTTTAGGGGCTCCTCCATATATTCAGGGTGTGTTTTTAGGGGCTCCTCCATATATTCAGGGTGTGTGGGTGTGTTTTTAGGGGCTCCTCCATATATTCAGGGTGTGTTTTTAGGGGCTCCTCCATATATTCAGGGTGTTTTTAGGGGCTCCTCCGTATATTCAGGGTGTGCGGATATGTTTTTAGGGGATCCTCCATATATTCAGGGTGTGCGGGTGTTTTTAGGGTTCCTCCATATAGTCAGGGTGTGCGGGTGTGTTTTTAGGGGCTCTTCCATATATTCAGGGTTTGTGGGTGTGTTTTTAGGGGTTCCTCCATATATTCAGGGTGTGTTTTTAGGGGCTCCTCCATATATTCAGGGTGTGCGGGTATGTTTTTAGGGGCTCCTCCATATATTCAGGGTGTGCGGGTGTGTTTTTAGGGGCTCCTCCATATATTCCGGGTGTATGGGTGTGTTTTTAGGGGCTCCTCCATATATTCCGGGTGTGTGGGTGTGTTTTTAGGGGCTCCTCCATATATTCAGGGTGTGCGGGTGTGTTTTTAGGGGCTCCTCCATATATTCAGGGTGTGCGGGTGTGTTTTTAGGGGCTCCTCCATATATTCCGGGTGTATGGGTGTGTTTTTAGGGGCTCCTCCATATATTCCGGGTGTATGGGTGTGTTTTTAGGGGGCTCCTCCATATATTCAGGGTGTGTTTTTAGGGGTTCCTCCATATACAGTATTCAGGGTGTGTTTTTATGGGGCCCCTCCAAATAGTCAGGGTGTGCGGGTGTCTTTTTAGGGACTCCTCCATATAATCACGGTGTGCAGGTGTCTTTTTAGGTCTGATCCAGGTAGTACAGGCACCTGACAGGCCACATCTCTCTATTCCAGAGGTGCTCAGCCTTGGCCCTCCAGATGGCTTTGGAAAGTTATCTCCCATGACTCTCAGAGCCTTGTGGGAAATGTAGTTCCGAATCATCTTGTGGGCCAGGATGAGCAACCCAGCTCGGAGCTACAGTACAGGCTGTTTGTTTGACAGTCTTCTGATACAAATAACGCGTTTGTGAGGTCTGTGTCCGGTAAATCCGTTTTATTCAGAATTCTTGCCGTATTGAAGCAGTTCCGCAGGGGCGGACATATCTGTCACACGAGGAGGTTGAGTCAAGGGGACTTGTCATGCTGGGCCGCACGCGATATTATACCGTAAGGACACCTGTACACACCTAAGACATGGAGACACATGGGGCTCCGCACCAAACGATGGGACGAATTTCCCAGGGAGAGCCCAGGGCTGGGCCTGACAGTGTCACGGCTTTAATTAATGCGAGGATTTCCATCGCACAAACAAGTCTCGCTGATGCAAACGTTACATTTGGGGCATGGCAAAATGAACTTTTCACCCTTCCTAAATAATTGCAGGCTTGTACACCCCTACAGCAGTTTGTCAGGCAATGGGCCGGGTCAGCACATGATCAATAATGGAATATAAAACATGGTGCTGTGCAGAGAGCGCCCCCGTGTGGACACAGAACGGCTTAACTCCAGTAACTCATACACAGGGCGAACTATAACAAACTGCGAACCAGTGGCATCACTAGGGTTGGTGTCACCCGGTGCGGTAACTTATGGTGTCCCCCCCCCCCCCAAGTTTTACGGGTTTTTTTTTTTTTAACTACTTTTACTCATAAATTAGTACTCCCATATAACACTGAATGCTCATAATACACGGCGCACATTACTGTGAGGTTTATTGCTGTGGAGCTCTCTCATATGCACATACACAAATTTTGGCAAACTGACAGCAAGTACGGTGCCTGTTCGAAGGCAGTAAAAGTCCTCATAGAGAAGTAATGGTAAATCCGTTCAGTGACACCGAACAGCAAAGAAATGTCCTGATGTCCGTTGTTTTCATTTGGCAGGTTTATTCAGGGCGAACGAACACCATAGGTTTTAATGTTAAAAATATTCCTGTTTTTATCCAATAAACCGTTTAATCCATAGTAAAAAATCCTCTTTGATTTTTTTTTTGTATCTTTTAGGCATTTTTCAAAAAAATATATATTTTTTTCCTGTAACAGACATTTTATTATCATTCATCAGAACTTACAGGTGAAACTGGAAAAATGAGAATATGGTGCAAAAGTCAATTTATTTCAGTAATGCAACTTAAAAAGGTGAAAGTAATATATGAGACTCGTTTCATGCAAAGCGAGATCGATCAAGCGGTGATTTGTGATAATTGTGGTGATTCTGGTTACAGCTCATGAAAACCCCAAATCCACAATCTCAGAAAATGAGAATATTCCATGTAATCAATAAAACAAGGATTGTACATAGAACAATATGGGACCTGTGAAAAGTATAAGCTGCAGATGTACTCAGTGCTTGGTTTGCAGCAATTCCTGCCTCAATACGGCAATGTGGCATGGAAGCTATCAGCCTGTGGCACTGCTGAGGTGTTATGGAAGACCAGGATGCTTCAATAGCGGCCTTCAGCTCTTCTGCATTGTCCCGTCTCATGTCTCTCATCTTTCTCTTGGCATAGATTCTCTATGGGGTTCAGGTCAGGCGAGTTTGTGGCCAATCAAGCACAGTAATCCCACGCTCATTGAACTTTGTTTTGGTGCTTTTGGCAGTGTGGGCAGGTGCCAAGTCCTGCTGGAAATGAAGTCAGCATCCCCATAAAGCTCGTCTGAGGAAGGAAGCATGAAGTACTCCAAAATCTCCTGCTAGATGGCTGCGTTGACCCTGGACTTAATGAAGCACAGTGGACCAACACCAGCAGATGACATGGCTCCCCAAATCAACACAGACTGAGGAAACTTCACACTGGACTTCAAGAATCTTGCAGTGTGTCCTCTCCATTCTTCCTCCATACTCTGGCTCCTTGGTTTCCAAATGAGATGCAAAAGTTGCTCTCATCAGAAAAAAGGACTTTGGAGCCACTGGGCAACAGACCAGGTGTGTTTCTCTTTAGCCCAGGTAAGACGCTTCTGACGTTGTTGTTGTCCAGGAGCGGCTTGACAAGAGGAATACGACATTTGAAGCCCATGTCCAGGATGCGTCTGTGTGTGGTGGCTCTTGATGCACTGACTCCAGCCTCAGTCCACTCCTTGTGAAAGTCCAACACTTTTGAATGGATTTTTCCCTGACAATCCTCTCCAGGCTGCGGTCATCCCTGCTGCTTGTGCACCTCTTTCTTCCATATAACTTTCTATTAATGTGCTTTGATACAGCACTTTGGGAACATCCAACTCCTTTTGCAATGACCTTTTGCGGCTTTCCCTCCTTATGGAGGGGTCAATGATGGTTTTCTGCACAACTGTCAGATCAGCAGTCTTTCCTATGATTGTGATTCCTACTGAACCAGACTGAGAGACCATTTAAAGGCTCAGGAACCCTTTGCAGGTGTTATGGCTTAATTAGCTGATTAGAGTGGGACACTTTGAGCCTAGAATATATTGCAGCGCATCACAATATTCTCATTTACTAAGATTGTGGATTTGGGGTTTTCATGAGCTGTAAGCCATAATCATAATTATGACAAATCACGGCTTGAACTATCTTGCTTTCCATGTAAGGAGTCTACCATATATATTCGTTTCACCTTTTAAGTTGCATTACTGAAATAAATTAACTTTTGCACGATATTCAAATTTTCCGAGTTTCACCTGTTAATTCCAGATATTTTCATTCAGTAGTTCTTTTTAAAACAGCAGGAGACAGGTTTGCGGTGGCAGCATTCGGTGGCTGATTCCCTGCACTTCAGGGACCCTGTGGTGAATTCACTGGGGAAATTTGATTCCCCAAAGTACGGGGAACAACAGAACACTGAAATGTCTGCGTCATTTCAGTGCTCTATGAATATCCCTTTTTGTGGTGTTATTTTTGCCACCCCCTGGAAAGTGCCAGCCTAGGCCTTGACTACCCAGGACATACTTGAAAATGAGAGAATTCTCAATGTATCCTTCCTGGTAAAATTATATATATATATATATATATATATTTTTTTTTTTTTACACAAAAATACCCTAGGGGGTGGTGTCACCTGGTGCGGGCCGTACCCCCCTAGCGACACCACTGCTGCGAACTACTGTATAGAGTCGACTATAGACCTTTTATTTGCAATGTAATAGAACAAAAAATGAAAACTATAGACTCCATTTTTATTTTTTTTAATTTATTTAAGATTATGCACATCACAAATAAATGCAGTAAGGCAAAAGCCACACAGGGCCACAGCTAGACTATATTTTACCGAGGAAACAGGCCATTGAATAAGTACAGGGTAGGCAGGCAAGTACAACCAACATAAACATGGTAACAAAAGTTGCAAGCGATCGCAGGGCATAAAAAAGGGAAGGGAGTCAAGAAAGAATAAGTAAAGGGGAGAGAAGAGATGGAATAGAGAGGGGAGGGAGAAGAAAAAAAATATATATATATATATTTCTCCGTCCAGACAGAGAAGATGGGAAAGGCAGCCCATATCAAAAGGTGGTGCTCAGCAGCGCGCCTCTGAGACCTCACTGGGAAACAGGGCCACAGAGGGAACCACAGGGCAAAGGTCACTGAGGGGCCAAGAGGACAGTGAGAGCCTAGGTGACCGCCCTATGGCTCACCCTCAGTAAAACCATACCTCCAACCCAAAAAAAAAAAGGAAAAATTATATATATATATATATTATAGATATATATATATTATAGATAATAAAAAGGGGGGGAGGGAAGAAAAAGTGGTTAGGAAAGGGGGGGATAGAAGAGAGTGGGTTGAAAGCAAGGAAGGAAGGGGAGCATGGAGTCATCAAGTAGCAGATCTGGTTATAGCGAAGGACGGAGAGCGGCCAGCGCCGATCTCAGCTGGGTGGGAGTGGAGGGTAGTCGTGTCACAGAGGCTAGTCTGGGTCATAGGGTTGCACGACCGACGGTGACCGCGACTGTTCCCCGTCAACAGTGCCCAGACGTCGCGGTAGACCCAAGGCCGACAGGTGTGTCCGGGCCTCCTCCAATGTCTAGGCCACAAGAACCTCAGCGCCTTGATGGATGAGTAAGGATCCCGACACACCCCAACGATAACAGACTTCGTGGGCCCAGAGAGTGGCCGTAATCTGTCCATATTGTCGCCGGGCTGCCAGGGCCAGAAATGGTAGGTCGCGGAAGACAGTAATGTCCAGTCCCTCAAATCGAAGCGGAGGAGCACGGATCGTCGCCCCCAGAAAGCGTTCTCGCACAACGACATCTCCCAACACCACGATAACGTCCTTTGTGGCGGTCTGAGGGGCCGCCGCCGCCTTGCGGACCCTGATCGCAGATCGCATTGGGTCCGGGGCACCATCAGGGAGGGAAAGGACGGCTTTTACCATCCGGTTGGCCAGTAGCAGTAGGTCAGAGGCAGGGAAAGCGTCCGGTGTACCCCTCAGCTTCAGGTTCCCCCGGGAAGGCGTGGCCAGTCACCAAAAGGTGCTGCAAAGTTGCTGGTTTTACAGCCTGGATTCATTAAAGGTTAACTTTAAAACCCACTCGCATAACACCAAAGCAGAAACCTTTGTGGCCAGTGACGGCTTCGGTCTGGTTAGGACGTATCACGGTGTAAAGTGGTTACAGATTACCCGCACGCTGAATCACTAAGCGCCATCCAACATCCAAAAGGTCACAGGAACGCAACACGTTGAGTTACACTAACAGGCTTCCTGTAGAGTGAAGTAATACTCGCTCCGGTGCCATCTGTGTGCAAGGGCAAACTGCGCCGTCACTGGACGCCTATTCCAGGCTACACTATTTAAGAGCAAACATGATGAGCGCGCAGCTGCAGGACGAGGGACTGTGCGCCAAGTGATCCCAGGTCACCAGTTTGGAAACGATCCAAAATCGATTTCCTTTCGCCATTGGATTGAATAAAATCTTCAGTCAGGCAGGTGAGGCTATAAAGATAGTCAGCCATGCCAGGTACTAGGACCGGTTAGGCCAACACCACAGGACGATCGATGTGGAAGGTCCTACAGACCCTGTGATAGCACCATGTTGGCATCTTATAGGGCATGACAAATTTTCTCTGAATCTAGGAGCCAGTTACAAAAGTTAGGAGCAAACGTTTCGGCGAGGATTCACCTTGATCGAGGTATACCTTAATAAAGGCGAATCCTCTCCGACACGTTGGGAAGCTGCCTCTGCATCTGGCAGTTGGTTTGTTCTGACCCAAATTATGATTTTCGCTGCTTCTATTGATTTATCACTTTATTACCTGGTGCTTTTTGCTGTTGGGTATTTTTTGGGCACGTGGTCTTGTGGCTACTTTTTGTGAGCCTAGAAGTGTAGAGCGATGCTTCTAATATCAGTTTGGCCGCTGTGATGTATTATATATACACACTGGGTGGCAGCGGCGCAGGGCTTGCAGCAGGTGGATTGACATGGTGTAGGTTCTACAGCAGACAGGGTGACAGCGCCACAAGGTTCACAGCAAGTGGGTTGGCATGGTGTAGGTTCTGCAGTGGGCAGAGTGGCATGGTGCAGGTTCTGCAGGGGCAGATTTAGCAGGTTCTGCAGTGAGCAGGGTGGCATTGAGCAGGTTCTGCAATGGGCAAGGTGGCATTGAGCAGGTTCTGCAGGTGGCATGGTACAGGTTGGGCAGGTGGCATGGTACAGGTTGGGCAGGTGGCATGGTACAGGTTGGGCAGCAGGCATGGTACAGGTTGGGCAGCAGGCATGGTACAGGTTGGGCAGCAGGCATGGTACAGGTTGGGCAGCAGGCATGGTGGCATGGTATAGGTTCTTTCAGCGGGCATGGTATAGGTTGTGCAGTGGGGATGGTGGCATGGTATAGGTTGTGCAGTGGGGATGGTGGCATGGTATAGGTTGTGCAGTGGGGATGGTGGCATGGTATAGGTTGTGCAGCAGGCATGGTATAAGTTGGGCAGCGGGCATGGTATAGGTTGTGCAGCGGGCATGGTGGCATGGTATAGGTTCTTTCAGCGGGCATGGTATAGGTGTGCAGCGGGCATGGTGGCATGGTATAGGTTGTGCAGCGGGCATGGTGGCATGGTATAGGTTCTTTCAGCGGGCATGGTATAGGTTGTGCAGCAGGCATGGTGGCATGGTATAGGTTGTACAGCGGGCATGGCGGCATGGTATAGGTCTCTTCAGCGGGCATGGTATAGGTTGTGCAGCGGGCATGGTGGCATGGTATAGGTTCTTTCAGCGGGCATAGTATAGGTTGTGCAGCGGGCATGGTGGCATGGTATAGGTTCTTTCAGCGGGCATGGTATAGGTTCTTTCAGCGGGCATGGTATAGGTTGTGCAGCGGGGATGGTGGCATGGTGGTTCTTTTCAGCGGCATGGTATAGGTTGTGCAGCGGGCATGGTGGCATGGTATAGGTTCTTTCAGCGGGCATAGTATAGGTTGTGCAGCGGGCATGGTGGCATGGTATAGGTTCTTTCAGCGGGCATGGTATAGGTTCTTTCAGCGGGCATGGTATAGGTTGTGCAGCGGGGATGGTGGCATGGTATAGGTTCTTTCAGCGGGCATGGTATAGGTTGTGCAGCGGGGATGGTGGCATGGTATAGGTTGTGCAGTGGGGATGGTGGCATGGTATAGGTTGTGCAGCGGGCATGGTGGCATGGTATAGGTTCTTTCAGCGGGCATGGTATAGGTTCTTTCAGCGGGCATGGTATAGGTTGTGCAGCGGGCATGGTGGCATGGTATAGGTTCTTTCAGCGGGCATGGTACAGGTTGGGCAGCGGGCATGGTATAGGTTCTTTCAGCGGGCATGGGGCATGGTATAGGTTCTTTCAGCGGGCATGGTATAGGTTGTGCAGTGGGGATGGTGGCATGGTATAGGTTGTGCAGTGGGGATGGTGGCATGGTATAGGTTGTGCAGTGGGGATGGTGGCATGGTATAGGTTGTGCAGCAGGCATGGTATAAGTTGGGCAGCGGGCATGGTATAGGTTGTGCAGCGGGCATGGTGGCATGGTATAGGTTCTTTCAGCGGGCATGGTATAGGTTGTGCAGCGGGCATGGTGGCATGGTATAGGTTGTGCAGCGGGCATGGTGGCATGGTATAGGTTCTTTCAGCGGGCATGGTATAGGTTGTGCAGCAGGCATGGTGGCATGGTATAGGTTGTACAGCGGGCATGGCGGCATGGTATAGGTTCTTTCAGCGGGCATGGTATAGGTTGTGCAGCGGGCATGGTGGCATGGTATAGGTTCTTTCAGCGGGCATGGTATAGGTTGTGCAGCGGGCATGGTGGCATGGTATAGGTTCTTTCAGCGGGCATGGTATAGGTTCTTTCAGCGGGCATGGTATAGGTTCTTTCAGCGGGGATGGTGGCATGGTATAGGTTCTTTCAGCGGGCATGGTATAGGTTCTTTCAGCGGGCATGGTATAGGTTGTGCAGCGGGGATGGTGGCATGGTATAGGTTGTGCAGTGGGGATGGTGGCATGGTATAGGTTGTGCAGTGGGGATGGTGGCATGGTATAGGTTGTGCAGCGGGCATGGTGGCATGGTATAGGTTCTTTCAGCGGGCATGGTGGCATGGTATAGGTTCTTTCAGCGGGCATGGTATAGGTTGTGCAGCGGGCATGGTTTCAGCGGGCAGGGCCCCAGGGTTGGCAGCAGGTGGGCTGGTGTAGGTTGGCAGCGGGCAGGATGTAGGGGAGGTGTACCGTGAATATTGCCCCGGGTTCAGCCATATCGCGCCCCGCCGCTCACCTCCTCCACGAAGCGGGTGACGTCATACACCTTGCCGTAGATCACCAGCCAGATCTCTTTAGCCGAGTTCCGCTTCCTCACCTCCTCCAGCGTATAGTAAATCACCGCAATCTCAGCCATGGTCACCGCCGCCGCGTTATGTAAATCCGCCACGCGATGGACACTCCGGGCCTCCGTACAGCGGCGTCTGACATCCGGCTCCAGCGCTTCCGCGTGGTCTCCAAGGCGACATCCAATCACACGCTCCTCAGCGTGAGGCGTTCTAACTGTCCAATCAGCATGCGGAACGCGCTCATCTCATTCTTATTTACAGTTCGGTGCATCATGGGTACCGAGCCTGAAAAGAGGCAATTAGCGGACAACGTTTCCATGGTTACAGCTCCATCTCTTTAGCAATTTACATCAGAGGAGCTTCTTAATAATAATACTGCAACATTATTGCCAAATCCGACACCATTTGTCTCTGATTTTCTTACTCTATTGTAATAAACTGTAACACTACAGATAGTGTGTGTGTGTAACTGGGATATTGTGTAATGTGTGTGGGATATTGTGTGTGTGTAACTAGGATATTGTGTAATGTGTGTGGGATATTGTGGGATAGTGTGTGTGTAACTGGGATATTGTGTGTGTGTAACTAGGATATTGTGTAATGTGTGTGTGTAACTGGTGGGATATTGTGTAATGTGTGTGGGATATTGTGTGTGTGTAACTAGGATATTGTGTAATGTGTGTGTGTAACTGGTGGGATATTGTGTAATGTGTGTGGGATATTGTGTGTGTAACTGGTGGGATATTGTGTAATGTGTGTGGGATATTGTGTAATGTGCGTGGGATATTGTGTAATGTGCGTGGGATAGTGTGTGTGTAACTGGGATATTGTGTAATGTGCGTGGGATAGTGTGTGTGTAACTAGGATATTGTGTAATGTGTGTGTGTAACTGGTGGGATATTGTGTAATGTGTGTGGGATATTGTGTGTGTAACTGGTGGGATATTGTGTAATGTGTGTGGGATATTGTGTAATGTGCGTGGGATAGTGTGTGTGTAACTGGGATATTGTGTAATGTGTGTGGGATATTGTGTGTGTAACTGGTGGGATATTGTGTAATGTGTGTGGGATATTGTGTAATGTGCGTGGGATAGTGTGTGTGTAACTGGGATATTGTGTAATGTGCGTGGGATAGTGTGTGTAACTGGTGGGATATTGTGTACTGTGCGTGGGATAGTGTTAGGATGTAAAATCCTTTTGTCCTGCTTTCTCTTTTGGTCCCAGTCGTTAGCTCTCATTCTTAAACTTATTCTTATTTCCATCTCCACCTGGCCAGGTATTTTCTTATTTATCTATACTCTATAATCCAGAGTTTTAGAAGTCATATTCAATATACATGTATTAATTGAGAAAAACAAGAGCACAAGTATGTGGATGTATCACATCTTTACTTCATTCGTTTCTGATCAGATTCAGAACTTTCACAAAGCATAATACAGAAATACACGTCAGAGTTAGGACACAGCCTCTTAATACATATGATTGGCCAAGCTTTAACAGCTTTTTTTCAAATGTCTCAAAGAGCTTAGTTCAAAATACATAACTGGTTAAACTTAAAACCCACGTCTTTCAAATGTTTCAAACAAAGAGCTTTTACTCAAGATACATCAATCAGTATTCTAGACATTAGGTGCCTTGGTACATCTGTTTTAACTTATCTCTGGCCATTAACAACAAAAGACCTTTAGAAACTCCTAGACTTTGCCTCTCTAGGTCAAATAGGTCACATCTGTTTGTCCTTTAGCCTTCTTTACTGAAAGTTAAAAGATTAATGAGCCTTCACAAGAAGCAGACCATTATCTTCTATCTGACTTATATCGGACTCAGAGATTTCAAAGTCTAAAAGATTATATCAAAAATCGGTTTGATATTCAATTAGAAATATACAAATATTAAAATATTCCTCAATTCCCCTCTTTTATTCTATTGAATAATATCATAATTCAAATATTTAATGCATATAATACTGCAAAAGGAGAAGAGAAAAATAGAAAAATCTGTGTATTTATCTGTATATTTTCCTGATTCACATGACATTCATAAACACATCTGTTCTCCTTTAGCACCACCTCTCTTCAGCCTCTGTACAAAAATTTCACAGTTTATAAAATGATGATAGTCGTAATAAAGATATAGTGGTTTCTCCGTCGTGAGTCTCAATAAGAATCTTCGTCCAAAGGACACTTGAATTGACAAAGAAGAGCGACACAACAACATGGCTTGTTTGTTTGCACTGGTTATACCAGCTTGCAATGCACAGTACCTGGCTCCTTTATGTGTGATGCAGGCGCTGGGGCCCCTGTTAGTGTTGTGTGTATGAAACCCAATGGCAAGCCGACGAAGAAAGGAGATCAAGAGATAATGTAGCAATAACTCAGGTTTAGTGTAATAGAAGCAAATAAAAAGTGCAGAACAATAAGCGGTAACTAAAGGTGGTTGTTGCAGGCAACCTGGGTCGATGGGCAGGAGAAGGTAGCGTGGTCGTTGAGGCAATCCGGGTCGATAGGCAGGAGCAGGGCCGGTGCAAGCATTTTTGTCTACTCAGGCTAAGGTGCATTTTGGTGCCCCCTCCTCATATCAGCCTAGAGATGCATACTAATATTCTCTATCAGGAGTATTTACTGTGTTCTCACCGAAAGTAAAGGACGCTGAATGTTGCTCTTGCAAGGACAACCTCTAGAAATGGTCTGAGTCACTGATTGGCTCTGTGGCACAGGAGTGTCACCAAATCTATGCTGTGCCTGGTGGTGCCCCTTCTGTGCCACAGTGCCAATACCCACAATATATTACCAGTGCCACAGCTTCCCTACCGTACCACTTCTTGTGGTCGGCCTGTGGCTGTAGTTCTCATTCGGGCCACTGACGTACAGTCCACTGTCCAGCAGGGTCCTCCTCAGGATTTCAGGGTGTCAGTCTGCAGATACAGTGATATAGTAAGGATAGTAGATACATGGTATAGCCTCCCAGTGGGAGCAGTATCTACTACCCCTTCTATATCACTGTTACTGGCCCCACTGTGAGGCTATTTCATGTATCAACTACCCCTTCTATACCACTGTTACATGAAAAAGCCTCACAGTGGGGCCAGTATCAACCACCCTTTCTATATCACTGTTGCTGCCCCCACTGGGAGGTTAGTCCATGTAACAGTGATATAGAAAGGGTAGTAGATACAGCAAATAGACTCCCAGTGGGGGCAGTAACAATGATATAAGAGTAAGAGATCTCCCCTGCTGTGAAGGAGAAGCTTGTGTTTTTAACTCCCGCTGGACCAAGTATCTGAGCACCACATTAAAAAGAACAGCTGAAGCACAATGTAGTGTGGTGCTCAGATGAATTAAAAACACAGGCTTCTCCTTTACAGCAGGGGAGTTCTCACTCTTTTGCTGCCTGTGCGTGTCTCTATAGACGATGGGGGTTACCACAATCTCGGGGCAGATGGAGGGCAGGAAGTGGGATCACTCACCTCCTGCCCAGGGGGGGTCTCTGCTGCAGAGCAGGGCTGCTGCGGAGCGGAGCAGGGCTCCTCACTTGTCAGCTGGAAGAGGAGCACCACTGCAGCAGGAGGCAGCACTTGGCCCACAGCTCTGCTGCATCTCAGGAGCGCCCTCCCCTCATCAGCCCAGAAGTGAAGGAGCTGCTCCACACAAGGGGGAGGATACTTTTCCTAATGGGCGGCACTAGAAATCCCCGGCCAGCAGTGACTAGGGAAATGGATTGTGGCGCCCCCCAGTTTGGCACCAGGCCAGGACAGTAAGGCGGCTGCCTGTGCTGCCTTACATTAGCGCCGGCCCTGGGCAGGAGAAGGTACCGTGGTCGTTGAGACAAGCCGGGTCGGTGGGCAGGAGAAGGTACCGTGGTCGTTGAGACAAGCCGGGTCGGTGGGCAGGAGAAGGTACCGTGGTCGTTGAGGCAAGCCGGGTCAATGGGCAGAAGGTAGCGTGGTCGTTGAGGCAATCCGGGTCGATGGGCAGTAGAAGGTACCGTGGTCATTGAGACAAGCTGGGTCGGTGGGCAGGAGAAGGTACCGTGGTCGTTGAGACAAGCCGGGTCGGTGGGCAGGAGAAGGTACCGTGGTCGTTGAGGCAAGCCTGGTCAATGGGCAGAAGGTACCGTGGTCGTTGAGACAAGCCGGGTCGGTGGGCAGTAGAAGGTACCGTGGTCATTGAGACAAGCTGGGTCGATGGGCAGGAGAAGGTACCGTGGTCGTTGAGACAAGCCGGGTCGATGGGCAGGAGATCAGAGAACGGAATACCTTGGAACACAAGGGAACACTGGAAGACTGGAGCGGTGAGGCCACAGTATAACCTATTTAATGAACTGAGAAAGGCGGCAGGTTTAACCCCTTAGTGACCGGGCGGTTTTACACAAATCCGTCTTTTAGTGACCGCTGCTGTTTTTACGTTACTGCGCGGTTAGTGTTTAGGTCAAATTTTCCTCTTACTCGTTTATTCAACCCACACATATTATACACCATTTTTCCCGCCATTAAATGGACTTTCTAGAAATAATGGTATTTCCATCATATCGAATAATTTACTATAAAAAAAAATATGAAATACGATGAAAAAATGGTAAAAACACACTTTTTCGTAATTTAATCCTCAAAATTTTGTCCCGAGACTAGAAATACCCAATTTTAACATGCGTTTGCTTTTTAACCCCTTCACTGCTGAGACAGTTCACCTATGTGCGCTGCGCTCATTCTGACCATTTTGTGCTAAATATTTTTAGATGACAGTAGGAAGAAAGGGGTGAGCGCCCACCGGAATTAAGTATCTATCCCACTCGCTGAATGTTGTGTGCGGGGGTTTCTCTAAATACCCAGTAGCAATTTAGACAAGAAATACAACACAGCGCTAAAGAACCAAGGTCCACAAGACAGTGGGTTAGATACTTGATATGTCCATAAACAGTAGTCCTTATCTTCGGAAGCAGATCTTCTTAAGGATACAGATGGAATATGCTGCAGGAAAAAGCACAGAGAACCGGAATTGCGCAGTACGACAACACCAGATGTGGGATCAACCTGTATCAATGTTCAACTCACATTTTGGGGAGCCCACAACCGGCTCTCAGGAACAAAGCGGGCAGGGACTTATAACAGGCGCCCATAGACCCTTCGGTTCACTTCTCCGGGATTGACCAGCAGGAAAAGGCTGCAGAAAGAGTTGACACAAAGCTTTCGCTTTTAGAAAAAACTGCCAAATTTACTTGTGATTTACTGCACCAGGAGGTGCCTCTCTTTTGGCTTTGTGTCAACTCTTTCTGCAGCCTTTTCCTGCTGGTCAATCCCGGAGACGTGAACCGAAGGGTCTATGGGCGCCTGTTATAAGTCCCTGCCCGCTTTGTTCCTGAGAGCCGGTTGTGGGCTCCCCAAAATGTGAGTTGAACATTGATACAGGTTGATCCCACATCTGGTGTTGTCGTACTGCGCAATTCCGGTTCTCTGTGCTTTTTCCTGCAGCATATTCCATCTGTATCCTTAAGAAGATCTGCTTCCGAAGATAAGGACTACTGTTTATGGACATATCAAGTATCTAACCCACTGTCTTGTGGACCTTGGTTCTTTAGCGCTGTGTTGTATTTCTTGTCTAAATTTTTAGATGACAGCCTAGGTCCTATTTAATTAAACTCCCCCAGACAAAAAAACTTTTTTAAAAAAAAACATTTTTTTATTTTATTTAATTTTTTTATTATTTTTTTTATTTATTTTATTTTTTTAATTTTTTTTTAAATAATCAGGCCTTTCAAATGATGTCAAATATGACCATCTAGCTGCCATGGATTGGGAGATATGGGGATCCTTAGGATCCCCTTATCTCTACATGGCAGCTAGATGGTTAACTGGCCCACTGACATCCTCACACATATGGTGAGGTTGTCAGTGGGTGGGGGGGGACCTGGAGGCTTGGCTGACATCCAAGATGTCAGCCCCCCTCCAGGTTCGAATCGCGTTTTGGCGCCAATTGGCGCCGAAACATGATCCGGCGGCGAAACTGTTAATGCTATACACCGCTGAAAAGGGGAGACTCTCCCCTTTTCAGCGGTGCAAACAGCATCTCCCTAGCTTCAATGGTTGGGGAGATAGAGGGCTCCGAAGGAATTGAATTGCATGGGGACGCCTGCTGATGACGTCACCACGCAGCGTGGCGACGTCATCAGCCTCGCCTGCCCATGTAAATCACATGGGCAGGCTTCCTCCCTGCCAGATTGCCGACGGATCCAGCGAGGGAGGTGAGTATCGGGCGGGAGGGGGATTAGGCGCCGCTGACGTACCCTGTACGTCCACGGGTCTAAGGGAGACCTGTGGACAGGACGTACAGGGTACGTCAGGGGTCCTTAAGGGGTTAAATAGGGTTCAGAGGATCATAGAAACACTGCTCACCTGGGAATCGTAGGTGGAGTTGGGATACCTGAGTACTTGATAGGTTAATAGGAGGAATACGAGGATCTCCAGAACAGGTGTCATGCAGTACCCGTAATCGACCAGCAGAGTACCAGGAGTTTTGTTTCTTAAGGAGATATGCGATCGCGCGTGCGATCAAGCAGGTGAGAGAAGTCAGTCGCATTCCTTTGACAAACTGCTGATTGCACACTACCTATGTCTTAGCATTGACTCAGGTGCGCACTTGAAATCTCCATGATCCACTGATGACAGTCACTGTGTCCAGGTAAACTTCAGACTTACAAGTCCCAAAATGATGACAATGAAAACATACCGGTATATCAATAAAAAAAATATGGAAAGAGGACTGAAAGGGTGTGTCTACACACAAAAATCACCATTCATTCATTCAGACATGAAACTGAAAAATAAAAATAAAGTGTTAGTTTTTTCAAAGAAAATACACAGATAAACACATATCTTAATTTATCACCAGGCCAAAATCAAAATAATATTCCCAAACCTTGACTAAGAGCATTGATATTACTCAATATCTCTTCCTTCTAAGGTTTTATTTATTGTAAAAACTTAATAAAACTCTAACTCTGCAGCCAAAGCACTGACGTGCACAGTCTCCCTTTTTTAAAACTCAATTAATTTGGGACCAATGACACTACCAATTATAATAAAGCTAAAAATTGTTACAAAACAACTTTATAATCCTCTCTAATAATTTTTATTTAAATTAGAGGTAACACATGTTATCAATCCAAGCAAATAACTTGGTGACACCATCACACATTTTTTTTTTAAAAAAAAACTTCAGCACTCCTTTTAACTTTTTCTTTTCACAATTTGCAAAATGGCTCAGCATGAAAGGGGTTAATGGTTAGGCTATATGTCACATTGTGTATTACTTTCGTTTTCCCCTTAGTTTAGTTGTATATATAAAGGGTTAATGGGCAGGCTTCATTCCTTACAATGTATACCTTTCAAGGTTTCCCTTGACAAATGGCATTTTAGGGGTTAATGGGAAGGCTATGTACCGCACTGTGTTTTAATCACAATGTTTTCCACTGGTGATATTGTGGCATGTTAGGTGTTAATGGCAGTTAGGGATGTGCGTTTCGGGTTTCAGAATTTTCACGAAATTTTCGGATTCGACCGATTTTCCGAAAATTTTCGGATCCGAAAATGGCAGATCCGAACAAATTTTCGTGCCGAAATGAAAACTTTTCGGAATTTTCGAATGGACTAGAAATGTGTAAAATCGAAATTCATTTTCGTTCCATTCGTGATTTCGGTTCCATTTCATTAATTTCCAACATCATATTTATATCGCTGATTCTGTAATTAAATTTTGTATCATTCCCATCTCAATGTATCCTTCCTGGAAAACCAGAGAAATCTCAATGTATCCTTCCTGGAGAAACCAGAGAAATCTCAATGTATCCTTCCTGGAGAAACCAGAGAAATCTCAATGTATCCTTCCTGGAAAACCAGAGAAATCTCAATGTATCCTTCTTGTAAAACATGAGAAATCTCAATGTATCCTTCCTGTAAAACCAGAGAAATCTCAATGTATCCTTCTTGTAAAACCAGAGAAATCTCAATGTATCCTTCCTGGGAAACCAGAGAAATCTCAATGTATCCTTCCTGGAAAACCAGAGAAATCTCAATGTATCCTTCCTGGAAAACCAGAGAAATATCAATGTACCCTTCCTGGAGAAACCAGAGAAATCTCAATGTATCCTTCCTGGAAAACCAGAGAAATCTCAATGTATCCTTCCTGGAAAACCAGAGAAATCTCAATGTATCCTTCCTGGAAAACCAGAGAAATCTCAATGTATCCTTCTTGTAAAACATGAGAAATCTCAATGTATCCTTCCTGGAAAACCAGAGAAATCTCAATGTATCCTTCTTGTAAAACCAGAGAAATCTCAATGTATCCATCCTGGAAAACCAGAGAAATCTCAATGTATCCTTCCTGGGAAACCAGAGAAATCTCAATGTATCCTTCCTGGAAAACCAGAGATATCTCAATGTATCCTTCCTGGAAAACCAGAGAAATCTCAATGTATCCTTCCTGGAAAACCAGAGAAATCTCAATGTATCCTTCCT
Source organism: Leptobrachium leishanense (assembly GCA_009667805.1). Lineage (NCBI taxonomy): Eukaryota > Metazoa > Chordata > Amphibia > Anura > Megophryidae > Leptobrachium > Leptobrachium leishanense. The sequence goes on from CM019072.1 coordinate 16,757,963, forward strand.
GGAAAACCAGAGAAATCTCAATGTATCCTTCCCGGGAAACCAGAGAAATCTCAATGTATCCTTCTTGTAAAACCAGAGAAATCTCAATGTATCCTTCTTGTAAAACATGAGAAATCTCATTGTATCCTTCTTGTAAAACATGAGAAATCTCAATGTATCCATCCTGGAAAACCAGAGAAATCTCAATGTATCCTTCCCGGGAAACCAGAGAAATCTCAATGTATCCTTCCTGGAAAACCAGAGAAATCTCAATGTATCCTTCCTGGAAAACCAGAGAAATCTCAATGTATCCTTCCTGGAAAACCAGAGAAATCTCAATGTATCCTTCCTGGAAAACCAGAGAAATCTCAATGTATCCTTCCTGGAAAACCAGAGAAATCTCAATGTATCCATCCCGGGAAACCAGAGAAATCTCAATGTATCCTTCCTGGAAAACCAGAGAAATCTCAATGTATCCTTCCTGGAAAACCAGAGAAATCTCAATGTATCCTTCCTGGAAAACCAGAGAAATCTCAATGTATCCTTCCTGGAAAACCAGAGAAATCTCAATGTATCCTTCCCGGGAAACCAGAGAAATCTCAATGTATCCTTCTTGTAAAACCAGAGAAATCTCAATGTATCCTTGTAAAACATGAGAAATCTCAATGTATCCTTCTTGTAAAACATGAGAAATCTCATTGTATCCTTCTTGTAAAACATGAGAAATCTCAATGTATCCTTCCCAGGAAACCAGAGAAATCTTAATGTATCCTTCCCGGGAAACCAGAGAAATCTCAATGTATCCTTCTTGTAAAACATGAGAAATCTCAATGGCAGAATTATCGTATCGGCAGAATTATCGTATCGTATAATTATCGTATCCGAAAAAACATTAGTTTACGTCAAAACGAATAGACACTTTGAAACGAGGAGAACAGACGTTCCGAAAAACACGAAAATTTCCGAAATCACGAAAAAAAGTCGATACGAAAAACAAAACGAACCGAAACGAAAATTGGCCGAAATGAGTCGAAACGAAAATTTACAAAATCCGAACGAACCGAAAAAAAAAATCGGTGCACAAGCCTAATGGCAGTTCCACATTTAAAATGGTTAGTTTCTATCTATTTGCATGGCCACTATATCTACCTAAACCTCAACGCTTACACTCTATTTCGCCCTTTACCATTATGCAATAAAATAAAAGCTATAAACCGTATATAATTGCCGCCTCATGGGACCAGCATGGTAAGTATAAGCAATGTATAGCTTTCACTTAATTCTCCCTTTTATCCTCTGCACAGAAACCTCAATGCTGCACTGTGAAACATACAAGCTGACCCAGAGTATATCTCTTGTGGTGTTTTTTCTTTTTAATTTGTACCTAATTTGCGATAAGGATTAATTATACTAAAGGTTGTATGCCCACTGGATAATTTGCAATAATGAAACAAACTATCAATATATGTTGATAATATTTCTCTAATTACCCAATCCTAAAATAGAGTCTTAAAAACATATAACCCAACCAACAACTGGATATCAGACCCACGGAGTTAAATTTTAACCTCAGGATGCGAAAAAATCTCAATTAACCCTTTCACTGCTGAAGACGTGTGGGGCACGTCCTCATTGATGCACGTTACATGCTGAGGACGTGCCCCACACGTCATCAGCTGTGCGGGACCCCCGGCGGAGATACTCACCTCTCTGTCCGGGGTCCCACGGCGTTCTGACTTCAGCGTCCTCAGACGCTGAAGTCAAGCTCCTCCCGGCGTAAATGACGTCATTGCGCCATGCGCGATGACGTCATTTCCAGGCGACCCCCCGGCAATGCCGGGAGATAGCCTGGAAGGGAGGGGGGGATCCATTCGGATCCCTCTCCCTCCCGATCGGGAAGGAGCAGCGCTAAAAGCCAGGCACCGCTTAAAAGGGGAGAGTCTCCCCTTTTAAGCGGTGCCTGGCTTTAACCCCTCAAGTGCCGGGTTGCACTTCAGCGCCTTGCGGCGCCGAAGTGCAGCCTATCTCCGGTGGGGGCCGCCATCTTGGATGGCGGCTCCACCCCCGGGTCTCCCCTCGCTGCCTGACGTCATCACGCATAGCGTGATGATGTCAGATAGCCGGGGAACCCCTAGCTGCCGGGGATTTCCCAAGGAAATCCCCTGGTGGAGATAGGGGGTTCTTGTGAACCCCGTTATCTCCAGAACCGTGGCAGCTAGGGGGTCATGGAGGGTGTCATTTGAAAGGCCTGAGCATGGCCTTTCGAATGATACCCAACATGACTAGGTAAAAAGTAAAAACAATAATAAAAAAAATAATAATGAAAATAATAAATAAATTTAAAAATATAAATAAATAAAAAAAATACATTTTTTTGTGTGTTGTTTTTATTAATGCAGCAATATTGTTCACATTTCAATTATAATGTGAACAATGATGCTGCACTAATGATTTTTTTCTATGGGGTGCGTTTGCTAAAAATCACGTAATTCCCCCCACAAAATGTAACAAGTCCCCATTTCTAATTCTTGTACAAGCGCACCACATAGAAAATATAACCGCAAACGCTCATGTGCTAAAATGTGAAAAAAAAAAACACTTTACACACTGCAGATGATTAAAAATTCAATTTTTATTGTATTTTGTGTTATAATATACAGGCAGGACATGACGTATACATATAAAAAATGATATATTATGAATCTGCGGAGTCTTCCGGAAAGAACGATATCTAATATGTCTGCGTCATATAATAAAATGTGGCTTCAAATCGCGTTTAAACATGATGAGCGAAAGCGGTAAAAATTAGCTCAGCACACAGTGGTGAAATGCCTCAGCAGTGAAGGGGTTAAATGCAGCACACTGGGATAGACCCAATGCAAAAACAGTAACACGAGAAAATTCAAAAAATGCATCATCATTATGCCTAAACTGAATACATGTATTAACCTGTTAATTACTTTTAATTGCAATATTCATGGTTTGCCTAAACTCTTAGACCCAAATATAAAAATAACCTACATGTGAAAAAGCAAGGCTAAAAAAACATAACCAAATACAGATACTGTAGATACTCGAGTATACCGCTATATTTTGGTGACAAAAATTTACCTTAAAATTGGAGGGGTCGCGTTATATTTGAGACATCTGCATCGCGTGTCAAAAACAAAAAAAACTTGCCTTGCTCTGGATCCCAAGTCTCCGGAAGTTCCAGTAGTCTCGCTGAAGTGAATGCGGGCTCCCTGATGCTTGCAAACACTTCAGAAACTCCTGGATTCGGGAGAGGTTGGATCCATCACGGCCAGAGGGCACGCTCGGTTTAAGCCAATCATTCACCTCGCTCGCCTCCACCAGCCATCTAATCGCTAGTAAAGAAGATGGGTGTCAGGCGGCTTCATACTTCGTAACAACTGCAATCATTCTAGAGCAGAGCACCTCGGCCTGAGGGGGAGCCTGACTGTGTTAAGAGAACCTGGAAGGATTTTAATTGTTTACTGGTACAGAAAAATTTTGTTCCTCGCGTTATATTCGAGTCTTGAGTATTCTCTCATTTCCATAATAAATCTCTATCCATCGCGTTATATTCGGGTCACGCTATACTCGAGTATCTACGGTACTTAAAACATTGAAACATAGTTTGCCAATTTACCAAGTTGTACAATCATGTAATGAAAACCATCAACAAGAAAAATAAGAAATATAACAGCTTGATGGACATTTTGTAGCTGGAACCTACTGTAAACAGATGTCATCTTGAGTTACTTCTTCAAAGTTGAAGATGTTTTAAAATGCAGGCGATTTTCCATGAATGAAACAATGCTCTTTGTGGTTGTAGAATATATAAAGAAACATCTGATACGTTTTGCTGGTGGAAAATCTGATGACAAAATCCTCTTCGATTTAATGAATAATCTTTCAAAATAAAATGTATAAACTGTGACGTAAAATTTGATGGAACTTGTTATTTTAAAATGTAGATCCTTGATGATTCAATCCTTGCACTGTATCAGCTGTATAAATTGGCAATATGTAACAAAAACTTACTTGAAGATATAGATCATTCTGCTAGCATTCAATCAGAAAATATTCTTTATCGCAGAGCCTTGGTATCTATGCGTATCAAAATCTTTGGCTATAGCAAACATTGTAATCTGGAAAAAAACATTTAAAACGCATGTTAAGATCTGAAACTAACATGATTATTTTATCAATTGTTTATGTGCACAGATCCCCAATTAGCAATACGACCAAATTAATCAAATGTTTTCTTTAAAAGAAAACAAATCGTGCTATGCTGTTTATATAAACATCTGTTTTTCACATTAGTGTCGACATGTTGCGAAGTCATTTATCTTAAGATATTTAAAATTACCATCTTCTTTTATCTTCCTTATCAACAAAAACCTTTCTATCCCCACATGCTTATCCAGTGGTGTATTTAGGTTTTGTGCTGCCCTAGGCCTGACTAAACTCGTGCACCCCCTAATTTAAATTTGAGGCACCCCTTCCTGTCAAGGGCACACCTCTTCCTGGTTAATCCCCACCCTTCCTCTTTAAGCTCCACCCTTTCTTCATAGAGCTCCGCCTTTTCCTCTCTTTATATTAAAAGTGGATACCAAGTGCCTACTTGTATATTTTGTATACCATTTCAAATGTATCTATTGAGATAAATAAAATTATGAAATGTTTAAATTCAAGCATTTTTACAAAGAACAGCCACGCATGTCAAGTAAACGGGATCACAGCCGCTCTAATTGGTTGAACAATAAAACCCACAGAAATGGGCACTGTGTATGAGCATATCAGAACTGCACAGCAATAAAACTCACAATAATGTGAAGTGTGTATGAGTGTATCCCAGAGCTCCAGGGCAATAAAACTCAGTAATATGCAGTGTGTATCACAGAATCCACAGCAAGAAAACTCCCAGCAATGCAATGTGCGGTGAGTGTGTCAGCGTATCAGAATTCACAGCAATAAAACACACAGCAATGCAATGTGTGGTGTGTGTCAGCGTATCAGAATCCACAGCAATAAAACTCCCAGCAATGCAATGTGCGGTATGTATGAGTGCATCAGAATCCACTGCAATAAAACGCCCAGCAAACCGAGTGAATATGAGCACACAGCAATTATTTATTCTATATTTACCAGCCTCCGTCCGCGGTAGGGCTGTGTGCAGAGTCAGCAGGGACTGTGTACGGGCTCAGCAGGAGGTCCCTCCAGGCCATGTTAGGATTGCGGCTGTGCCTGGAGCCATCTTGTCAGCAGTGGGGTGCCACTGCCAGAGGGTGCACCATGGCTTTGATTCCCTTCCCGGTGGGTGTTCAGTCCAGAATAGAGTGAGAGTCCGTGTTAACGAAAGGGTGGGCAGCTGAGTTCATGCGTGTCACGTGGTACAGCCAGTCAGGTGGTACTGAGACTCAGTACCACCTGACTGGCCGGACCGCGTGACCTGCACGCACGCAGCCTCACCAGGAGCCAGGCAGCTCAATGACAAATTTCTATCACTGCAGTGCTGGTTAAGGAAAGGTCCACTTTAACCACTTCACTGCTGAGGACGCGCTCAGCGCGTCCTCAGCAGTCCCGCTGGTATGCGGAGGACGCGCTCAGCGCGTCCTCCCATCGGGGTCAGCGTTCGGCCGGGTTCCGGCCGATCGCTGGCCCCTCCGGTGCGGGCTGACATCCTGGATGTCAGCCCGGCATCCGGACCAGCAGCCGCCAGAATTAGGTGTCATCGCGGGGGCGCGATGACACCTAATTCAGGCGCCCCCCCCGCATGTGCGGAGGAGGCGCCTGAAAGGGAGGGGGGGGAGGTCCTTCGGACCTCTCTCCCTCCCGATCGGCGGCGCACAGGGGGTTAACCCAGGCATCATTTGGAAGGGCACAGCCTGCCCTTCCAAATGATGCCTGGCATTAACCCCTGGGGAGCTGGATCGCGAATCGGCGCTGAAAAGCGCCGGTTCGCGATCCTTTCCCGGAGCTGGCCGACATCTTGGATGTCGGCCAAGCCTCCGGGAACTCCCCCAGAGGACTGGCGTCATCGTGCGTAGCACGATGACGCCAGTCCTAGACTTAACCCTAACTGCCACCAACTGTGGAGATAGGGAGTTCCAATGAACTCCCTATCTCCCGATCCGTGGCAGCTAGGGGTTAAAGTTTGGTATCGTTGGATCGGCCAGAGCATGGCCGTTCCAACGATACCAAACATGAAAGTGAAAAATTTTGTAAAAAAAAAAAAAAATGACAAATAAAATTTAAAAAAAAAAAAAAAAAACACTTTTTTTTTTTTTTTTTTTGGTTTGTTAATGCAGCAATATTGTTCCCATTTCAATTATAATGTGAACAATGATGCTGCACTAACGATTTTTGTATGCGGTGCGTTTGTAAAAATAGTGTCATTTTCCCAAAAAAAAAAATGTAACGAGATAGTGGGATAGTGTGTGTAACTGGGATATTGTGTACTGTGCATGGAATAGTGTGTGTGTGTGTGTAACTGGGATATTGTGTACTGCGCGTGGGATAATGTGTGTGTAACTGGGATATTGTGTACTGTGCGTGGGATAGTGTGTGTGTAACTGGGATATTGTGTACTGTGCGTGGGATAGTGTGTGTGTGTAACTGGGATATTGTGTACTGTGCGTGGGATAGTGTGTGTGTAACTGGGATATTGTGTACTGTGCGTGGGATAGTGTGTGTGTAACTGCGATAGTGTGTGTAACTGGGATAGTGTGTGTAACTGCGATAGTGTGTGTGTAACTGCGATAGAGTGTGTGTAACTGGGATAGTGTGTGTAACTGGGATAGTGTGTGTAACTGGGATAGTGTGTAATGTGCGTGGGATAGTGTGTAATGTGCGTGGGATAGTGTGTGTGTGTAACTGGGATATTGTGTAATGTGCGTGGGATAGTGTGTGTGTAACTGGGATATTGTGTAATGTGCGTGGGATAGTGTGTGTATAACTGGGATAGTGTATGTGTAGTGTAATTGGGATAGTTTAGTTTGTGACGTGTAGCTGAGACGTTGTGACATGTACAGTTTGGATATTGTGCAGGCCATTTGTGTATGTCGTGACATTGCGTATGTCGTGCGGTTTGGATGTTGTGCAATTTAATATATTGTGTATGTGATGTGTGGCTTGGATATTGATCATGTTGGGTAGATGAACTCTAGACAGGCAGGGGGGACAGGTGTGGGGACTGAGCGCTATCCAACCTGCACCAGTTTACATCCTCCATGACTGCTCACTGGTGATCCGACATAATCCAGTCACCTCCCTCCTACAGATCAACAGCTCACGCATAACATCTCCTGTGCCTGAGCGCCCATAAGCAGAGTGAATGGGTGACGGCAGAGGACTCATCCACAGACAGACTGAGCATGCGCAAAGAGACCTCACGTTGGGCAGCTGCCACAATCCTCCATTGATTCTGACAACATCAATCACGGAGACAAAAAACAACACACCCTCCCACACAATACCACGCTTTGATTAAGAATGGGAATTCCGAAGGACATTTGTTTTACATCTATGATGTAATTCTCCCGGTCACTCGGTGCCTGTAACTTCTGCCACTCAGCTACAACGCGCTCTCCCGACCTTCCAGAGATGGCGGTGCGGGCAGGTCGCGTGTGACGTCACGGCCGGAAGTGTGGCAGTCTTGGCGCGGTACTGGGCAAGTCCAGTGCGTCCAACGGATTTAGAGATGGCCGAGAGTGGCGGGGAACGGAGCCTAGGAGAGGTCACCGGGCCCCGGGCTGTGCTGGAGCGGATTGTGAACCAGTGGGTGCTGGATTATTACTTCCACTGCGCCATAGAGGCCTTCAGGGGGGACCGGCACGAAGACTTCGCCGAGATCCGGGACATCGTGTCAGGTGAGCGGGGGGGGGGCAGTCTGAGGGGTGTTTTATATTGGGGGCAGTCTGAGGGGTGTTTTATATTGGGGGAGCAGTCTGAGGGGTGTTTTTATACGGGGGGGCAGTCTGAGGGGTGTTTTTATACGGGGGGAGCAGTCTGAGGGGTGTTTTTATACGGGGGGAGCAGTCTGAGGGGTGTTTTTATACGGGGGGAGCAGTCTGAGGGGTGTTTTTATACGGGGGGAGCAGTCTGAGGGGTTGTTTTATATTGGGGGAGCAGTCTGAGGGGTGTTTTATATTGGGGGAGCAGTCTGAGGGTTGTTTTATATTGGGGGAGCAGTCTGAGGGGTGTTTTATATTGGGAGCAGTCTGAGGGGTGTTTTATATTGGGGGAGCAGTCTGAGGGGTGTTTTATATTGGGGGAGCAGTCTGAGGGTTGTTTTATATTGGGGGAGCAGTCTGAGGGGTGTTTTTATATGGGGGAGCAGTCTGAGGGGTGTTTTATATTGGGAGCAGTCTGAGGGGTGTGTTTTATATTGGGGGAGCAGTCTGAGGGGTGTTTTTATACGCGGGGAGCAGTCTGAGGGGTGTTTTTATATGGGGGGAGCAGTCTGAGGGGTGTTTTTATATGGGGGAGGCAGTCTGAGGGGTGTTTTATAATGGGGGGAGCAGTCTGAGGGGTGTTTTTATACGGGGGGAGCAGTCTGAGGGGTGTTTTTATATGGGGGGAGCAGTCTGAGGGGTGTTTTTATTGGGGGGGAGCAGTCTGAGGGGTGTTTTATATTGGGGGAGCAGTCTGAGGGGTGTTTTATATTGGGGGAGCAGTCTGAGGGGTGTTTTATATTGGGGGGAGCAGTCTGAGGGGTGTTTTATATTGGGGGAGCAGTCTGAGGGGTGTTTTATATTGGGGGAGCAGTCTGAGGGGTGTTTTATATTGGGGGAGCAGTCTGAGGGGTGTTTTATATTGGGGAGCAGTCTGAGGGGTGTTTTATATTGGGGGAGCAGTCTGAGGGGTGTTTTATATTGGGGGAGCAGTCTGAGGGGTGTTTTATATTGGGGGAGCAGTCTGAGGGGTGTTTTATATTGGGGGAGCAGTCTGAGGGGTGTTTTTATATGGGGGGAGCAGTCTGAGGGGTGTTTTATATTGGGGGAGCAGTCTGAGGGGTGTTTTATATTGGGAGCAGTCTGAGGGGTGTTTTATATTGGGGGAGCAGTCTGAGGGGTGTTTTTATACGGGGGGAGCAGTCTGAGGGGTGTTTTTATATGGGGGGAGCAGTCTGAGGGGTGTTTTATAATGGGGGGAGCAGTCTGAGGGGTGTTTTTATATGGGGGGAGCAGTCTGAGGGGAGATGTAGTTCTTGCGCGCGTTACAGCGCTTGGCTGGCCCCGTCAAAGCATAACAAATGCTACAACGCACGTCGGTATGGGCGCACCTAAGGCCGGGGGCACACAAGGTGTCTTCTTGTGCGCACTAGCACGCGTTACCGGCGCCCGTCGCAGCGTTGTGATGCGGACGGAGCCGGTCACATGCTTGCGCACACGCACTTAGTGCGCGCGTGCACCTAGAGATCATCACTGTCGATGCGCTAGGATGCGCATCGACGAGGCTGCAAAGCACGACCCTCCATAGGAGGATCGCGCTTTGCAGTCTTGTCGAGGGGGCAGGTGGGCGGTGCGTTAGCGTTTTCTTTATCGCACACTAGTGATTTAAAGAATACGCCTAGTGTGCCCCCGGCCTAAGGACATATCATGGTCAGGGTTTACCTGAAGCCGGCGTATGCAGAGCAGTGTGTTTTATTGTTAATGTTCTGCATGTTTCGTTGAAGTCTTGATCCAGAGGCCGTTGGAGAGCAGTCTGCCGAATTCCCACAAGCTGCGCATAATGCAGTGCCTGTCCCGCGTGGAGGAAGGCGAGGATCTGGGTGAGTGACGCCTTTTTAGAGTAGGACATCAGCGTGTGTGTAATAAATATATATATGTTCATGTTCCAAAAGATTCAGACGTCACCGAGATCGGCTTGGATGAAAATAGAGTATTTAGAAAAACATCAACGTTTCAGTTTCCAACTGCAATTCCTTCAGGATGGAGATATACAGTTGTGTTCAAAATGATTCAACCCCCACTGAAATTGAGTGTTTTGGCCAGTTTGACATTGATTTTGATCATTCAGTCATCTTGCTTACAATTAAATCAAAGAGGCACGTGTAGGTCAGACAAATATAACATAACATTTATAATGAAATAAGCACAAATGTCTTTTCTGTGCTCACATCATTATCAGTTTTATTCAACCCCCAAGTGACATTCAATCTTAGTACTTAGTACAACATCCTTTTACAGTTATAACAGCTTTTAAACGTGAAGCATAGCTTGACACAAGTGTCTTGCAGTGATCTACGGGTATCTTCGCCCATTCGTCATGGGCAAAAGCCTCCAGTTCAGTCACATTCTTAGGCTTGCGCACTGCAACTGCTTTCTTTTAAGTCCCACCAGAGGTTCTCAATTGGATTTAAGTCAGGTGACTGCGATGGCCACTCCAAAATGTTCCAGCCTTTAATCTGCAACCATGCTCTAGTGGACTTGGAGGTATGCTTGGGATCATTGTCCTGTTGAAAGGTCCAACGTCTCCCAAGCCTCAGGTTTGTGACGGAATGCATCACATTGTCATCCGATATCTCCTGGTACTGAAGAGAATTCATGGTACCTTGCACACGCTGAAGCTTCCCTGTACCTGCAGAAGCAAAACAGCCCCAAAGCATGATTGACCCCCCGCCATGCTTCACAGTAGGCAAGGTGTTCTTTTCTTCATAGGCCTTGTTCTTCCTCCTCCAAACATAGCGTTGATCCATGGGCCCAAACCGTTCTAATTTTGTTTCATCAGTCCACAGAACACTATCCCAAAACTTCTGTGGTTTGTCCACATGACTTTTGGCATACTGCAGTCGACTCTTCTTATTCTTGGAGACAGCAAGGGGGTGCGCCTGGGAGTTCTGGCATGGAGGCCTTCATTACGCAGTGTGTGCCGTATTGTCTGAGCTGAAACTTCAGTACCCACATCTGACAAATCTTTTCTCAGTTCCTCAGCAGTCACACGGGGACTTTTCTCCACTCTACGCTTCAGGTAGCGCACAGCAGTCGAAGTCAGCATCTTCTTTCTGCCACGACCAGGTAGCGTTTCAACAGTGCCCTTTGCCTTGAATTTGCGAATGATGATTCCTATGGTCTCTCTTGGTATGTTTAACATCTTTGCAATCTTCTTATAGCCATTGCCCTTCCTGTGAAGAGTAATCACCTCTTCTCTTGTCTTCCTGGACCATTCTCTTGACTTCACCATGTTTGTAACCACACCAGTAAATGTCTAGAAGGAGCTGAGTATCACAGTCATCTTAAAGCTGCCTAATTGGTGCTTATTATGCTTTATTGCTGCTCCGTGACATCCACTGGTATTTTCAATACCTGAATGAAAACACTTGAATGAACCTCTGTTCTTCAGAGTGGTAGTCTTTAAGGGGTTGAATAATTGTGACAATGAAGAATTCACAAAAGAAACATTTACTACTGTATTACAAAACCAATTGATGTCATTTTAGTTGCATATGGTTCTTTAAAAAGTCCTTGTAGGATTTCATTCTGAATACAATTACAAATGTCACTAAATTCCCTAAAACCCTTTACAGCATTGGGGGTTGAATAATTTTGAATACAACTGTATATCTCATGTTATAAAGAGGACCACATGCTTTCTGATGGAGGAAAAACAGCCAGGCCGGAGAATCTGTTATGCTACGCAAATAAAAGGAGACATTCAAGACGAGCGTCCTCGCTCAGGGCTTGATTCCTGGTTGGGAGGTGTAAGATAAATATTTTGAGGGGTGTTGTTTGTATGAGGAATATGTCAGTCTTGCTACAGATAATTCTTCGATATTGCCTTCCCATGTTCTCACTTTGAGCGGCTTGAATCATCAGATGGGAGTGTGGGTATTTTTCCTTTTAACCCCTTCCTTACCGTGATCGAGTTGTCTCAGTCTTCCCTGATGCTCCCGCAGGAGCCGTCTGATGCTTTCACTCCATCTGGTCCAAAGGGACTCAAGTGAAGTTTGTCGGCAAGCGAGCTCCAGAATGTGCCCCCAATGTTTCCAGGATAGATCACCCAGGGCGCTGAAGCTGCCTGAACTGCCCAGAGGTCCATTTACCTTTCACAGATGTCACGGAGCTCAAGCTGTATTTTTATACATGTAGTGACACTGTCTGGCCAGCAGGTGGAGCCTCTGCCTGTCAGATAAGCTCTCCATCTGTAAAATGTATGTCTGTCTGCGCCTGTGTGTTTGTAGCGGAAAATGGATTTCCATAAACGTACTGGGTGCTGGCAGTGTTTTTATGGAGCGGAGGGGTTAATAAACCTGCATTTCTGCCCTGTGACCCTCACTTCTCTCTTAGACTGTCAGTTCGAAACAAACAGCGAGGAGACGCCTCTGGAGTCGGCCGTGCACATTCTGGATGTGATTCAGGGCGAGATCCCTTTCAATGTGGATTTACTGAGATCCCGAAAACAAGCCCTGAAAGAAGCTGTGAGTATGCAGAGCCCCCTCTTTAACACAGATTCATCCTGGGGGGCGGTTACATTTACCGTGAGCTTTAATATAATTTAACCCATCCTATAATATTATAACGTTTCAATCAGTGACTGTAACTACATGCACAACGTGCAGGGAGGCTGATCACAACCCGTGCATTCAGGGGTTAATGGCATTCACAGTGCAGCGTATGCAGCATGTGATGGCTCGGGCTCTCGCACAGTCCTGGCAGCATGTCTCACTAACCAGAGCAAGGGTCTCCACTCTCACACTTTATATTATAGGTTTATGCCAGATATCCGATGTATTGCCTGTATAGCTGCGGTGATATCCGATGTATTGCCTGTATAGCTGCGGTGATATCCGATGTATTGCCTGTATAGCTGCGGTGATATCCGATGTATTGCCTGTATAGCTGCGGTGATATCCGATGTATTGCCTGTATAGCTGCGGTGATATCCGATGTATTGCCTGTATAGCTGCGGTGATATCCGATGTATTGCCTGTATAGCTGCGGTGATATCCGATGTATTGCCTGTATAGCTGCGGTGATATCCGATGTATTGCCTGTATAGCTGCGGTGATATCTATCTGGGGGGGGGGGTACCAAAGAGCTTAATTTAGGAAGGGGCTGCCATATTTTCTGTTCGTTTTGTATAACGCTTGTATTTGTGTTCTTTGTCTCCGTCCAGGCCGTCCTCGTGTGCATAAAGCACAAGCGCTTTGAGAGGGCCTACAGGATTATGCAGAAGTATATCACCAACCACTCGGCAACCAAGGTGAGTGCTGTGCGGTGATTCTCGCAGGATGCCAGAGGTACTGGTACAAACACAGGGGCTTACCTATCTCATGACTGTCAGCTATTTAACCTTCTTATCCCTCAATCATTCTAATGTGTGTTTTTCTTATTCTGTTATAGTACTTCTTAATTTACAACATGGGGGAGAAGGGATTACTGTTTTCATTGCTGGGGGGGGGCATGATATCATTTTACAGAGAGAGAATGTATAAGGAAATAAACCTCAGTTCTAGCAATGCAGTATTATTCCTTGCAAACCCCTCACAGATTTATAGAAAGCCGTGGTGCAGTTTACAGGAGATCATTCCCTTGTGCATGCGCCCAGCATGTCTCCTGCTCAGGTCTGATCATCCCGCTCCTCGCCCACTCTCCCATCCATTCCCCTCGTGTGCTCCTGTATCTCTCCTGACTGTCAGTATGGATTTATGTTTAACGTGCCGGACTGCCCCATGTGATTTAACTCACTGTCAGGTTTTATACATACGGGTCTATTCACAAAGTACTGAAATCTCGTGCAATTCCCGTACTTTACGTTTCGGCAAAATACGGGTAATTAACTATTTAGAGAATGTTTGCAGTATTTTGCCGAAATTGGAGTTGCCACGGCAGTTATCAGACATCAGCGAAAATTGGCATCGGCTGATTCCACCGAACTGCAAAACAAAAGGAAGACTACTGTTCTCCTAGTAAAAAGTCAATAAATTGTGTCAATGATCTAAAAATGCCTTTTAATATACAATAAAAAGGTCTGTTACAAAATGAAAAGTCTTTAACAAATATGGAGAACAAAAATATCGTCTAAAAAGAGGAAAATAAATACAAAAAGGAGTTTTTGCTGAAAATGAAAAGAATGAACAGTCTTTTAAAATAAAAATGAACATTACTTTTATTCCATTGAATCCTCTGGGATTGTTTTAAACCTGTCACATTGAAACACTATAAATCAGGGCATTTCGACGGAATTTATTAGACTCAATAATCTATAGGGAAATTTTGGTGCTGCCGAACTGCAGCGTATTTTGCTGTTGATCCGTCTGTATTTGGGTAATTGACAGCTTTAGTGGATAGACTAGTAGCCCTGATATTCACCATCTGGTGCAATTTGAAGGTTAATGAATATCCATAGTGTTTAGTGTCCGCTGTGAAGACGCCGTCGCTCTCGGTCTGCAGATCTTGCTCCGTGTTAACGTGTCTGTGCTGAATGTGCAGACCCTCCCGCGATGCCTTGGAGCTCGGTTTGCATCGTTATAATGTATTGTGTCCCTGTTAGGTCTTGCGAGCGGAAATCCTCAACATCATCAAGACCAAGAACGTGAATCACCCATTGATCAAAAACTTCTCCTTATTTGGAGTGAAGCGGAAGATCTTCCAGCTGTTTGAGCGTTTCGTTGATGACTCCGTGCCTTTCCTTCTGACGGTAAAGTTTGACCTCGTGTTCATTAATGTGCCGTGCATTTTTCATGTTAGGTGTTGCCATGCGGTCATGATTTGCCTGTGTTTTAAGGACAGCACGGTGCATACCGCTGACCTGGGGGGACGCAGGCTTTAATACGTCTCTTGTGTGAGTGATTAGGGCTGCCACCGGAGGGGTGATTTGGCATCAGGGGTCCCACCAGGCCTGGGATCTGGGTCTGAGCTGCTTGCTTTGGGATCTTGGCCTCTTGCTCCTGCCCCTTGTGAACAGGTCATTCTGGTAGCTTTTTATGCTCCCCTTAAATAAATCTTGTCTGGCAACTAGCTATGCACCGATACTAGTATCGGTGCTGATACTGTCGTTTGCACGATACAAACCCTCTCTTCCCCCCCCCCCCCCCCCCCGATACCGGAAGCCAGCACTGGGCCGGCTTGCCGCTATCTGCACGGCTGGGGAAGCTGGTCGCGTGCATGAAAAGCACTTGGTCAGCGTTCCCCTCCGGCGGGCTGCAATACTCACCCCTTCCGAAGGTCCGGTCGCACGGCTGTGGCGCGATCACGTGGCCGCCGGGCTCCTCTGTGACGCTGTCTCCAGTGCGACCGGACCTTCGGCAGGGGTGAGTATTGCAGCCCGCCGGAGGGGAACGCTGGCCGAGTGCTTTTCATGCACGCGGCCAGCTTCCCCAGCGTTCGATATAGGTCTGAGACCTGGGGGCATATCCATGTCAAGGCACCTCTAATGAGGGTGAGTCCTATCCAAAAAGGAAGCCACAGGCTGCTGTATAGCAAACCATACCTGCTCATGCTGCTTGTCAGACACGAGGTAGACTGGTGGGCCTTTTATTTATGCTCCCCCCAGAAACAAAATCCACTTTAGGATCAAAAACAAAGACACAGCGGAATTAGAGGTGCCTTGACGTTTGGCGGGTGAGCTTAATCTTATAATGGCCATTAATAAGAAACCAACGCCTCTTATTGCGTTTTGTTTCACACGGTGTAATGGGAATAAGCGCATTTTTTTTCTTTGTTTTACACATGTTGTTTGGCTGGATGCATTTGGTGGTTGCAGCTGCCCCATCGGGGAATAGGCGTGACCCCTCCTGTACTATGTAATCTATATATTGTTTAGCTCAGTGTTTCTCAAGAGGTGGGTCGCGACCAGGGGCAGACTGGGTAGCGGGGCAATTGCCCCCAGGCCTCTCTAATGCCTGGGACCTGCTGATGCATCTTACCTGCAGCGTCCCAGGCGGCGCGGCTCCCTCTGAATGTTCCCAAGTGCCACCTGGGACCCGCTGCATCAGGTAAAATACTCTGTAATGGCAAGGTGGGGGGGGAGAATCTCTAATGAGAAGGTGTGGGATGGTGACTGGTGACACGCTCTCTACTCCCAACGCCAGGAGCCACTGTGCACAATGCACATCTCAGTGAAGCAAAGTATATTTATATAGGCCAGCCTCCCATGGAGGCGTTTTATGAATGGTTTGAACCAATGGTGCTTTCCCATTGGTCCAAGCTATTCCATTGCTCTTCAGTGTCTCTCTGAGGCACTAAAGAGCGTAGGTTCAGGAAGTAGGTAGCGCCAGACGTTGCAGACTTCTCAATCTCTTGGCCAGCTTGAGCGTATGCGATTAGCGTAGAGTTCAGCTACAAAAATTACGTAGGCTCAGGGAGGGTAGGCTGCCGCTGTGGAAAAATAATGTGCGAAGTGGCAGAGACAGATGGCAGGGGAGTGCGGAGCAGGCGAGTTTAAGTTTTTTTTATAATATTTTATTATTCATTAAGTAGTGATTTAAATTAGAGTTGCTTTGTCTACCATCACCCCAGACTTTGAGACACGTATTTAGAGCAAGAAGCATCCCCAGCTTTCCCTTAAGTTATTAATTTCATATGTTTCAATAACAGTTTATTTTATTGGGTTTTTGCCTCAACATCACTTTTGTTTTCACTAGTTCTGTGATTACTGCACTATCCATTTTTGGAAAGAATCCCGGTTTACAAAATTGTTTAAAAAGTGCAGACATTGTAGAATGTTGCACATGTTGTTTTGTGGAATGAATTATAATGTTTCAGAAATTCAATTATTTTTGGGTCGCGACTTAATGACCAATGACAATTGTGGGTCCGGAGGGTCCACAGGTTGAGAACCACTGTAAACTTATACAATTTTTCCATCTATTTTTTTTCCTTGGTAAATTAGTGACTTTATTGAGGGCTGTATAAAGATTGGGATTTATTTATTATTACTTTATTGAGGGCTGTATGAACATTGTGATTTATTTATTATTTTATTGATGACTGTATAAAGATTGGGATTTATTATTATTATTATTGATAGCCATCAATAGCCAGTATGAAGATTGCGATTTATTTATTCTGATTTTATTGATGGCTGTATACAGATTGCAATTTATTTATTTTGATGGCTGTATGAAGATTGCGATTTATTTATTTTTATTGATGGCTGTATACAGATTGGGATTTATTATTATTGATAGCTGTATGAAGATTGTGTTTTATTTATTCTGATTTTATTGAGGGCTGTATAAAGATTGGGATTTATTTATTATTATTATTGAGGGCTGTATAAAGATTGCAATTTATTTATTATTATTGAGGACTGTATAAAGATTGCAATTTATTTATTATTATTGAGGACTGTATAAAGATTGGGATTTATTTATTATTTTGATGTTTTTGTATCTTTTGAGATTTCCCCAGCCCTTTTATAAAGAAGTATTTTTGCAATTTAAATCGGTTATTTTTTGTTTGCACAGGGTTAATCTTACTGATAAGCACAGCATGAGTTTTTTTTGTTGTTGTTTTATGTTGCACTCTGAGTTACTCCTGCGCCACGGTATCTGAGAGCGTCAGGTCAGGGTTGGTCAGGGTTGCAGAGCTCTCTATGTTAAAGGGCCTGTCCTGGTTTTTCAGGTTGCTGAGAAAGATCAGGAGTCGTCTGGTTTGTGTAAAGAATCTCCGACACCAGATATCCAGAATGAGCAGGAGGCACCAACCTCACCCCTTCAAACAGATCCCACCGAGACCCTGCGCACACCCAGGTGAGTGACCGAGCGGTACACAACATTAAAGGGACGCACTCAGCAAATACAGGGGCCATGAAAACCCAGGGGGATTATTCTCCTCTCCAACACCCCGCTGAGTAGATTTATATAGCAGTGACAAGTATACTCTGCACTTTACAGGTCACATTAAAACAGAGGGCGGTGCAGTAGTAATACAGTTTATATAGCAGTGACAGGTGTACTCGGCGCTTCACAGTACAGCAGAGGGCGGTGCAGTAGTTACACAGTTTATATAGCAGTGACAGGTGTACTCGGCGCTTCACAGTACAGCAGAGGGCGGTGCAGTAGTTACACAGTTTATATAGCAGTGACAGGTGTACTCGGCGCTTCACAGTACAACAGAGGGCGGTGCAGTAGTTACAGTTTATATAGCAGTGACAGGTGTACTCGGCGCTTCACAGTACAGCAGAGGGCGGTGCAGTAGTTACACAGTTTATATAGCAGTGACAGGTGTACTCGGCGCTTCACAGTACAGCAGAGGGCGGTGCAGTAGTTATACAGTTTATATAGCAGTGACAGGTGTACTCGGCGCTTCACAGTACAGTAGTTATAGTTAGAGCTGGCAAGTTGCTTCTAAATTATTTTTATTTTTTTGCATGATTCGAGTGTGAGGCCGACCTTCACTTACTTTTGAGAAAGTCGAGGGATCAGCGGTTATAGACAGAGTGTCCGCCCAGCGTCACAGCCATTGGGATCAGAAGCCGTCTGCTCTCTCGGAGATCAGGCGGACGCTACATCAAATAAAAATTCCAGATCCCCCAATTTTCTGAAAAGTAGAAGCGAGGCTGGCCTCAAACTTTGTTTTAGATGTGGCAGCTGCAGGGATATCGTGGAGTGTGACGGCGCTTGTGGCCGATGTTTCCTGGTACAGTTGTGCTGCTCAGTTTGCATCCGCTGCCGGCAGAGTTTGTGATTTCTGGGCCGTTATTCAGGGAATATGAATGGTAACACGGTCACGTTCCTTTCACTCATGGTTCGTGTTTGAAGCCATTTATTATCAATCAAGTGCGTTTACTCTTTATAAATCATAACTAGGGATGCACCGATACCACTTTTTTAAGACCGAGTACGAGTACCGATACTTTTTAAAAGTACTCACCGATACCGAGTACCGATACTTTTATTTAATGTCATGTGACGCTTTCCAATAGGAACAGACCTCATAAAAATTTATATGAGATTGACCGCAGCTCACATGGATTTGCCCCAGCTCACATGGGTTTGCCCCCAGCTCACATGGGTTTGCCCCAGCTCACATGGGTTTGCCCCCAGGTCACATGGGTTTGCCCCCAGGTCTCATGGATTTGCCCCCAGGTCACATGGATTTGCCCCCAGGTCTCATGGATTTACCCCCAGGTCTCATGGATTTACCCCCTGGTCTCATGGATTGGCCCTCAGGTCTCATGGATTGGCCCTCAGGTCTCATGGATTGGCCCCCAGCTCTCATGGATTTACCCCCAGGTCTCATGGATTGGCCCCCAGCTCTCATGGATTTGCCCCCAGGTCTCATGGATTGGCCCCCAGGTCTCATGGATTGGCCCCCAGGTCTCATGGATTGCCCCCAGGTCTCATGGATGGCCCCCAGGTCTCATGGATTTGCCCCCAGGTCTCATGGATTTGCCCCCAGGTCTCATGGATTTGCCCCCAGGTCTCATGGATTTACCCCCAGGTCTCATGGATTTGCCCCCAGGTCTCATGGATTTGCCCCCAGGTCTCATGGATTGGCCCCCAGGTCTCATGGATTGGCCCCCAGGTCTCATGGATTGCCCCGCAGCTCTCATGGATTGGCCCCGCAGCTCTCATGGATTGGCCCCGCAGCTCTCATGGATTGGCCCCGCAGCTCTCATGGATTGGCCCCGCAGCTCTCATGGATTTGCCCCGCAGCTCTCATGGATTTGCCCCGCAGCTCTCATGGATTGGCCCCGCAGCTCTCATGGATTGGCCCCGCAGCTCTCATGGATTGGCCCCGCAGCTCTCATGGATTTGCCCCACAGCTCTCATGGATTTGCCCCGCAGCTCTCATGGATTTGCCCCGCAGCTCTCATGGATTTGCCCCGCAGCTCTCATGGATTTGCCCCGCAGCTCTCATGGATTTGCCCCGCAGCTCTCATGGATTTGCCCCGCAGCTCTCATGGATTTGCCCCGCAGCTCTCATGGATTGGCCCCCAGCCCCGCGGATACCGGCAAGCCGGCCCAGCGCCGGCTTCCGGTATCGGCGGGATGTATCGGGCCATTTGCACGAGTAACAAGTACTCGTGCAAACGGCAATATCGGCCCCGATACCGATACTAGTATCGGTATCGGTGCATCCCTAATCCTAACGACAACAGAAACTCCCCAAATCACCGGATCAAAACCTTTACACCCCCCTGCTCTTAATAGCGGGTATCGCCCCCTTTAACATCAGTGACAGCTTGAAGTCTTTTGTGGTGTCTGTGGATGAGGCTCTTTATCTTCTCAGATGGTTCTTCTGGGCATAAAGCCTCCAGTTGCTGTAATTTCTTGGTCTCTTACATGAACTTCACGTTTATCTCCCCAGAGCGACTCAATGATATTAAGGTCAGGAGACGGAGAAGGCCACTCCAGAACCTTCACTTTATTCTGCTGTAGCCAATGACAGCTCGACTTGGCCTTGTGTTTTGGATCATTGTCATGTTGGATTGTCCCAGTACGTCCCATGTGCAGCTTCCGGCCTGATGAAGGCACATTTTCCTCCAGGATCTTTTGATAACATACTGCATTCATCCTGCCATCAATTCTGACCAAACTTCCTGTTCCTTTTTGTAGCTCACACCCCAAAACATCAGCGATCCACCTCCATGTTTCACAGTAGGAATGGTGGACCTTTCATCGTAGGCCTTGCTGACTCCTCTCCAAATGTTTATGGTTGTGACCAAAAAGTTCAGTTTTGGTCTCCTCCCTCCAAATGACTTTATGCCAGAAGGTTTGAGGTTTGTCTGTGTGCTGTTTGGTGTATTGTAAGTGGATACTTTGTGGTATTTGCGTAGTAACGGCTTTCTTCATGCAGCCCACCTTTCTTCAAGCTCCTCCTTATTGTGTATCTTGAAGCAGCCGCACCACATCTTTTCACAGAGTCCTGTATTTCACCTGAAGTTATTTGTGGCTTTTTCTTTGCATTTTCCTGGCAGTTGTGGCTGAAATTTTAGTTCTACCTGACCGTGGTTTGGTTTCAGCAGAAGCCCTCATTTTCCGCGTCTTAGATTTTGAACACTGCTGATTGGCTGATTCTCAATTCCTTGGATATCTTTTTATATCTCTTTCCTGTTTTATACAGTTCCTTTATACCTTTGACAATTCTTTTGCTTTCCCCATGACTCAGAATCCAGAAACGTCAGTGCAGCACTGGATGAAAGCAGCGAGGGTCTGTCAGGAGTCCAGAAACACATTGACCTTTTACACACACCCACACCACACCCATTTAATAGCCATTCAAACCTGTTTGTGTCAACTTGTGAGCATGTTATGAGGCCAAAATCACCAGGGTGTATAAACGTTTTGATCAGGGTGATTTGGGGAGTTTCTGTTGTTATGATTTATAAAGAGTAAACACATTTGATGGATAATAAATGGCTTCAGACAAAACACTAACCGTGAGTGAAAGAAATGGAACTGTGTTATCATTCATATTCCCTGAATAATGGCCGAGAAATCACAAATTCTGCCGGCAGCGGATGCACACTTATCTGCACAACTGTACAGTTGTGTTCAAAATGATTCAACCCCCACTGAAATTGAGTGTTTTGGCCAGTTTGACATTGATTTTGATCATTCAGTCATCTTGCTTACAATTAAATCAAAGAGGCACGTGTAGGTCAGACAAATATAACATAACATTTATAATGAAATAACCACAAATGTCTTTTCTGTGCTCACATCATTATCAGTTTTATTCAACCCCCAAGTGACATTCAATCTTAGTACTTAGTACAACATCCTTTTACAGTTATAACAGCTTTTAAACGTGAAGCATAGCTTGACACAAGTGTCTTGCAGCGATCTACGGGTATCTTCACCCATTCGTCATGGGCAAAAGCCTCCAGTTCAGTCACATTCTTAGGCTTGCGCACTGCAACTGCTTTCTTTTAAGTCCCACCAGAGGTTCTCAATCGGATTTAAGTCAGGTGACTGCGATGCCAACTCCAAAATGTTCCAGCCTTTAATCTGCAACCATGCTCTAGTGGACTTGGAGGTATGCTTGGGATCATTGTCCTGTTGAAAGGTCCAACGTCTCCCAAGCCTCAGGTTTGTGACGGACTGCATCACATTGTCATCCAATATCTCCTGGTACTGAAGAGAATTCATGGTACCTTGCACACGCTGAAGCTTCCCTGTACCTGCAGAAGCAAAACAGCCCCAAAGCATGATTGACCCCCCGCCATGCTTCACAGTAGGCAAGGTGTTCTTTTCTTCATAGGCCTTGTTCTTCCTCCTCCAAACATAGCGTTGATCCATGGGCCCAAACAGTTCTAATTTTAATACATCGACTCTGAGGCTCCTATTGCTTCTCTTTCTTGCTTTTATTAACATAGCAGCAAGTGGCAACTAGCAAGAACTTTGAAAATATGAAGCATTTATATTGAATAAAGAGAAAAACATAACAGTAATAACAGGTATATGGTATCTTCTAACACCCCTTCCACTCCTTTTGGATCTTTCCTGTTCAGTGCCCATCAAAACCAATCCATGTCCCTCCTACTTCCTCTTTCTTAGCTGCTCGGCGACTAGATAAGTATATATATTATCTCTGCTGTGATATCCCGTTTTTGACTATTGATTTTGGGATATACATACATACATACATGTGTTTATACTGTTATTTATTTATGTTTGTTTAGTCTCTAGTGAGCGCCCGGCTTTAACCGCGGCGTTTGCGTTTTTTTTCTCCAAGTTTCCCTTTTGATCTCCCTGGTGACCGCGGTGTAACCCCGTCTGCCTGCCTCTCCGAGACGCTGCACGCGCTCGCTGGCTATGTGGGCGGGGTGTGCCCGATAGGTCTGCGCACGCAGGGGAAATTCCGGACATTCTCCCGGCTTCATCCAGCGCCATGCCTCGTGGAAAGACCCCGCAACATGCAGCCTCCCCGGCAGAGATCTCCGCACAGTCCTCCGATGAGAGTGTGGGTGAGCAATCCCAACCTCCTGTGCTTGTGCAGGGACAGATGGCTCCTTCCCAGCCTCCCACCTTAGACCCTTACATGCAGGCGTCCATTGACTCTGCTGTTTTTAAAGTGGTTTCAGTTTTATCTGCAGATTTTACCCGCTCATTAAAAGATATTATGGCAGAAAATCGCCACCTTGACAACCCCCCCGCCAGTGGCGGATTATGACATGGGCAACACTCACCGCGGTGAGGCCCTTCAATACCATGGAACGAGTGTCCAATTCACTTAAGAAAGTGTTCTCCGGGGTTTTTCCACGGGCCGGTGGATATCGGGGCCGAGCTGCCGGCCGTGCAAAACCCTTCGCTTCAGGTCCCGCAGGAGGCAATCCCTCCACTGCAACGGCTCCCGCGCCGTCCCCGTTCTTCCCTTCCCGATCCCGACCATGGAGGGGCAGAGGATTCCGGGGTTCCAGAGGCGGTCATTCTTCCTCAACCTTCAGGCATGCAGGTACCTTTTAAACCTTCTTCATCCGTCTACGACCAAAGTAGGAGGTCGTTTAAAATTGTTTCACACAGCATGGTGTCACATTACGTCGGACCCTTGGGTCCTCAATACTGTTCTAGGTTTTGTTCTGGAGTTCTCTTCTTCCCCGCTCCAACTGCAGATTCCTCTCCCTCTCCCCTTTTCAGGGGACGGTCAGACGCTGGTGGAGCGGGAGATTACAGAATTATACCAAAAAGGAGCCATAGAACGGGCCCCGCAGGGACCCTCGGGCTTCCTGAGCAACCTGTTCTTGTTCCCCAAGAAGGGCGGAGGTGTTCGTCCAGTTATCAACCTCAAGGAGTTGAATGGGTCAGTGATCTATCGTCATTTCCAGATGGAGGGCATGCACATGCTCAAAGATATATTGAGACCCCGCGATTGGTTGGCAAAAGTGGATCTCAAGGATGCGTACCTGACCATCCCTATTGCCAAGGAATCACGGGATTTCCTTCAGTTCCGTTGGGGTCCCGACCTATGGCGGTTCCATTGCCTGCCGTACGGCCTCTCTTCGGCTCCTTGGTGCTTTACCAAGATGCTGAAACCGGTCGTAGCATGGCTACGCGCCAAAGGGGTCCGTCTCATTATATATTTGGACGACGTGTTGCTGATGGCAGCCTCGGAGAATCAGCTACGCCTCCACGTATATTGGACGGTCAGTCTTTTCCAGTCTCTGGGATTTCTGGTGAATCAAGAAAAATCAATCCTCTCTCCATCTCAAACCCTGGAATTTCTGGGATTCGGGGTGACCAGTGTCATGATGTCTCTCACTGTCCCTCTACCCAAGTGCCGATCTATCTTATGCGAAGTTCGGTCCCTTTTGGAGGCTCACACCCCATCCTTACGAGACCTAGCTCGCGTGATCGGTCTTCTAGCGGCCACACGGCTAGCTGTCAAACCAGCCCGTTACATTATCGGGTCCTCCAACGCCTGAAGGCCCTTTTTCTCAGACGGGGTCTCCCCTATTCTGCTCCGATCTCTCTCTCAGGAGAGGCCAGACTGGACTTGGAATGGTGGATCGCTCACCTCCACTCCTGCAACGGCAGGCCTATCCTGGTGCCACCCCCGACGCTTACAATCGACTCAGACGCTTGTGGGTCAGGCTGGGGTGCTTATTGCGACGGTTCCTCCACGGGAAGTCGCTGGTCTGTGCAGGAGCGTCAACTGCACATGAACGGTCTGGAGCTCTTGGCAGGACTTTTTGCACTTCAGAGTTTCCTCAAAGATCGCGTTCATCGTTCAGTCCTCCTCCGGATGGACAATTTCCCAGCAGTTCGATATATCAACTCGCTGGGCGGCCCTCGCTCCCTCCTTCTGACAACAATGGCTTCCCGCCTCTGGGAGTGGTGTTTTCAGACCGGGATCGAGGTCCAAGCACAGTTCATTCCAGGAATCTCGAACCAATCTGCGGATTGGAACTCGAGACATACAGAGGACTCCGGGGATTGGCGTCTGAGCTCGGCAGCTTTCTCCGACGTGACATCCCTTTGGGGACCATTTCACGCGGATCTTTTTGCCAGCCGGCTCAACGCCCATCTTCCGATCTTCTTCAGTTGGCGACCAGACCCACTGGAAGAGGCAACGGACGCTTTCCTTCAGAATTGGTCCGGGGCTTGCCAGTACGCCTTCCCGCCATTTCAACTGATAGCTTGCACACTGCATCAGGTCAGGACGCAACAGGCCCAGATTGTGATCATCACCCCCTTTTGGCAGAACCAACCTTAGTTCCCGGTACTATTGGATCTCCTCATGGATGTTCCCCGTTTTCTCCCGACTCTCCCGGATCTCCTGAGAGGCGCCTCCGGGCAACCTCACCCTCTCCTGTCACCAGGATCCAGTCGGTTATTGGCCTCACTGGTTTCGGGACGCCCGGGGGAGCCAGAGAGTTTTCGGACCGAACTACTGCACTCCTACGCCAGGCGTGGCCCCAGGTACTCGATCCTGCTACAAGTCAGCTTGGCTCACCTGGCATCATTGATGTCTGTCAAGGGATCAAGATCCCTTCCAGGCCTCTTTGAGCTTTGTTTTGGATTTCCTTACGGAGATCTTCGATCAAGGCAAAGCTTATCGCAAACTCAATGTGTATAGATCAGCTTTATCGTTGGTTTTCAGGGGACACCTTTGGGCAAACATCCGTTGGTGTGTCGTCTGCTTAAGGGTATCAGATCTGGCCGTCCTCCGTTGCCTAGATATACGACAACTTGGGACGTGCATATCCTCCTTGATTTTTTTTGGAACAATGGCGCTCGAACAAGGATTTAACCCTACGTCAGCTTTCGGCTAAATTATTGGCCTTTCTTTGCATGATTTCTTGCAAACGGGTGGCTGATGTCAGGGCGTTAGACTTCAAAGCTCGTTCTTTCATACCAGAAGGCGTGCGCTTTGACCTCTCCCGCCGTACTAAAACGTCCATTTCGTCTGCCTTTTACCCGGCCTTCCCATCGCGCCCGGCTTTATGCCCGGTCCTTTGTCTTCAGGAATACGAATCTCGTACTGCCGCCCTCCGGGGCACGGAGGTTTCACCTCTCTTTATTTCATTCAAAGCTCCCTTCGCTTCGGTAGGTACAACTACGCTCGCGCTCTGGCTTCGCTGGCTCTTAGTATTAGCGGGTGTAGATACCTCAATTTTTGGAGCTCATTCGGTTTGTAGCGCTGTTGCTTCTTCCGCTGTGTCGGCAGGTTGTCGGTTGGAGGACTTATTGCGATCAGCTGACTGGTCCAGAGAGTCCACCTTCTGTTCATTTTATTTCAAACCTGTTGTTCATTGGTCATCCGCAGTTGTGGGTTAGCTTTGAACAAGCAATAGGAGCCTCAGAGTCGATGTATTAAAATTATAGAATTTAGCTAAGTATGACGATAAGTTAGAATTTTAATAATAAGACTCTGAGGCGAGTATTGCCCACCTCTCCCGCCGCTATTGTGGTTTTGGTTATTTCCTGGGTCTGCGGATCCAATATCTTCCACTCTCATGTTTTTTCTTTCCTCAGCCTCATAACGGATTTCCTGGTTCCCGGTGGATTGCCCTTTGGGTTCCCTATATACCTACACTGATCACCTCGTACAGCAAAGAAAGAGGAAGTAGGAGGGACGTGGATTGGTTTTGATGGGCACTGAACAGGAAAGAGGACAGATCCAAAGGAGTGGAAGGGGTGTTAGATACCATATACCTGTTGTTATTACTGTTATGTTTTTCTCTTTATTCAATATAAATGCTTCATATTTTCAAAGTTCTTGCTAGTTGCCACTTGCTGCTATGTTTAATAAAAGCAAGAGAGAGAAGCAATACTCGCCTCAGAGTCTTATTATTAAAATTCTAACTTATCGTCATACTTAGCTAAATTCTATAATTTTGTTTCATCAGTCCACAGAACACTATCCCAAAACTTCTGTGGTTTGTCCACTTGACTTTTGGCATACTGCAGTCGACTCTTCTTATTCTTTGGAGACAGCAAGGGGGTGCGCCTGGGAGTTCTGGCATGGAGGCCTTCATTACGCAGTGTGCGCCGTATTGTCTGAGCTGAAACTTCAGTACCCACATCTGACAAATCTTTTCTCAGTTCCTCAGCAGTCACACGGGGACTTTTCTCCACTCTACGCTTCAGGTAGCGCACAGCAGTCGAAGTCAGCATCTTCTTTCTGCCACGACCAGGTAGCGTTTCAAAAGTGCCCTTTGCCTTGAATTTGCGAATGATGCTTCCTATGGTCTCTCTTGGTATGTTTAACATCTTTTCACAGGAAGGGCAATGGCTATAAGAAGATTGCAGAGTAATCACCTCTTCTCTTGTCTTCCTGGACCATTCTCTTGACTTCACCATGTTTGTAACCACACCAGTAAATGTCTAGAAGGAGCTGAGTATCAGTCATTTTAAAGCTGCCTAATTGGTGCTTATTATGCTTTATTGCTGCTCCGTGACATCCACAGGTGTTTTCAATACCTGATTGAAAACACTTGAATGAACCTCTGTTCTTCAGAGTGGTAGTCTTTAAGGGGTTGAATAATTGTGTCAATGAAGAATTCACAAAAGAAACATTTACTACTGTATTACAAAACCAATTGATGTCATTTTAGTTGCATATGGTTCTTTAAAAAGTCCTTGTAGGATTTCATTCTGAATACAATTACAAATGTCACTAAATTCCCTAAAACCCTTTACAGCATTGGGGGTTGAATAATTTTGAACACAACTGTATGTGTGTGCTATACTTGTAAAGCAAAATGAATCATTTCAGGGGACGCAGTGATGTCAGGGCTGTTTTACATGTGCTGCTTTTATATACACTGAACTCTGAATTGGTCTGGAAATGCTTCTGATGTTTCAGGTCAGATACTGACCGTGGCCCTGTGTTCGGCCTATCTGTCATCAGGGCTAAGTTCCGGCTTCTCTGTCAAGATCAGAACTCAGATCTCCAGTTCAGAAAGCTCTGCGAGATGGACTATCCGAGCCATCAAAAGGCTACTGCCCTGGAGAGCACTACGACGCAGAAACTGGCCAGCTCCAGGCAGAGTACGGAAAGCACGCCCCAGCAGAAACGGACCAGCTCAAGGGAAGGTACGGAAAGCTCTTCCCAGCAGGAACGGGACAGCTCCAGGGAGGATGTGGAGAGCACTCCGCGGCAGAAACAAACCAGCTTCAGGCAGAGTATCGAAAGCACTTCCCGGCTGGAGCGGACCAGCTTCAGAGAGGACGCTGAGATGAGTCCCAGGCAGAAGCAAACCAGCCCCAGGGTGGATGTTGAGAACACTCCCCGTCAGAAGCAGGCCAGCTCCAGGGTGTATGTGGAGACCAGTCCCCATCAGAAGCGGGCCAGCTCCAGGGAGGATGTGGAGACCAGTCCCCATCAGAAGCGGGCCAGCTCCAGGGAGGATGTGGAGACCAGTCCCCATCAGAAGCGGGCCAGCTCCAGGGAGGATGTGGAGACCAGTCCCCATCAGAAGCAGGCCAGCTCCAGGGAGGATGTGGAGACCAGTCCCCATCAGAAGCGGGCCAGCTCCAGGGAGGATGTGGAGACCAGTCCCCATCAGAAGCGGGCCAGCTCCAGGGAGGATGTGGAGACCAGTCCCCATCAGAAGCAGGCCAGCTCCAGGGAGGATGTGGAGAGTAGTCCCCATCAGAAGCGGGCCAGCTCCAGGGAGGATGTGGAGACCAGTCCCCAGAAGCGGGTGCGCTCTGGGGAAATCCTGAGGAGCCCCAGCTGCAAACAGCCTCGTCGGAGCACAGAGACCTTCAGGGAAGTCGTCCTGGAGTCTGACAGTGAGGGTGAAAATGACGATGTCATCATGGCGACCAAACCAACTAACAGCAAACCCAGCAATGCCTCCTCTAATGTACGTCAAAAGAAACCAGCTGCGGCACTCAGGAGCAGGAGAAGGTCAGTGATCTGGCAGTTCAGACTCTTAAGCGTGCATTGATTACAGTGCATGATGGGAAGATGACTGGCATGTGGGTTGTGAGCAGTTTCCTTATTTTCCCAATCCATTAACCTCCCTGGTGGTATTCCCGAGTGTGACTCGGGGTTAAAGTTTGCTACCGCGAACGTTAACCCCGAGCCACACTCGGACTGCATACTCACCTCATCCTGCGCTCCCTCGCTTTCCCCCGCAGTGTGATCGCAGCGGCTTGCTTCCTGGTAACACTCCCTGCAAATCACACGATGCAGGGGGGCGGGACCAGGCTGCAAACTGTAAAAAGAAGGAAAGAGTATTCCAATGTAAATCCCCAGCAGCATGACATGCTCATGAACGGCCACTAGGTGGCACTAAAGGATCAGAAACAGACCATACATACTCAGTCTAATATCGCACCCTTGTTTTCTGAAAGATTTTAGTGTTTTTGGTTTGATTTTATTATTGAATAGAATTGATTAGCATTATTTTGGATAATTATTTTTGGGATAATAAATTACGTCGCGTTCCAAACTTTATTGGACTCCGTGTCTTTACTAGACTCTTGTTTGCACGGATTTCAGTGCGTTATTCTTCATTATTACAGGCTTACTGTATATAAAAAAGCACATTTCCTTTAAAAAAAAATTGAGATGCTTTTAGACACACAATTTTGAAAAAATTAGACCGCCAGGGAGGTTAAACCAGTGTTTCCCAAACCTGTCCTTGGGACCCTCTGACAGGCCAGGTTTGCAGGATATGTGATATGATTTGCTGCTCAGTGATTGCAGGATTTAGTCTGTATTTCCCCAAGGTGATCTGCAAAATCTGTCCTGTTAGAGGGTCCTGAGGACAGGTTTCGGAAACACTGCTTTAAAGGCTTCTCGTTATGTCTGCCTGTGTTTTTATATGAAGACCGGCCGATAACCCCTGAATCACTCCTTTCTCTACATATTCAGGTTCTTTGACGAATCGAATGATCTGGAGCAGCAGGACACATGGAGCGACGAGGAAGAATTGTTCCAAAGCAAGAGTGAGTGTCACCGGGTTGTTTTAATGTATGTGGCTACATGCGTGTCTGTGTATATTAGGGATAGATCGATATCATTTTTTCAGGGCCGATACGATACCGATTATCGGCAGCTTTTCTGGCCGATAGCCGATATTTGCCTATATTCCGTAAATTTAAAGTTGTGAAAAAAATGCTCAAATCTGACATTATGCCATGAACTCAATGTGTTTAACATTTAAACATTGCACCACGTGCACTTCATTTATTCAATTTAATAATAATTTTTTATTTAAGCTTTTATTTTTACAATCAGACGGTGTCTTTGGCTTTTCTTAAAGATCCCTCATATGACCCTGTATGTAAGGGGTTCAGCAACCTTGGCCCTCCCTACAAAGTTTGTGCTTACTTAACCAGAGCTGTTGTAAACTTACCAGAGCCATTATAGTCTATGAGGTTGTTAACTTAACCAGAGCGCGAGTAAACTTAAGTTAGTACTGACTTTGTAATATTGCCACACATGTTTTGGAATTACATCTGCTATGATGCTCAGCTTCTCATTAGGTTCTTGGAGCCTCATGAGAAATCCAGTTCCAAAACATCTGGAGGGCCCAGCTTGCTGACCCCTGCTGTAGGAAATAGACCCTGCATCTCCTGCATAGGGAATTCCCTGCCAGCTGGGAGGTAAGCCCCATTTCTGTTGCCATCACGCTCATGCGCAATATGGTCAGTGAGCAGGGGTTGTTTTGCAGTGAGGGCTTACAGCCTGATGTGGGAGCAGCCCCGGATTCGCACAGTTCTGTGGGATCTTGCGTGTCGCAGCTGCAGTGAATCAACTTGTCCAATTATCGGCAAATAAAATGCTGTTACCGATATCAGAAATTTTCTGAATATCGGCGCCGATAATCGGCAAAACCGATATATCGGTCTATCCCTAGTGTATATACAGCTATCTTTTCATAAAGCCGTTAAAACTCCACATCCTGAGGATGCCATTTATATATGTGCTTGCATCATGTGGTTTCCCTCACATAGAAATGGTCCAGGGCCTACATTGTCCTGTAGAAACCAACACTTATCACTCATCATTTTTTATATACCCTCCTTTTTACTGGAGACACAGCTTTTTATAAACACCATAAGATTTCTGCTTCCCCCCCCCCCCCCCAGGGAGATAGACGGAGCCCGGCATGAAAAAAGTCTGGATGGGGCTGAATTGTATTTTGCAATAGCGTAAACCACAAGTGAATGCAACCAGAGCTTGCATGGAGATGCACTTTACTGAACTGTTTGTATTTATTTTCAAAGTACGATTGTATCAGAAACATGAAATAAAAATAAAGATACACAGTATAGTGCAGCTTCTACAGAGCAATCTCAATATCTTAATGTTGCACTTTATTTTTGTACTTTACTTCTAGATTAAGTCAAGGCTCGACAAATCCCAGGCGCCAGGTTGCCATGGCGACCAGAAATTGTATCCTGGTGCCTGGGCTTTTGTCAACCCATTCACTGCTTGCACCAGGTGTGGAAAATTGGCCAGGCAGCTGATTTATTCAACATCTAAAGACAACAATAAACTGTAGCTCGTCAGTTTACCTGCAGCAGAGCTAAAAATCTCTGTACACACAGTGACAGCGGCACCTCTGTGTATGCTCTGCCCACCTCCCCCTGTAGAAAGCCCGGGTTACACACAGCTAGGCCTCTCAACTTTTTCCTAATAACCCTCTTAGGATCCTTTAAAGTCGTAAAATAGGACATATAAGCTGTGATAGCAGTGAGGGAGGCAGAGACTGGAGACTGTCACTCACATATTACCATAAAAAAAACACCCTCCTAGCTTTTTTTAGCTGGCTCCTAGATTCAAAGCAAATTTGTCAAGTCCTGCATTACGCGCTGCTCAACGCGCACTCAGCTCCAGGGAGGGAGGATCCATTCTCAGCCACTATTGAAAAATATTGAATATTATTATATTGAAAAATATTGCGTTAAAACCCCATCAGAAAGCAGCGACAACGTGCGAGAAATCTCATTCTAAGAGCACATAACGCACAGAGAAACACAACGACATCTGAATATGTGAAAGACAAAGCTGTCTTTTGGCCGGGACACATGCAGAGAGTTTTTTTGTGGTCCAAGAATAAGGTGTCTGGGATGTGCGTGCTGCATTGTGAGGGTGTTTTCTTTCTTGCAATATTTTTACATTTATGTCGGAGTATCTCTCCCTGTATCTCCCAGACTCTGTTTTCATGTCTGGGAATGACTCCTTCCTGGAGCTGAGCGAGTGAGCGTTGCACTTAATACGCTTTATTTGTGCACTTTACCGCTAGATTAAGTTATTAGGTTTGCTCCGCAAGCTGCACTATATAATAAATATATAATTTGTATCAGCAACCTGAAATAAATGGAATCATTCTTTTAAACAGGTGTCCGTAACCTTGGCCCTCCAGGTTTGGATCTACATTTCCCATGAGGCTCTGCCAACCTAATGAGCTGCCGTGAATTATGGGAGATGCAGTTCTAAAGCATCTTGAGGGCCAAGGTTGCGGAGCCTTTGCTTTAAAATAAGAGGTGACAGGTCCCGTGTATTTGTAATCCTGTGCTCACAGGTGTGTGTTGTGGTAGGTTTTTGTGAATGTGCGGAAGGAAACGAACATGTCACTTTTTTTTTAAAATCTCTTTTTCTTGTTCAGGAGGAAAATCTTCAAAATCATCCACGTCGATGCACAACAGCAGGAAACAGGTAGGCCATCGATGCTGCGCTCAC
This sequence comes from Leptobrachium leishanense, assembly GCA_009667805.1. Classification (NCBI taxonomy): domain Eukaryota; kingdom Metazoa; phylum Chordata; class Amphibia; order Anura; family Megophryidae; genus Leptobrachium; species Leptobrachium leishanense. The sequence goes on from CM019072.1 coordinate 16,790,488, forward strand.
GGGGTTAAAGTACCTGCTTTGTTCAGGATGTTGTATGGTGTCTTCTCTTGTGTTGTCTGATAAGAGGCTGTTAAACCAGTGTGCTGCATGGAGGGTATGTGGGAAGCCGTCTGGAGACATGGGGGGGACCTTTTATCAATATGAAAATACAATTGTGTCATGGCATCAGATCATTCTGCCGTGCCACAAAGTAGGGATAGACCGATATAATTTTTTCATGGCCGATACGATACAGATTATCGGCAGCTTTTCTGGCCGATAGCCGATATTTGGTGCCGATATTCTGTAAATTGAAAGTTCTGAAAAAAACAGCACAAATCTGACTATGCCATGAACTCAATGGCCTAAACAACAATCGTCGTGCAAACGTTTCCACCGGTGCAAAAAAAACATTTAACGCGAGGGGCAAAACACTTTACACCGAATGCCATAGTACATAGTCAGCGCAACAAACGCACGTAATCGTCTACTGCGGGTGAACTTGCGAACCCTGCGTGAGCTTACTGTACGTCGCGCGATCTATACTTAACATTGTGAGCGCAAATGCCTTTGTGCGCTGGTACCTATGCGCAGTTTGTAACACACAGCATTTGCGCGTATAATTTTAGCGACTCCTAAAAGCTGAAACGTCCTGGCCGAAACCAAATAAACCAGCCAAAAAAAAAATGCAGCAAAGTATAGTTACACATTCCACTCATACCCAAACCAATAAAATGGAGAAGTTGTGCGTGCATGTATTATTGCTGCAGCATATATGCTGACTTGTGGTTGTGGTTCTTAATTCTGATTGGCTGAATTGCGTGAAAAAAATGACAGCACACTGATTTCTGCGCGCAACGGTGAGCATTTGGGCGCGTCCGGTTTATGTGCGTTATTGATCGGATCAAAAACGCGTGAGGATTGTAATTTCAGCGGTGATTTGCGCACGCAAACGTTTCACGCTTTGCGCGAGCATTTTTGCGCAAAGATTGTAATATAGCCCAATGTGTTTAACATGTAAACATTGCACCACGTCCACTTCATTTATTCAATTTAATAAGAATTTTTATTTTGCTTAATCTTTTATTTTTTACAAACAATCAGACGGTGTCTTTGGCTTTTCTTAAAGATCCCTCATATGATCCTGTATATAAGGGGTCCAGCAACCTTGGCCCTCCAAGGGTTATATTACAATGTTATATTACAGCACTGTTTTGTAATATTGCCCCACGTTTTGGAATTAGATCTGCTATGATGCTCATCTTCTCATTAGGTTCTTGGAGCCTCATGAGAAATCCAGTTCCAAAACATCTGGAGGTCCTAGGTTGCTGGACCCTGCTGTAGGAAATAGACCCTGCATCTCCTGTGTAAGGAATTCCCTGCCAGATGGGAGGGAAGCCCCATTTCTGGTGCCATCACGCCGATGCGCAATACGGTCAGTGAGCAGGGGTCATTCTGCAGTGAGGGCTTACAGCCTGATGTGGGAGAAGCCCCAGATTTGCACAGTTCTGTGGGATCTTGCGTGTCGCAGCTGCAGTGAGCAAACTTGTCCAAATATCGGCAATATCGGCAAATAAAATGCCGATACCGATATCAGTAATTTTCTGAATATCGGCGCCGATAATCGGCTAAACCGACATATCGGTCTATCCCTACCACAAAGTAAAATATTTTGGGCCACATTACAAATCTGGTGCTAACTTAACCAGAGCTGTTGTAAACTTCCCAGAGCCATTACAGCCTATGGAGCTGCTAGGTTTACAACAGCTCTGGTTAAGTTAGCACCAACTTTGTAATATAGCCCTTTGTGTTGGATACACAGGGTTAAAGAGATCTCTCCTGGGTCGTACACACTGAGCACTAAAAACATTTCCTTCTATTGCTTGTGCGAGTCCAAAGGCCGCACCGTGATAAACTCTTTAGAATTGCTCCAATCCGGCCTGACTGCAGAAAGAAGCCTGTGCCTCCTGGGGTTGAGGTCGCAGTTTGAGTTCATTTTAAACGTGCAGCGCTGCCTTTTACTCAATATGTGAATTTTTTTTTTCTAAATTTTCTTTCAAGACAGAAAGTTAGAATTTTAATAATGACTCTGAGGCGAGTATTTGCATCTCATTCTTGCTTTATTAAACGGCAGCAAGAAAACATAATCTAGAAAACACATCACAGGGCCCACAACCCCCCCCCCCCTTCCGTAGTCCACAATGCCTTGTGGTCCTCCTTAGTAAATTACATGGAATCCTGTCATCGCGTCGCCCATCCCCGGACATGTTGGCTTTTTTTGTGTCGGCTGAGGCCGGAATACATCTCACTTGTCATCTTTTTACCTCCGCAGAAATGGTCGGCGACAGAAACTGAGTGGATCAAGAGCGGCATTCGGAAATATGGATTGGGGAACTGGAAGAAGATTTTAACAAGCTACCCCTTCGAGAACCGCACGAGTGTCATGATAAAGGACCGGTGGAGGACCATGCTGAAACTGGGCCTGGACAAATAACCAGTGCGCCGGGAGCAGCCGTGTTACCGCATGTTGCTGTTTATCTGCTCAGTGAGCGTGGACGGATTATTTTGCGCATTGGACACACAACCAGCATTACTACGCCCCCTTCTGGCACATTTGACTTTAGCAGTCAGTGCGGAGCGTTTGTGTTTCACGGCGGGAAGCCGCCCCCCCACACACACACACGCAGAGGATTTTGTATTTTCTACCAGATTGTTACTTTTATATTATATTGTATTAACTGGCATCCAGTTTGTTCGCCCTGTCGAGCCGCTCCGGCTTCAGTCACACCCTGTAACCCCAGCCCTGTACAGACAGAGCTGCCGGTGTGTGCAGCCAGCGTTCCTTTGTGATGTTAGTGAGCATACAGCTCCGTGTTCAGATGATCAGTGTATGCTTTGTATGGACAGTGTCTCTGTGGGTTTGTGTTCTCTGGGAGCGATGTTAAACCTTGCTGTAATTTAAAGTTTATTCATATTAACAACCCCCCCCGGTATAACGAGGGGTTTCTGGAAAAAAGGGTGAGGATGGAGAGAGGGGGGAGATGCACATTTCATCTGTTATACAGCCCAGAGAGGTAATAAATGGCGTATAACGCAATCGCACAACATGAGCCTCGTGATATCGAGTCCACCTCCAAAGAACGTTTCATACATGTGTCTAGGGCTGCAACGAACGATTATTTTCATAATTGATTAGTTGGCCGATTAATCGAAAAAATAATCGCTTCATCGGATAAAATAAAAAAAAAATTTTGTTTCCTTTAAGCAATTTGCATAGTGTACGTACGTACGCAAATTGCATACTTGTCGCACACCATGTACGAGCACCTGGTCACCGTGATGGATTGATGCTGTGTATGCAGCTTAAGCCCACGTCTTTCTCCACGAACACTGCTATATCGGCATGAAAGCAGGCGAGAACAGGGGGCACACCATGCAGCCAGACCACTTTAACCTATTAGAGTGTCCCTTTACAATAATTTCAAGAACAAACTGAGCGGGAGGAGGGTCCGGCGGTGGAATGGAGTGAGTTTGTAAAAGGGACTTGACCTGAGTATGAGAGGGAATTGATTTGGGCAAAAGACCGGACCTGGATGTGGGAGGTAGTTTGTGGGAAGGGACCAGACCAAAGGGAGAGCATGGCAGCTCCAGACCAAAGAGGGGGTGACACAGGACTCCAGCTTCAAATAAGGATAAAACACCAGCAGTACAGTGCACATACCCAGTGGCAGTATCCCAGGGTTTGTGTTCTAGTGCTTCAATTGTAAACTAAATAAAAACAAACTGGTTATATCTGACATAGACCTAGAACTAAATAATGAGTAAAAGCAACGGCGCGTCTTCTGCAATCAGCTCCGAAGCAGAATAAGAGTTTCTCAGTCTAACTCTAATCGATGTGCACAGCACACACTAATTAATCGACAGCCGATTAGTTGTCGACTATTCTCCTCATTGATTATTTTAATCGATTAGTTGTCGATTAATCGATTAGTTGTTTCAGTCCTACAGCGCGGTATCGAGGAGCGCCCGGGGTGACGTCCAGCTTTAATTTCCAGGTAACATCGTTGCGCTGTAGTAACCGATCCATGTCCCATAAAGACCTCGGCTTGTGTTTTGCCGGTTCAGGTCCCAGGCCTGGGGTAAACCTCCCCGAGCCATTACAAAGTATACACCAGCTCTGGTTACGTTTACACCAAGCTCCTAGGGTTTGTGCCGTCATGACATTACAGTGGATTAGGAATAAGTGAGGATGCACACAGACTGCAGGGGGTTTCCCGAGCTGTAAGCAGCATTACAGCGGCTGCAGAGCGTTTCCCGAGCTGTAAGCTTTACAGCGGCTGCAGAGCGTTTCCCGAGCTGTAAGCTTTACAGCGGCTGCAGAGCGTTTCCCGAGCTGTAAGCAGCTTTACAGCGGCTGCAGGGGTTTTCCCGAGCTGTAAGCAGCTTTGCAGGGGTTTTCCCGAGCTGTAAGCAGCTTTACAGCGGCTGCAGAGCGTTTCCCGAGCTGTAAGCAGCTTTACAGCGGCTGCAGGGGTTTTCCTGAGCTGTAAGCAGCATTACAGCGGCTGCAGAGCATTTCTCAAGCTGTAAGCAGCATTACAGCGGCTGCAGAGCATTTCTCAAGCTGTAAGCAGCATTACAGCGGCTGCAGAGCATTTCCCAAGCTGTAAGCAGCATTACAGCGGCTGCAGAGCATTTCCCAAGCTGTAAGCAGCATTACAGCGGCTGCAGGGGGTTTCCCGAGCTGTAAGGGATTACAGCGGCTGCAGAGCATTTCCCAAGCTGTAAGCAGCATTACAGCGGCTGCAGAGCGTTTCCTGAGCTGTAAGCAGCGTTACAGCGGCTTTATTAAATCAATCCATAAATGGAGCCGTTCCAGGTTGCCGGGGGGGGGGGGGGCATTTTCTTTGCAGATTTTCCAATGTTCTTCCCATTTTTGTGGTTGTTCATTTCTCCAGCAAACTCTGCTGCTCCTGACGTCCCCGCGGTGCATTTCCCATCAGACCCGGATTCAGGTTTTTGCACGGCTGAGCTCCGTGGGGAACACAGTAACATGTCTTGAGCGTCGGACTTGCCGGATCTGTGTCCAGGTGTTCTGTTACAGGCTTTGGGTCGTGATCAGAACCTGTGGCTTCATTTGATTTGAGGATCCGCTGTCAGATCTTACAGGACGGCGCCGGTCTGTCTCTTTAAAATCTGCCTATTACACTTGACGTCTGGGGGTTTTTGGGGACACAATGCTGGTTATTGCCTGACCACCTGCAGGTTGGGTCTCGCCTGTCACCTTTGTTTAGGGATGTTGTCATTTAATTGAAACAGTCACGGCTCAGGTTTCGATGCATCGAGGAAAAAGTAAACCCACACTTTGCTTTCTGTATTCTTTATACATTGATTCCACGATGCCGGAATGAAGGGCTCCCGTTAAAGTGCCGCAGACGCCTGTGTCACGATACGTGTGAATGGACGCAGCTGCTCTTTATGGTTTAGTTTTTGGTGTTGAAGGCTTCCCAGCTGTCACCTCCATCTCTCAGGCCCTACAGAGTCTCCCCCCGACGCAGAGTCGCCCCCGTCCCCCCCCGGCGCAGGATACAAGGTTTACGCTGATGAACAAATATTTATATAAAGTTTGGAAACTGTGATAAAGTGATGATATAGTTTTATCTCCTTCATCGCTTTCTACGTGCGGTCGTGGCTGTTCTTGTGAACCGGCAGGACCTGCCCCTTTATTCGGAAGGTGTCTGCCTCCTTCATTGGGTTAATCATTACTAAGCTAACCTGGTCCTGTTCTCCGCTTGGTCTCCGCGTGTCTCCACGCACCATGTTCCTTACAGCTGCTGTCCTCCTCCTCTCCTCTCTACACCCAGGCTCCGCACAGAAATCCGAGTCGCTAAAGGCTCCAAAACCCCAGCCGGTGTTCCAAGGCTCCGATCGCTACGACTTTGCCATCATCGTGCCCCCGTCCGACTCCAGGTGTTTCTTTCATTTTGCAAAAGAGCATGGATACTTCTTCTTCGGGTACGAGGTGAGTGTGAGATATCGCCTGCAGATACAGCGGCGCTCTGATGGCCGGCGTTTCGGTGAATGCACTTTCTCTGCTTTTTCTTCCACCATGAAGTTTGTTTTGTATTTTAGTAATCGCTGAGTTGGCTTTGACGCAGGATTCAGATTGAGACGCTGAGGACATCCAGCTCACGGTAAATCCAGGCCTGGATAATGTGAGGCTGAATTAATCCTCGGTCAGTGCAATGCAGAGCTGTCAGACTCTGAGCCCTCCCAGATGTTTCTGAACTACAATTCCCATGGTCCTCTGCCCATCTATTGCAGTCCTAGGAGTCTGGGAATTGTAGGTCGTCAGTCTGGTAGTCTGACATCCATGATATGAGGTCATTCGTTTCGCACCGGCATTTGCTGGATTTGCAAATAATGTTACAGCGGCGAGAAATGCCGGCATTTCACAAACCTGGAATCCAAAGAGCAGCAGGAGACACTGTGCTGCGACGCGTTAGATGAAACGTCTCCTGTCGCTCTATGGATTTACATTTTGCGAATCGCTGGCATTTATGTTGGCGCTGCAATACCTCAGCAAACACCGGCGCTTTGTGAATCTCCTCCGTGGCCGGGATCTCAAGCTCTGGCCCCCACAGATGTTTCTGAACTACAGCTCCCATGATTCTGTGGCCATTTATGGCATTCAGAGAATTCTGGGAATTGTAGGCTGGAGTTTGACAGTGCATTTGGGGATTGACCCCTTCAGATCCTCCATCCATATGGTCCAGATCTCCCTGTCAGGGCAATGTTTGTGCTGATGCAATACATGGAAATCCAACATCTGCTCCTGGCTGGATTTTCCCAGGAGCGCCTTATCTCTGGTCCCACAAGGTGACCCGTTACACCAGCGCCACGTCACCTCCTCCAAATCGGAACGGACGAGTCTCTAAACGCGCCAAAGACGTGTCTGTTGTTTTAAACTTTCATAATGAAGTAAATGTCGTTTCTCTGCGCTGACGGCTTGTCGCGTCTCTGCGCTGACGGCTTGTCGCGTCTCTGCGCTGACGGCTTGTCGCGTCTCTGCGCTGACGGCTTGTCGCGTCTCTGCGCTGACGGCTTGTCGCGTCTCTGCGCTGACGGCTCGCGTCTCCGCTCGCGTCTTCGTCTCTGCGCTGACGGCTCGTCCCGTCCCGTCTCTGCGCTGACGGCTCGTTCCCGTCCCGTCTCTGCGCTGACGGCTCGTCCCGTCCCGGTCTCTGCGCTGACGGCTCGTCCGTCCCGTCTCTGCGCTGACGGCTCGTCCCGTCCCGTCTCTGCGCTGACGGCTCGTCCCGTCCCGTCTCTGCGCTGACGGCTCGTCCGTCCCGTCTCTGCGCTGACGGCTCGTCCCGTCCCGTCTCTGCGCTGACGGCTCGTCCCGTCCCGTCTCTGCGCTGACGGCTCGTCCCGTCCCGTCTCTGCGCTGACGGCTCGTCCCGTCCCGTCTCTGCGCTGACGGCTCGTCCCGTCCCGTCTCTGCGCTGACGGCTCGTCGCGTCTCGTCTCTGCGCTGACGGCTCGTCCCGTCTCTGCGCTGACGGCTCGTCCCGTCCCGTCTCTGCGCTGACGGCTCGTCGCGTCCCGTCCCGTCTCTGCGCTGACGGCTCGTCATGTCCCGTCTCGTCTCTGCGCTGACGGCTCGTCGCGTCCCGTCTCGTCTCTGCGCTGACGGCTCGTCGCGTCCCGTCTCGTCTCTGCGCTGACGGCTCGTCGCGTCCCGTCTCGTCTCTGCGCTGACGGCTCGTCGCGTCCCGTCTCGTCTCTGCGCTGACGGCTCGTCGCGTCGCGTCTCGTCTCTGCGCTGACGGCTTGTCACGTCCCTTTGTGCTCAGGTTCAGTGGTCATCGGGGTTCACGCAGGATCGCCACGTTGCAGCCACGGCTCACACGCCTGACGGCTTCCTCATCGAGAGCTCGGAGGATGTGCGCGGACAGATCAACTTCCAAACCAAAGAAACAGGTAACGCTCTTCACATTATGAGCCTGTCTAAGCTGGAGGAGCTCCTGGTGGTGAATAGCGATGGCCGGAAACAGGTTGTTGTTTTATAATGTCCTCTAGCCGCTCAGTCTGCTGAGAAGAAAAGCCACAAGCATTCAAAGAACTACACTGCCCATGATGCACTGCCAGCAGTGACATGGTGATATAGCTTAAAAAAGACCAATGCCCATCAGGCTCATCCTTCCACAAATCCCCGCGGCTGCTGTTGATCCAAAAGGAGAAGAATGTTCTTTTTTTCCATAATGAGAATCAGATTTCTTCCTGGATCAAGAAGCGACGTGTAAAGATAATTTTACCACAGGGCATCATGGGAGTCTTATTTCTACATCTTTCGCAGGGGGTCAGCAGCCGTGACCCTGTATGTTTTGAACATACGTTTCCCATGAGGCTTAGCCAGTCTGAGTACCTGAGGATTATAGGAGACGTAGTCCCATAACATCTGAGGGCCACGTTTGCTGCACTGGCCCCCGCTCCTTGTGATGCCTGGGTGAGTAAACCCTGAATATGTTCCTCGTGTCCTCCAGGCTATTACCAGGTGTGCGTAAATAACTGGCAGAATCGTTTCGGCTCGGTGCAGATCTACCTCAACTTTGGGGCGTTTTATGACGGTGAAGGAGAGGAGCATGCTCAGGACCACAGGCAGAAGCTCAACGACACAGTGTCTGCCATCCAGGTAACCGCGGCTCACTAGACTTTTCAGAACTTCTGTCGTGTGGGAGATAAATCGATTTAATTCCCTCCATACGTGTCCAGTCTTCTCAGGCCGCGCAGTCACACTCACGCCCCACCACATGTTTGTTCCCTACAATTCCCAGAATTATTTCAATGCAATAAATGGCCAAGGAATCATGGGAGTTGTAGTTCTTTAGCATCTGGGGGGCCAGAGTTTGACAGCCCTGCTCTAATAAACCCTTCTCTTCCGCAGGAGAGCGCCCAGGTGGTACAGGGCCGCGTGCTCCACATGTGGAGATATTACAACTTCGCCCGCATGAGGAAACGAGCGGATTTTTTTCTCCTGCTGTCCAATTACAACTATGTGAACTGGTGGTCCGCCTGCACCAGCCTGCTCATAGTGGCTTCAGGGGTCCTGCAGCTCTTCTTCCTCAAGCGCCTCTTCCTGCTGAAGCCCACGCCGGACGCACAGAAGCAGAGATTCTGAAACCGTCACCTTCCTACTAAAAACTAACAGCTTTCCAGGGCTCGGTGACGGCTTTCTGTTTCCCTATCGTAATACCCCAGGCACGTCCATCTCCAGCCGGGACTTGAGGGGGGGGGGAAGAGAGACACCTAGCTCATTGAAGCAGATAAGGGGTGGGAGTAATGGCTCGGATACATGTGATGCGTAGCGCTGGCTGCAGCATGAAATAAACACGTCACATGTAAAATAACCCGATTTTATTTTTTTGTAACCACAATTTACTTTAAAAGGCTACCGCACTTAAAGGGACAGGCATGTCTGGAAAAAGATATTGTCTAGTTTTTCTATAGGTATAAAAGGTTTAAAAATGTGTTTTTAAAATTTTCTTGCTTTAAACGGTCATTTCATCTTTGGCCACGCCCCTCAGGGGTGTTTCTCCAGCGCCCACTAATTCACCCATCAAAGCTGCACAGGAACTAACACCAGGAGCGCGTTCAATACCTCAGCCGCTGCAAGTGCTAAGTTAGCAACTTGCCATTGAACGCCGTTCTGCCGCTCAGCACTGCTAACTTAGCACTTTCAGCGACCCGAGGAGATGCTGCGAGTAGCTGAGTGTGACGTATTAAAGATGGCCGCCGCCATGAAGCAAGTAACAATTCCGTACGGCAATGTTAATTGAGGTTTTTGTTCACCAAAGCACAAAATATTTATTAATTATTCACCCCTGCATAGACATATATTAACAGCTCAATTTATATTTTGTTTCAGAAGTAAACATAACGTTTATTCAATAAAAACTATCATTTGTGGTGTGTGTGTGTGTGTACAAAACGGATTGTGCTGACTGCTTTTTCTTTATTATATTTTGACCGAGTGATACGAAAAACAATCTGAATCTTTAATTAAAAAAATCAGCCATTTTGGATTCAAAATTCGCATCCAAAGCGTTCAATGACACTGCTGCAGCAATTTAACAGCTGCTGAGGTATTGAACGGGGCTAAGCTGTGCAGCTCAGGACCTCACACTGGAGAAACCGAGGGACTGAATATTAGCATCTCTCCAACGGTGACAGCAACACTCACTGACGCGCTCACATACAGATTCCCTCACCTACTGACACGCGCTCGGATTCCCTCACCTACTGACACGCGCTCGGATTCCCTCACCTACTGACACGCGCTCGGATTCCCTCACCTACTGACACGCGCTCGGATTCCCTCACCTACTGACACGCGCTCGGATTCCCTCACCTACTGACACGCGCTCGGATTCCCTCACCTACTGACACGCGCTCGGATTCCCTCACCTACTGACACGCGCTCGGATTCCCTCACCTACTGACACGCGCTCGGATTCCCTCACCTACTGACACGCGCTCGGATTCCCTCACCTACTGACACGCGCTCGGATTCCCTCACCTACTGACACGCGCTCGGATTCCCTCACTTACTGACACTTTCACACACACATTCCCTCACCTACTGATACGCGCACTTGCGTTACATAAGCTGAAAAAAGACCAGCGTCCATCAGGTTCAGCATTCTTCCTTGGTTTAGTCACTCACTTTTCTTGTGTGTGCTCTCACTGTACCTTTTCTTGCTCTCTGCTGTCTCTTTCTCCCTGTCTCTAACTCTTTCACTCCCAGCTACTGCAGAGTGGGTTGGCACTCAGCCCCGCCCTCACAGTGCAGGAGCAGTAACTCAGTCGCACATGCTCAGTGCGTTTTATACCTAGGTATACGCACTGATTGGTCAAAGTGCCTCCTGAGGTGGGCATGGAAAACACAAGCAGGTAAATATGAAAAAATATTTACTTGCTTTTTACCCCTGCTGAATGACACCGACTCATTCAAAAGGCATTGCACATTTTTAAAAGCAGCGCATGCATGTCCCTTTAAGTCACTCCCCATCTAGCAACGGACGTGGCCATGTGAGGGGCAGAAACGTCATGAAAAGGTGAGAAAATGTCCTATAACAAGGTGTCCTGAAGGGGCTAATGTAAAGCTCAGACTGAGGAAGCCTTTTGGCTTGTAAAGCCTTAGCGCTGGGGTACCCAGCTTGCCAGGGGCATCTCCCGAAGAGCTGAAAATAACCAAGTATTGCAAAGGACAGCAATCCTGCAACTACATTTCCACAAGGATCTCACTGATCCTAAATAGGATCATTGAGATCCTTGTGTTTCTGAAAGTTTTGGGGTTAAGCCCCGCAGGTTTGTGTGTGCATTCATCACTTTAGACCCTGTGATCCACTTGCTCTCCTCCTATTGTCCCTCTCCCAAGTTTGGGAAAGGACTGGGTAAATTAATTTCCCACAAGGCTCCCCCAATCTAATGATGTGCATCATGGGAGATGTATTTCTAAAACATCTGGAGGACCAAGGTTGCCAACCTGTAAACCTTGCAAGCAACCAGACCATTGCGTTGTCCAGGACTGGCTTCCTGAGCATGTTGGGAGTCCTTCTGCACACGGACTCCACATGTCGATTTCGGCCTGGTCTCACATCTGAGCTCACTGGATCACACACACAGACGGGCTCTTTACAAATGTATCTTTATTGCCTGAAAAGGGAAAATATTCGCAGGAAACCAGGCTTATCTCATGCCGCTATATGAGGAGCGTCCGCTGCATCACAGAGAGGCCAGCGAGCTGGAACGTCCATGAAAATATTATTTTAACACAAAACCTTCCTACACCGACCCAGGAGCTGGTAAGAAGGAATCCCAGAATGTTCCGTCTTTTCTTGTAACTTCGTGCCAAGGATTCCATACATTTGGGGGCCACGATCTCTGCCCATAGACTGTCCATTAGAGGTTCGCAGGACGCGTCATGTGACAGCCTCTGTGTTTACGTCAGGGATTCCTCATGTCTGATGTACTCGCCGATATCCGCCTGGTGAAAAACCACAATGGCCATCGGGTCCAGCTTCCTGCATTCCTGGGTGGACTTTGCAGCTACGCCGAACCCCTAAACAGAAACACACAGAAAATGATGATTTGGGCAAGAGAAGCATTGACAGTCCTGAGTGTGAACACAGCATACTGGGTTTATTAAAGGCCGGGGGGGGGGGGCACTCCCTGTAATGGGCAAAGGCACTAATTAGACAATGAGACATTTAAGCTGCACGGGGAGGCTTGAATAAAGCCAGAACAATGCTTCATTATCAGAGAAATTTCTAAATTGGTTTTCTCCTTTTGGACCAGAAGTGGCCACTATAGAGATCAGGCCTCCTGAACAAGCTGCTTTATCCTGTAACACCAGGACATCTCCTGAGGCTAGAAGATGGGTCCGCAAAGCAGCCGGCGGCTTACCTAGGAGCCTGTAATGAGGTCTACTAAGACAGTATGTACCCCAGACATTTGGCACGTTATGATACTCACTACAGGAACGTCAGCCATGGAGTACACCACCACCCCTTGGTACTGAGCCGTGTTCTCTGTGATACGTCCCAGTCCAGACTTCAGCACGTGGTTCCCATACAGAAAGGACTGCTCGGCTCCTGGCTTCACCCACACCTTGTACTGAGACAGGAAAGAAGTGTCAGAAACAAAGGGGGTTATTCAGAGAGAGGTGAAAACCAGGAGAATGACTGGAGAAGTGAAAATTATAGGTCAAAATAGCCAAACTAGAAAAATTCTCCCATTTATCTCACTTTCCAAATCGGCTCTTTGGTCTAGATTGTTCTCTTCTGCCATTCTCCTGTGTGTACATACACTCTGAGGTCATCAGACATGTGCTATTCCACTGGTGGCTATGACATATCAATATGCAAATGACGGGGAGTATGGGAAACGTCATGCGTGTTTCAGAGTGTGCGAGACATTTCCCACACATCCTCCCCACTCCAAATAACATTTTAGGAACGATCAGGCCCATCATCATTTATAGTCAATGAAATGGTGCCCTGTGTGTCATTCAGCATCACATACACCTGCACTGCAATCACAGCATTTCTGCTTTCTGTCACTGATGTGTAAACTGCCGGGATGGGGGCGGGGCTTAACACTTTAATGTAGTGTTAATATATCAGACTAATCTAGATTCACGTGACACGAGGACGGATCCTGCGGGTACAGTACTTTGTGCGCTTGATTAGCCCCGCAATCTCTCGTGTTTCCGCCTCACCTTGGCATAGGGTGCCAGGTAATCCAGAGCCGTAACGTGAAGACGGAACTTTTGGGTCTTGGTGAATTTCCCAAAGCAGGTGCCGAGCGATATCAGCTTTTCTCGGGCGATGTTAGTCGCCAGCTTTAAGATTTTCTCACTGAAAGATAGAAATTCTGCCGTTAGAATGAGAGGACACGAGCCTTCAGAATCAGTCCAAGAGACATCCCTGAGCTCCTCAGCTCACAGGCACCTTTACATATATTGAAGCAGTATGTATAAGGGGATCTGCTAACAACTCGTGGGCTCACCTTACATAATACACCCTGTCGTTGTGTAATCGGAAGCAGTATGTCCCATCAGGTCGGTCCACCAGAAGCTTAATGTTTTCACCGATGCTTAAAGAGAAAAAAAAAAACAACATCACAAAAGGCTAAGTGACCGAATAAAAGATTATTACACTTTATAGATCGGCGACATATTCCGGAGCGCTGAACAACGGGTACAATAGAGACCGTGTTACAATACTTTGATTGTCCTGTTTCAGAGGAGGAATAGAGGGAACGTACAATCCACAAAGACCTTCTCTATCCTGAGCTAAGGTCAGGGCTTTATGCCCCCCCCCCCTCATACAATTTCACTGGGACCGGGATAGAGACCCGGTGACTTTCATGAATCTCTATGCCATGAAAATGATTGACAGCAGAGTGAGTTTTCCTAGTTCTTACCATTGCATATAAAACATCTGCAAGCAGCTCTCTGGCAACACGCTGCATGGAGTGACTGCAAACCTTTACACCCTAGATGTTTCTGAACGGTCCTGTGATGCTCAGTCAGCCTTAAAGCTGGTGAAGCATCACAGGCTATGAAGTTCAGAAACGCTTGGGGTTCCAGGGTTCACCATCTCTGGTGTAAGGCATGGCAGACCATGACAGCGTGAGCACTAGTAAGAGAGACCGAGCTGGATAAATACTCACAGATTGCTGAGAACATCAGAAGGCGTGCGTTCCTTACCCTCACTCTGTAACCTGATATCAATCCTATCCAGCTATACAGACTCCCAATCCCTTCTGTGACCAAGGAGAATGATCAGAGTCTGCGTCATGCAGAGGGCACTGAAGATATAGGAGGAACTCATTGTTGACAGAAGATGAGCAGGATCAGCTGCTAGAATGCTTCTTTTACCCGACTGAATATATTAAGGCAAACGTTAACACAGGCCTGCAGGGCATCATGGGAAATGGTTTGGAAGATGGGCAGCAGGCTGTGAGTGCTGCATTGCATCATGTTTCTCAGGCTGCGGGCCTGTGTTTTCCTCAGCCACTCCTCATCACGCTCAGACACCACTGCTTTAGCCTTCTGTCACTGATGTAGGGGGATAGGATTGATCAGGGGTTAAAATTTGCACTCGCCCCCTCGCAATTTGCGAGTTGAAATTGGGGGAGGGCGAGTAGAAATTGGGCTGTAATTGGAATGCCAGTGTCAGCATGGAACCCTCACTGACATTCCCTTTCATGTGATCCTGTCTGCTCCAGTGCGTAGCGAGGAAGGAGGGGGGCAGTGCCGCAAGCAGGGACGGACCGAACGTTGGGGGAGATGTGCTTTCACATCTTCCCAGCGTCTGCACTCAGCCAGCTTCCGGGTGGTCTGTGTCACGTGTGCTGACACAGAGCCTGGAAGCATTTGTGCATGAGCCGAGTGAGGAGTGATCTAATTCCCTCCCTCTGAGCGGAGGGGAACTGCTGCCTGGGAGCTAGGTAATTACAAGGCTGCAGGGGATGACAAAAACACTGAGAATGGAAGAGAGGGGATGAAAAAAATTATGAGAGAGGATAAAAAAACGAATAAGAGGGGATGAAAAAAAAGAAAGGGAGAGAGAGGTGAAAAAAGTGAGAATGGGAGGGGGGGTGGTTGAAAAAAAGAATGAGGGGAGGGGGTAAAAAGAAAGAGAGAGGGGCTATATAAAAGGCTTTGGAGCTCTGATACGCTCCTACACACCACACATTATTGTGAGTTTTATTGCTGTGGAGCTCTGATACAGTAATGCATAGTGTGTATGAGTGTATCAGAGCACCACAGCAATAAAACTCAGTAAGGTGTGGTGAGTATGAGGTATCAGAGCTGCACAACAATAAAACTCACGCTCATACACACTGCACATTACTATGAGGTTTATTGCTGTGGAGCTCTGTGATACGCTCATACACACTGCACATTACTATGAGGTTTATTGCTGTGGAGCTCTGTGATACGCTCATACACACTGCACATTACTATGAGGTTTATTGCTGTGGAGCTCTGTGATACGTTCATACACACTGCACATTACTATGAGGTTTATTGCTGTGGAGCTCTGTGATACGCTCATACACACTGCACATTACTATGAGGTTTATTGCTGTGGAGCTCTGTGATACGTTCATACACACTGCACATTACTATGAGGTTTATTGCTGTGGAGCTCTGTGATACGTTCATACACACTGCACATTACTATGAGGTTTATTGCTGTGGAGCTCTGTGACACGCTCATACACACTGCACATTACTATGAGGTTTATTGCTGTGGAGCTCTGTGATACGCTCATACACACCGCACATTTTGATTTATGTTTACAATGCTTCGTTATATTATTAATGATAATTAAACAATAATTTTAGAGGGTGTGTTTAGGGGCAGAGATAACGGTAAGGATTGGGTGGCAAGTAACTCTTAAGGCCTGGCTAGTAGCTTGGGACCTGAAATTTTGAGCCCTGGGATTGATATTGTGCTGCAGTGTTTCTCAAAGCTGTCCTCAGGAGCCTCCACCTCGCCAGGTTTGCAGGATATCTGAAGCTCGGGTGATAGGATTTGCTGCTCAGTGATTGCAGGATTCAGTCTGATTTTCCCCAGGTGATCTGTAAAACCTGGCCTGGCTGAGGGTCCTGAGGAGGGGTTCTGGGAAACTCTCCCTCCCTGCAGCGACCGGGAAAACGCAGGATCAGTCTGCTGGATACATTGCATTAACTCTTTGTTTTACCACAAGGCTGGAGAGATGGATGGGGGGGGGGCATCATGGAGATTAGCTTTTGGGGCTGTGTATCACCCGGTTTTACCCCCTCACTCACTATTTGGAGAGCTTCTCGAACATGCTCTTGGTCTCCTCCTCGGTTAAGGGTCTCATCTTGCAGATCCACGTGAAACAAGCAGGAGGAAACAGGAAGTCAAGCCGCGCGCGTGGGCCGATGGGAGAGCGCGTCCTCCAATCATAGAATGTATTGTCAGCGATCAATAAAGTTTGTTTGACTCCACCAAAATGGCACCTGCTAGGTCCCACCTTCCGTAGTGTCGCCCTGACAGACAACTCGTCAAGTTAGCGGTGCCGCGTCACCTCCTCCTCAGCCAAGATGGTGGAGGTGGAAGAGGAGAGCGTTCTGGCGGCCGTGTTCCGCGCCGGCTTCCCGGAGAGCTGGCGGGAGAGCCCGGACTTCGCGGCCTACCTGCTGGAGCTGAGCTCGCTGGGGGTGGAGCGGCTGCGGCGGGAGCCCGAGAGGCTGAGCGAGGAGCGGGGGCAGATCCTGCGCCAGACCCGGGACTTGGCCTTCAGCAACTACAAGACCTTCATCCGCACAGCCGAGTGCACCGAGCTGATCTACCGCGACTTCAGCCGAGTGGAGAGCAGCGTGTGCCGAGTGCTGGCCAAGCTGCCCGGCCTCCAGGAGAGCTGCAGGTCAGACCCGGGGGGGCCTCCGCGGTGACAGCCGCCTCTCCACCCACAATGCACTGCGAGCCTGCCACTGCACCCCCAGAATGCACCGCAAGCCTGCCACTGCACCCCCAGAATGCACCGCAAGCCTGCCACTGCACCCCCAGAATGCACCGCAAGCCTGCCACTGCACCCCCAGAATGCACCGCGACCCAACCGCAGCACCCCCAGAATGCACCGCGAGCCTGCCACTGCGCCCCCAGAATGCACCGCGACCCAACCGCAGCACCCCCAGAATGCACTGCGAGCCTGCCACTGCACCCCCAGAATGCACTGCGAGCCTGCCACTGCACCCCTAGAATGCACTGCGATCCTGCCACTGCACCCCCAGAATGCACCGCGAGCCTGCCACTGCACCCCCAGAATGCACTGCGATCCTGCCACTGCACCCCTAGAATGCACCGCGAGCCTGCCACTGCACCCCTAGAATGCACCGCGAGCCTGCCACTGCACCCCTAGAATGCACCGCGAGCCTGCCACTGCACCCCCAGAATGCACTGCGAGCCTGCCACTGCGCCCCCAGAATGCACCGCGAGCCAACCACTGCACCCCCAGAATGCACTGCGAGCCTGCCACTGCACCCCCAGAATGCACCGCGAGCCTGCCACTGCACCCCTAGAATGCACTGCGATCCTGCCACTGCACCCCTAGAATGCACCGCGAGCCTGCCACTGCACCCCCAGAATGCACTGCGAACCTGCCACTGCACCCCTAGAATGCACCGCGAGCCTGCCACTGCACCCCTAGAATGCACCGCGAGCCTGCCACTGCACCCCTAGAATGCACTGCGAGCCTGCCACTGCACCCCCAGAATGCACTGCGAGCCTGCCGCTGCGCCCCCAGAATGCACTGCGAGCCTGCCGCTGCGCCCCCAGAATGCACTGCGAGCCTGCCGCTGCGCCCCCAGAATGCACTGCGAGCCTGCCGCTGCGCCCCCAGAATGCACCGCGAGCCTGCCGCGGCGCCCCCAGAATGCACCGCGAGCCTGCCGCGGCGCCCCCAGAATGCACTGCGAGCCTGCCTTTGTGCCACGTGACCCTCAGAATGCACCGCGAGCCTGTCACATCGCCCCCAAAACACCCTGTGCTATAACCATAGACTGCACTCCCACCTACCATGGTGTGCCATGTCACCCACAGAATAACCTGCCCACCAACCACAGCCTGCAGCCCCTGTGGCGCCCCAGAATGCTCTGCGTGCCAACTGCATTGTGCCATGTCACCCCAAAATGCTTTTCTCCACTGCCTACACCCCCAAAACGCCCTGTGTATCAACCAGACGGACACCCCCATAATGACCTACGGTCCAACTACTACCGCCACCCCAGAATGCCCTGTGATGCCAATCGTTATCTGCACCCCTAGAATGTCTGTCTTTCTGCACCCTCTGTGACACCCCCAAAATACTGTATGATGCCAAACCCTCCCTGAACCCTCAAAACACCCTGCTGTGCCAATTTCTGGCGGCGTCTCCCGAGATATCTCCCAGAATGCCCTGCAGTGCTGCCCAATGTGTGCATCCTCTGTGACACCCCCAGAATGCACAGCGAAGCACTCCCCCCCCCCCCCCCGTGACCCCGCGTTTCAATGCGCTCCCCTAGCCTCTTCCTGTTAACCCATTGTGGTGTCTCGTCCCCGCAGGGGTTTCGTGAAGCAGGCGGAAGAGATCAGCTCCAGCCGTCGTATGAACACCCTGACCCTGAACCGCCACACCGAAATCCTGGAGATCCTGGAGATCCCGCAGCTCATGGACACCTGCGTCAGGAACGGCTACTACGAGGAGGCCCTGGAGCTGGTGGCTTATGTCAAGCGCCTGGAGAAGAAGCATTCCTCCATCCCCGTGATCCAGGTACGATCAGGCGTCCTCCGGGGGAGGGGGGCAGCTGGCACTCCGTCCCCCACTCCACCACATTCCTGGTGTGTTTGACATGTGCGCTCCTCTCCACCCGCAGGGCATCATCCAGGAGGTGCGCCAGTCTGCACAGCTCATGCTAACTCAGCTCCTCCAGCAGCTCCGCACCAACATCCAGCTGCCCGCCTGCCTGCGGGTGATCGGTTACCTCCGCCGGATGGACGTGTTCACCGAAGCTGAGATTCGCATCAAGTTCCTGCAGGCGCGTGACGCTTGGCTGCGCTCCCTGCAAAGCGCCATCCCACAGGATGACCCGTATTTCCATCTCACCAAAACCATCGAGAGCTGCAGGGTGCACCTGTTTGATGTCATCACTCAGTACCGCGCCATCTTTTCGGACGAGGACCCGCTGCTCCTCTCTCCTCCCTCCGCGGGGTCACTGCCGGTGAGCGAAGGCGCCATTTTTCATGGCTGGGTGCTGCAGAAGATCAGTGAGTTCCTGCAGGTGCTGGAGACGGACCTTCAGAGAGGAGTGGGCGGGAGGCTGGACTCGCTCCTCGGCCAGTGCATGTATTTCGGCTTGTCCTTCAGCCGCGTCGGTGCCGACTTCCGGGGGCAGCTGGCGCCCATTTTCCAGCGTGTGGCGTCAGAGAACTTCACCAGGGCCGCTCAGGAAGCCGTGGAGAGGTTCCAGGAGGACATGAACACCTACACCCTGCTCTCTGCTCCTGCCGTCTTGGGCAGCAGCATCCCTCCTGTCTCGCTGCCCCAAACACAGCCTGGCACGCTGCAGCCCCCCATGGTCCTCCTAGACTTCCCGCCGCTCGCCTGCTTCCTAAACAACATCCTCGTCGCCTTTAACGACCTCCGGCTCTGCTGTCCCGTGTCCTTAACCCAAGCCGTGACCGAGGCGCTTCAGCACGCTCTGGAGAAGGTAATTTAACCCTTTAGAGGCTCCCGCATCCTGAGTGTACCCCACACCTCCTCTAGAAAAGCTCCCGCGTCCCTGAGTGTACCCCACACCTCCTCTAGAAACGCTCCCGCATCCTGAGTGTACCCCACACCTCCTCTAGAAACGCTCCCGCATCCTGAGTGTACCCCACAACTCCTCTGAAACGCTCCCGCATCCTGAGTGTACCCCACAACTCCTCTAGAAACGCTCCCGCATCCTGAGTGTACCCCACAACTCCTCTAGAAACGCTCCCGCATCCTGAGTGTACCCCACAACTCCTCTGAAACGCTCCCGCATCCTGAGTGTACCCCACAACTCCTCTGAAACGCTCCCGCATCCTGAGTGTACCCCACAACTCCTCTAGAAACGCTCCCGCGTCCCGAGTGTACCCCACACCTCCTCTAGAAACGCTCCCGCGTCCCTGAGTGTACCCCACAACTCCTCTAGAAACGCTCCCGCGTCCCGAGTGTACCCCACAACTCCTCTAGAAACGCTCCCGCATCCTGAGTGTACCCCACACCTCCTCTAGAAACGCTCCCGAGTGTACCCCACACCTCCTCTAGAAACGCTCCCGCGTCCCTGAGTGTACCCCACAACTCCTCTAGAAACGCTCCCGCGTCCCTGAGTGTACCCCACAACTCCTCTAGAAACGCTCCCGCGTCCCGAGTGTACCCCACACCTCCTCTAGAAACGCTCCCGCAGCCCTGAGTGTACCCCACACCTCATACACTATGTGAATATGACGGTATCTAGAGTCCCTCAATCTGAAATTTGGGAGACCTCACACACTTGGCACTCTGTGTGTCAGGACAACGCAAAGCCTTTAAATCGGGGATGTGCCACTCGGGGCCCCCAGGTGTTGATGGCCTAAAATTGTCAGATTATCACACATTATAAGTAACTCCCCCCCCCCCCCCCACAGCTCCCCCTGTATCCTGACACCATCCCTGGCTGCTGTAGTAAAGTTTGAGCTTTTTGTTACAGTGAGGGTGGGGGCTTCCATCTCAGTAATGCAGGAGGGAGAGCACACGGGGCGCAGACCAATCTCTCCTTAAAGGCGTACACGTGGGATTTCTAAACGCACCCCCCCCCCCCTCCTGTCTTTTATTAAGGTGGTCTGGATCATCCTGTCCGTTCATCGCGCTGAGGAAGCGGCGTTCAGTGCCCAGGAGCGCGAGCTCTTCATCCAGTTCTGCACCGTCTTCCTGGAGGATCTGGCCCCGTTCCTGAATCGCTGCCTGCAGGTCCTCTTCCCACCGGCGCAGAGGGCCCAGATCCTGGGTGAGAGTCCACGAGGCCGTACAATGTGTCCTCTAACCCCTGCACATCCTGTCCTGTGCGTGTGACGTGGAGACGGGCGGGCTCCCCGCATCCTCTGTGCGTGTGACGTGGAGACGGACGGGCTCCCCGCATCCTCTGTGCGTGCGACGTGGAGACGGGCGGGCTCCCCGCATCCTCTGTGCGTGTGACGTGGAGACGGGTGGGCTCCCCGCATCCTCTGTGCGTGTGACGTGGAGACGGGTGGGCTCCCCGCATCCTCTGTGCGTGTGACGTGGAGACGGGTGGGCTCCCCGCATCCTCTGTGCGTGTGACGTGGAGACGGGTGGGCTCCCCGCATCCTCTGTGCGTGTGACGTGGAGACGGGCGGGCTCCCCGCATCCTCTGTGCGTGTGACGTGGAGACGGGCGGGCTCCCCGCATCCTCTGTGCGTGTGACGTGGAGACGGGCGGGCTCCCCGCATCCTCTGTGCGGTGACGTGGAGACGGGCGGGCTCCCCGCATCCTCTGTGCGTGTGACGTGGAGACGGGTGGGCTCCCCGCATCCTCGGTGCGTGTGACGTGGAGACGGGCGGGCTCCCCGCATCCTCTGTGCGTGTGACGTGGAGACGGGCGGGTTCCCCGCATCCTCTGTGCGTGTGGCGTGGAGACGGGCGGGTTCCCCGCATCCTCTGTGCGTGTGGCGTGGAGACGGGCGGGTTCCCCCGCATCCTCTGCGTGTGGCGTGGAGACGGGCGGGTTCCCCGCATCCTCTGCGTGTGGCGTGGAGACGGGCGGGCTCCCCCCGCATCCTCTGCGTGCGGCGTGGAGACGGGCGGGCTCCCCCGCATCCTCTGCGTGCGGCGTGGAGACGGGCGGGCTCCCCCCGCATCCTCTGCGTGCGGCGTGGAGACGGGCGGGCTCCCCCCGCATCCTCTGTGCGTGCGACGCGGAGACGGACGGGCTCCCCCCCCCCGATCCTCTGTGCGTGCGACGCGGAGACGGACGGGCTCCCCCCCCCCCCGATCCTCTGTGCGTGCGACGCGGAGACGGACGGGCTTCCCCCCCCCCCCCATCCTCTGTGCGTGCGACGCGGAGACGGGCGGGCTCCCCCCCCCCCGCAATCCTCTGTGCGTGTGACGCGGAGGCGGGCTCCCCTCCCCCCACACCCTGGCATGCACAGCTTGTCACGACACCTAAAAAGACCCAAATTTGTATTGGCTGAAGCCCCTTTTTGCAGCAAACGGAAGGGTTTGTGTTCTTGGTGTGAGGTTTCCGTCTTTTCTCAGTCTGGTGTTCGCTGTTATTATGGGATATCGAGCAGAGATTAAGAGTGAAGGGGTGTGAATACTTTGTGGGTGCACAGTAGAGGTGATTAGGCTCCTGAGATGTCACCCGGTGTCTCGCACGCTGTCACTGATCATGCGCACTGTCGCTGCTTCTCTCTCTGCAGGTGTGGCGCCCGCACAGCTCTCCCGTTTCAGCAGTTTGGGCTCCATCGATATCTCGGTGCTGCAGGCGGTGTTGGAAGGATTGTTGCCACCCAAGGATCCGGTGCTGGTGCCAGAGACAATCGTCAGCTCGCAGGACATCTCCCGGCCCGAGATCCCTGCGTCAACTGCAGAGCAGCAGGTCACAGCGGCAGAGGAGCCGCTCCAGCCCAGGGCAGCGCCCGATCTCGCAGACGGGCAGTGACTGCACCAATTAGGACGTGCGGGGTCTGGGGTCCCTGGTTTTCCTTCTGATTCAGACGGATCCAGTGTTAAGCAGGTGATCAGAGTGAGCTTTATGCCGGTGCCCACATCCACAAAGGCGTGTGACCTCCGCAGGGCTGCAGCACTGCACCATCTGTGCCTACCGAGCATCATGGGACTTGTAGTTCTGAATGAGTGAGAGTAATGTCAGCTGCCAGCACTTTATTGTCCTCACCATAGATTTGCACCTTTTACGCTGCGCACCTGGTTAAAGGGCTGTGATGCCAGTATTCCCAGAATGCCCTCTGCACCAGCTCCCCTACCTGACACTGGGCATCTCGGCCCCTCCCCCCGCGCCTCGGCTGTAAATGATAGTTCTCTGTATTTTATGAACAGGCGTCAAATAGATTATTTATCTCAAGCGTCGTTTGTGGTTTTTATTCAATGGAGAAACACGTCACCCGGGACACGGGGCATCTCACCCGACGGGCGACCAAACCCCTGAATGAAGTCATATCCACAGCTTGAAAACATTCAGCGGCGCAAACCACGACCACAGAGACGCACAAACAGGAGAAAACATGGTTTTACTATCGGGAAAGTGGTTTTGTAGATACTGCTCCCACTGGGAGGCTATTCCATGTATCTACTACCCTTTCTATATCACTGTTACTGCCCCCACTGGGAGGCTATTCCATGTATCTACTACCCTTTCTATATCACTGTTACTGCCCCCACTGGGAGGATATTCCATGTATCTACTACCCTTTCTATATCACTGTTACTGCTCCCACTGGGAGGCTATTCCATGTATCTACTACCCTTTCTATATCACTGTTACTGCCCCCACTGGGAGGATATTCCATGTATCTACTACCCTTTCTATATCACTGTTACTGCCCCCACTGGGAGGATATTCCATGTATCTACTACCCTTTCTATATCACTGTTACTGCTCCCACTGGGAGGATATTCCATGTATCTACTACCCTTTCTATATCACTGTTACTGCCCCCACTGGGAGGCTATTCCATGTATCTACTACCCTTTCTATAATAGCCTCCCAGTGGGGGCAGTAACAGTGATATAGAAAGGGTAGTAGATACATGGAATAGCCTCCCAGTGGGGGCAGTATCTACTACCTTTCTATATCACTGTTACTGCCCCCACTGGGAGGCTATTCCATGTATCTACTACCCTTTCTATATCACTGTTACATGGAATAGCCTCCCAGTGGGGGCAGTAACAGTGATATAGAAAGGGTAGTAGATACTGCCCCCACTGGGAGGCTATTCCATGTATCTACTACCCTTTCTATATCACTGTTACTGCCCCCACTGGGAGGCTATTCCATGTAACAGTGATATAGAAAGGGTAGTAGATACATGGAATATCCTCCCAGTGGGGGCAGTAACAGTGATATAGAAAGGGTAGTAGATACATGGAATAGCCTCCCAGTGGGAGCAGTAACAGTGATATAGAAGGGTAGTAGATACATGGAATATCCTCCCAGTGGGGGCAGTATCTACTACCCTTTCTATATCACTGTTACTGCCCCCACTGGGAGGCTATTCCATGTATCTACTACCCTTTCTATATCACTGTTACTGCTCCCACTGGGAGGATATTCCATGTAACAGTGATATAGAAAGGGTAGTAGATACATGGAATATCCTCCCAGTGGGGGCAGTATCTACTACCCTTTCTATATCACTGTTACTGCCCCCACTGGGAGGCTATTCCATGTAACAGTGATATAGAAAGGGTAGTAGATACTGCCCCCACTGGGAGGCTATTCCATGTATCTACTACCCTTTCTATATCACTGTTACTGCCCCCACTGGGAGGATATTCCATGTAACAGTGATATAGAAAGGGTAGTAGATACATGGAATAGCCTCCCAGTGGGAGCAGTAACAGTGATATAGAAAGGGTAGTAGATACTGCCCCCACTGGGAGGATATTCCATGTATCTACTACCCTTTCTATATCACTGTTACTGCTCCCACTGGGAGGCTATTCCATGTATCTACTACCCTTTCTATATCACTGTTACATGGAATATCCTCCCAGTGGGGGCAGTAACAGTGATATAGAAAGGGTAATCTGAGGACTATCCAGCGCTTCACCCGGGTAATCTGCAGAGTATTCAAACCTCTCTTGGGTAAAAGTGAATTTTGCTGTTATTATCTATGGATATTGTCAACGAAAATGGCAAAAAAATAAATATCAAAACGTGTTCCGTATATAATGAATATACAGAGTAACAGGATATGTTTCTTTTATATGAATGTTAAAGCGTTACATGATCTTTATTATGTGTCACATTATATATCATTTATAAAACCTAATAACCATCAGGTTCCTCTTTATATAAAATCTTCGTAAATGAATTTTCCGATAATTAACGCACAGAGTAACATGACGCTTATTTATCGTGGCTGTGACTGGATCCAATTTGGTTAAAACACACTTGTTATTGGTCGGATAAGTTTGAAGATTTTCCCGGGTAATCCTCGGAATTCCGTCCACTGTGACCTGTAGAAAAGCAAAGAACGCAGAGGCGTTTCGATACTTTGCAGTTTACCCGGATAAAGTCGGATTTTTCATTTCACATCGGACTTTTGCCAACGACGCCTGGGTAATGTCACGGCATTTCAGACTGTAACCGTAAATATATATATTTATATATCTCCAAAATGTCTGCACTCAAGTAATAAAGTCTTACACCTCGGCGTTAAAAATCCCAAAAGCATCTAGAATCCTGTAGCGGAGGATGCACACGAGGGCTTGATTTAAAACATCAGGATTTATTGGGATACATTAAAATAACCGGCTTTTCGACTCACCTGAGCATTTCTCAAGGTGTAAAAACACTAATGCATCACTGTATGTATTTATACCTAAAAGGTAAGTCCTTGTATCTCACCTGGTCTGTTCTGCACTGCCGTCGCCCACGCCAAACCGTGACCGGGAATGTCGTATTGTTCCCGGCTCGACACTATGCTGTTAGTGTATCGGGTCCCGTGGTGTTTCGTTTGGGCATTAAAATCTAACATTACTTATTGAATTAATATGCAATAATTAAGGCCCTAATTATTATTCTTTTGGGTATTCTGGTCGAATATATGTAAGAAAAACCCACAGAAATCAGTGCAATATGAATGGATGATTTACATTAACAGTTTATAACATTTTACCGTAACAAAATAACACATTTACAATTAACCCCTTAAGGACGCAGGGGTGGCTCCCTTAAGGGGTCGATTTCGCCGGCGAGGTGTACAGGTAAGCCTCGCCGACAGGTGCTGTTGCGTGGCACTGATTACGAGCCCTCCCCACAGTGCGCGTCATTGGCTGCAGGGGATGACTCGATTTCAGGCCGTCCCTGTGCAGCCAATAACGCGTGCCACGAGCCAGCGCGCGCAGGCTGCAGGGAGTGGCCGAGGCAGCCCCATTGAAGACAGTGGGGTGTACATGTATGCCCCGCTTCTTCAAAGCCCGCCCGCAGCCAGGACGTCATGGAATGTCCTGCGGCGTTAAAGGGTTAACAAACGTGGCAGTAATAATCTCACAGTACAGTAAACAAAACAACAATACAGAAATTAAAACGAGATGATTAATTTACAAGGCTCCCCCCAGCTTTTGGTTGGGGGCTGGGGAGAGTTCTGAAGGTACACACAGCAAAAGAGACCTAATTGTCTTGATTCCCAGTGGGAGTCACCAATAGGAGATAAACCTCGCTAACGTAGGCTGGCTTAGTGACATCACAGCCACACAGGGCAAAAAGCCTCACACTGCCCCTAGTGTTCCTTCTTTGGTATAACAATCCGCTAATCTCAAAATATGATGATTTATGGCAGAAATCATTCATGATCACTACACATGGGAACTAGGGCTGTGCAATATGGACAAAATAATCATATTGCAATTTTTTTTTTTTTTATCTTTGAATGAATATTGCAATTGCGATTAGCACATGGATATACTGCCCCAGCACACACATGGATATATTGCCCCAGCACATGGATATACTGCCCCAGCTCACACATGGATATACTGCCCCAGCACATGGATATTGCCCCAGCTCACACATGGATATACTGCCCCAGCACATGGATATACTGCCCCAGCTCACACATGGATATATTGCCCCAGCACATGGATATACTGCCCCAGCACATGGATATACTGCCCCAGCTCACACATGGATATACTGCCCCAGCACATGGATATTGCCCCAGCTCACACATGGATATACTGCCCCAGCACATGGATATACTGTCCCAGCTCATGGATATACTGCCCCAGCTCATGGATACACTGCCCCAGCTCACCTCTTTGCGCTGCATGTTCGGCTCCCTGTGAGCGTCTGGCGGCATGGAGCTTGGGCGCTCGCCTGGGGGAACCACGTGACGAGCCGCGAGAACGCGGCTGTACACGTGGTTCCCCCTGCGAGCGCCCAAAGCTCCATGCCGCCGGAAGCTTACAGGTAGCCGAACACGTTAATTTCCGCAGCCCTAAAATGAATAGATAAAATTGCAGCCTTATGCGATTTAAAAATTGCATGTGCTTAAATCACGATTGTTTTGCGATTAATTGCACAGCCCTAATGGGAACCATCAAACGTTTCCTTGCGCGTCTGCGATGGCACTCTGCAATTGAAGGATAAATATCAACAAAAAGTAAATAAGCTGAATATGGCAAAAAATACACAAGATTCAGAAAAGAATCTAAATCAGGGACGACATTCTCCTTAAGGGTCCTGGCAGCCAGGCGAAGGGGGAAATAAAATAAACAACGCTGCAAAGAAATTAATGTACTTATCTGGATGCAGCAAGAAAAGAGGACGAAGGCGGGGTTTCAGACGGAATTATGGACTGACTCCTTAAGGAGGGGGTGTTGGGAGAGACCATGGTTTATGTTATTTTCAAGTATATTTCACACATTTTGGTAAATGTTTAATTTTTACTTGCTGCTCTTATTAAAGCAAGAGAAGAGCTTGCAATACTCGCCTCCGAGTCCTTTATTAAAATTATAACTTACCGTCATACTTAGCTAAATTCTATAATTACTTATTACGCAGTTGTTCCAGTATCTCACTCCTGTAGTCTAATTCATCGCTATTACCCCACCAGGCTTGTCTCGGCAGGGCGGATAGTGACCCCACCAGGCTTGTCTCGGCAGGGCGGATAGTGACCCCACCAGGCTTGTCTTGGCAGGGCGGATAGTGACCCCACCAGGCTTGTCTCGGCAGGGTGGATAGTGACCCCACCAGGCTTGTCTTGGCAGGGCGGATAGTGACCCCACCAGGCTTGTCTCGGCAGGGCGGATAGTGACCCCACCAGGCTTGTCTCGCAGGGCGGATAGTGATAGACTAATCCTCAGCCACATTACGGATAGCATCGCACTCCGTTCGAGATATTAGCTGGCATTTTAACATTTCAGCCATTGTGAGTCATTGTGTAGCGCTTAACCTCCCTGACGGTAATCCCGAGTGTGGCTCGGGGTTAACTTTTCGTACCGAAAGCGGTATCCCCGAGCCACACTTGGGCTGTATACTTACATGTCCTGCGCTCCCTCGCTGATCCCGCAGTCTCCTCCAGCCGCTTGCAACGTCACACTGACGGGATCTCTTCTCACGAGGAGTGAAACCAGGAAGTGTGACATCGCGATCGGCTGCAGTGTGACTGCGGGGACAGCGTGGGAGCGCAGGACATGGAAGTATCGGCCCGAGTGTGGCTCGGGGATACCGCTTTCAGTATTGAAAGTTAACTCCCGAGCCACACTTATACCGCTAGGGGGCCAGAATAAATAGGACCAATTCCGAGATATAAAATATATCAGAATCGAACCGCCAGGGAGGATAATAGATGCATTCGATGGGGGTGAAATTGAATGAACGCATTAAATGGAACTTAGTGGCAGGCTGCAAGGATGATGTATTAAACTGCTCAGCCAATCGCAACCTCCGACCAAATTTAAACTGTTCCACGTCGCAGGTAAAGGCATCCACTCGATGTAATATCTCGAGAACTGTGGCTATAAGAAACCAATATTAGACCGAGCTCTGCGACAGGCGGAGGCAAAGTTTAATGATCAGCTTACTTCAAGTGACCGGGCGGTGAAGGTAGCCGATAGTCGAACCTTCTGGCTAAAAGCATCGGAGTGTTTTAAAAACAGACCTTTTTATTATCATTCATTGGATCTTGTGTAAATTTCAGACATTTTTGTTCAGTAGTTTTTGCAAACAGCGTTTCAATTTTCAAACTTTCAAGCGTACTTTTTTTTGTTTACCTCGTTCGTCTGTCGGCTTTTTCTGGCAGCTAGTCGGGTTTCTCCGGCGTGGTTAATCCAGCTGTTTTCTGCAGGTTTCGGTGAGTGCTCGCTGAATACACTACAGGGTCGGCGAAATAGGATCACCGAATCGCCCTGAACATGCGATTCTTTGAAAAGGCCTGTAAACGTTTGTTGTCGGTCGTTCTTTCCATGGCTAGTGATACGCTCTACGGTCGCTTGCAGGCGGTTTCATTTTTATTTGATTGTAATTGGTTTTAAAGGGAATGTGCCGATTTAATGCATTATGTATCTGCTGTGCAGAATACGAAATTGTTTCTTTGCCGGTTAGTTATAATCAGTGGGCAAATAAGTATTTAGTCAGCTACAAATTGTGCCGGTTCTCCCAGTTAAAAAGATGAGCGAGGCCTGTAATTGTCATCATAGGTAACTTCAACTATGAGACAAAATGAGAAATAAAAATCCAGAAAATCACAGTGTCTGATTCTTAAAGAATTTATTTGCAGATTATGGTGGAAAATAAGTATTTGGTCGCCTACAGTAAAGAACAAACGAGCGAGATTTCTGTCTCTCACAGACTGGCTGTAACGTCTTCTTTAAGAGGCTCCTCTGTCCTCCACTCGTTACCTGTATGAATTGGTTATCAGTATAAAAGACACCTGTCCACAACCTCAAACAGACACACTCCAAACTCACTTATCCTTTGTATGTTTTCTTTTTTCTTTTTATTTATTTTCTCTTCACTTATTTATTTATATTTTTTTCATTTTGCATTGTGCATTTATATCTTTTTATGTCTATTTTCTAGTCACTATTGTTTACATGTATCCATCGTTTGGATTGTATTTGAGATATTTTCCCCCCATTTCTTTTAAATCACGTTTATATGGCTACATTTTTTCCTTAATTGAGTATACCCTGTAACATTTCAGTATCATCCAATTACTTTATTGTTTAATTGGATGCTGCTTTGAACTTTAATTGTTTAATTGTCTGGCTAGGGTATTTAAGGATGTCATGTGTTATAGCCTGTATGTATGATTAAGACCTCAGGGTCGAAACGTCACTGATTTTTTGAAGGTTGCTGTTCCATGAATAAACCGTTTGGCACTTCTTATCCACTGGAGATCCATCATTTCTTCCATTTCTACACTCCAAACTCCACCATGGTCAAGACCAAAGAGCTGTGGAAGGACACCAGAAACAAACTGGTAGAGCTGCACCAGGCTGGGAAGACTGAATCTGCAATAGATAAGCAGCTTGGTGTGAAGAAATCAACTGTGGCAGCAATCATTAGAAAATGCAAGACATACAAGACCACTGATAATCTCCATCCATCTGGGGCTCCACGCAAGATCTCACCCCATGGGGTCAAAATGATCACAAGAACGGTGAGCAAAAATCCCAGAACCACACGGGGGGACCTAGTGAATGACCTGCAGAGAGCTGGGACCAAAGTAACAAAGGCTACCATCAGTAACACACTAACACCAGCCTTTCGCTGGCTGCAAAGGGAGGACGCGCTCAGCGCATCCTCGGCTTCCTGCAGCTGGATGGGCTGAATGCGTCCTCTGCAGTGAAGTGGTTAAATTATATATAGTAAATTTGGTATTGGCTGGGTTTGGGGACAAGGTCCCTTTAGTAGGTGTCATTTTATTGTTTCTGTCCTTGTGTGTTGTGTTTAACAATTATTGATTTTCATTTTGTGTGTGTGCAGCTCAGGCATTTATACAGCGTCACGATGTTCTGTAGCACTTTACATGATAAATGAGGAAGATTTAACCCTGTCCGTAGGATAACTGTCCAGGTAATACAGCACTTTACAGTAAAAATGCAGCAATTGTTCTGTGTCGACAGTTGGATAGATTGAGGAGTCACTTTAATGCCCACAATGTGTTGCTCCTGTCACCAAAATCATGTTGCAAATTATTAAATTTAATTCTGAAACAAGCAGCTCGCCGCTTCCTTCCTGCTACAAGGTTCCCTCATATTACTGCTTTGGAAAGATTTTCCTGGTGTTTTCATCCCTCCTGGCTCAACTGCGGCGAACAGGTCAGCCCTTAACGCCTGTAAGGTCTTCATATGAAAGCTTGCACCTCTCAAAGTGTGAGTAGGAGTGGTACAATATCATAAGCGGCAACAAGATTAAGAACAGACTGTATCGTTGCATTGATCTTTTTCCTGTCTGAGAAACCAAGACAAACAGAAATCTGCCATCTCTCACAAGGAACCGATGCCTCGTGTAAGCATAGTCTTGCATAGCTTAATCCACATGTTTTGATTTGAAGCTCTGTCCCCATCTCTATTTTTTTTTTTTTTTATAATCGAGCAGTTTAACCAAGTGCTCACTCAGAAATCCTGTGAGTTTACAATCTAAGGGACGGGGGTAAGTGAAACTAATTGGAGCAGAGGGAAGGTGATGCTGGTTGCCAGAAGGAATATAGTAGGGACGGATCAGAAGCTGGGCTAGAAAGGATTGAGAAGTGGAAACCGCTGGATAGAAGACCTAAAATTTGGGGATGGGACAGCAGAGTGAAGAAATGTGATTGTATGCTGGGAGGAAAGATTGAGATTTGGTAAACGTGCTCTAAAGAATTTACGACAGTAGGATGTGTCGGATATAATCTCTGCACGTGAATACAACACGTTATATATTGGATTTATCAGCCAAGCCTCCAATATGTCAGGGATTATTATTTCATAAGAAATCTACACGAGACACATATCAATCGTTTATATTTCCTAGAAATTCTCCTAAATTCTTTTAATTGTCTGTGTTTTGCTTTGAAAAATACAATAATCGGATAAAAATATATATATATTTATTACGTATACAAAAAAAATTTCAAATCTCATATCATAAACAAAAATTTATAAACCACAATCCATCAGCATATAAAAACTAGCTTCACAATATATGTATCTCCGGTTAGTAACTGCATATATGATTAATATCATTTACCTTATCAGTTAGTAACTAATACACAAATGGTTAATAAACATTTCTGCTTAATACAACATGCATTTCCCAGCAAACAATGTTTAACCAGCTAGATCTTATAGATATATATATATATATCTCTATACTACATGGATCAACAAAAGATGAGCTAATTTAAAAGGATAAGTAATAAAACTTATTTAGTGAATCCTCCCCTAATCTCGAGAATTAAATTTCTAATCTTTTGCTTTTTATTTTGTAGTTATATAATTCCTTGCTTATTAATTTTAATCACAGTAATTTCCAAATTCAATATATATATTGGTGTCAATCTTACAACATTTCTTTTTAGGAATAAATCCTTATGTCCACTTCTTCATATTTCTATCTGCAGAATAGAAATACTTAGAATTTTTGGAGCTACCCAGAATCTGAGAAGTCTCAGTCTACGTGGCAAGAATATCTACAAATATATATAATTACATTAATTCCTTAATTTCATACATTACCTGTCCAATCTGGATTTTAATAAGTCTTGGAATTTTCTATGTGATGCTTTGTTTTGGAATATGTGAAGATTATCGATATCAGATAATCAATGCATGTGAGTTAGAGATTTGGTGAGAATCTTGATTGCCTCATGTCCTGGGATCTGCCTGCATCTCTGAATGTTGGAATCTCGGACTCTCAGAGTGTCATGTGTACTGGACGTCTGAATGCATTGCGGTGTGAGTCTGAATGCTGGAATCTCGGACTGATTTGCAACCAACATTGCCGCTTATTATAGTCAATTTGACGTCACTGGCAATATTATTGGTATATCAATATAATATTTACTATCCTCTAGAGGGCAGTATTGCACTTCTTAATTAATTCCACCATTTCTTTTTAATATTCTTATCTCGGGTCAAAGTTCAATCTGACGTAACAAAGAACCTCTCTCTCAGTCACTAGACACTGTGTCTCTACCTGTCATATCTCATTTATATCCCTACTCCCTTTTGGTTACTTACAGAGTCCTATCAGCTGAATTCTTTTCTGGTTAACTCAACAGAATCTATTCTTTAGTAAATTTTATTATTTACCAATTATATACTTTCTAAAATATTTATTGGAGTATACATATTTCCTACTGTAAATATAATAAAATATACCTTGATTATAAACATATATTTTGTGAATATAAATCTATATTACAGAGATATTAACTCTTATTCCTATACCCAAAAGACAAAATATCTTTTTGTTTTAAAAACTTAAGACAGACCAATAAATTTAATTATGACACGTCTTAGCACTTAACTCTAGCCTTATCACACAAAAACATTCTAGATTCCTTCATGTCTGGCACTTCTAAAAAAAAATCTAAAAGACTTCACCCAGGAATGAACTCTGTAAAAAAAATCTCGTTCATTTCTAAACCTAGAGAAAATTGAAAGAAAAAAACTGTCTTTAAAAACAAAATGGCTACAGGCATCCATTTTAATTTTTCCTTTCTGTAATATACCTGACAGATGGGGGGGGGGCAGAGGGGAATATACGATGTATAAGCGGGAGATTTTAAAGCTGTCTAATCAGCCAGAAAAATCATAAACGCACAAATAAAATACAACTGCAAAAACGGAGCAGTCTGCAGAAGTGTTGGCTGGCATGTGGATACCTTTATGCTGGTTCCTGGGAGCAGGTCCAGGGTTTTATTTTGATTGCAGGCTTTGAGGAATAAGTGAATTATAACAAACTGATCTGTTATATCTGGATTCAGGGTCAGAGACTCTGCATTATTAGGGGTTTCTGAGAGTCCTGAGAATGAATATTGGCTCCACTGTGGGTGCTAGACTTGTGCGTGGCTTTTATTGTTCTGTTTCGGTGGGGGGGGGGGTCTTCGTTTCAGACCGCAGGTTCTCGGATCGATCTGGAAATGTGGGCGACTTTTGGATCTATTTATACATGTGTTTGAAGTTGAGTATTTTGTTGGTTATTTCATGTCGGACCCGCCCGCCTGAACACGTGATGCACATTAAACTTTATCATACCTTGTATTGTGTTATTTAGAAAGGAACAAAACCAATCGTATTCCATCACTGCCTGCGCGTTCTCTATGCACGGGGTGGGGAGCTGCTAATGGTATACTGAAGTTCAGACCTTCCTGCCAATCAGAGCTTGCCCAATGTCCCACAATGCACTGTTGCAAAATGAACTAACCTCACTCCTGAATGCACCTCAAGGTTTACAAAACTGCTTTTATGAACCATATGCAGTGTGTTCTTTATTAAGATTGTTCCTAAACCCCCCCCCCCCCCGTCTATTGATGCACAATGCACTGGAATGGTTACTAACAGTGCAGCCAGCCAATCAGAGCTTTTCCCACAGTGTGAGCAGCCAATCAGCTGTGACCGGCATCGGTAAGTATTTTAATATCATGAATAGGTAACACACCTGAATAAACAGTATAGTCAATAAATGATAATGAGCAGAGCGCACCATGTCACGACTCGTTAAAAGTATTTTTCTATCAGAACACCAAGTGTTTGTTATAGTTTCAGAAACATAAAATTGGTCTCGGATTATTCAATGCGATGTTGTATCCTGGTGAAAGCGAAGACAAAGGCAATTTTGTAGAAATTAATGCGCTTTTATTTAAAGAGACTGTGACTACAAGGCCGCAATGAAGAGGAAACTGCAACGCGGGGAGAGCCTGCAGATTGGAGCCAATCGCGGGATCCAATTCTCCTGGAGGATGTCGCCGGCATAGGTGTGGAGACGCAGTCTGAGAAGTCCAGCAGAGCTGTGAGCAAAATGAAATGCATTATATATATTGTAATCACCATCAGGGTTATTCAAAGATCACAGAAATTCCAGATTTGCCACCATTGCACCGTACAGGGAGGTAACATCACTGCTCTATAACTGTGGAGAGACTGGAGACACAGGTTCGATCCCAGCAAGAGCACCTCCAGTAAGTGTCCTTAGGCAAGACACCCAACGGTACATACTCGCCACCCAGGACATACTTGAAAAATAAGAAAAAATCTCTGTATCCTTCCTGGTAAAAATCCTCAAAAAACAAACAAAAACCCCCTAAAAATAAACCCCCCTCTGCTCTTTGAAAAATCCCTGGTGTAAAAAGCTCACTATTCTTCACTACAACATTTAACTTACCTTTTACTTCACATCTCTTTTACAGATCTGAGCTCCGAGCACGTCCGAGGCCCGTTCCAGTGAGTACCTATAGAAACAAGCATAGGCATGGGGGGGGGCATTGCCCCCCTAGGCTCTTCCTTGCCCCCCACCAGGGATCAGCATCCCCCAACATCTTCAAACCACTGTATCTCTGGCCCCCTGCATCATACATGTTTGATCGAGGCGTCATTGGAACGTGCAGAGTCTGGCCTTTCCAGTGATATCCAACATGTTCAGTGTAAAGACAAAATCAAATTCTTTTTTAACAGTATACATTTTATTTTCTCCTTAATAAATGGCATTTTAGGAGTTAGTGGGTACCGTGTCTCCGTGTATACATTCCACGTTTTCTCTTGATAACTGGCATTTTAGGAGTTAATGGAAAGGCTGTCTCATTCGGCAGCCCATTAGTCGGATAGGCAAATAAAGGAAACCTAGAACATTATGGTGCAGTGTATCATAGACAAAACATTTACAATGTAAATACGCCACTCAATGGAGCCCAACCCTGGCTGAGTGGATCTGTGCCGCCGGCTTGTTCACCCTTATCAGGTAACTCGCACCTTGCTAGAACTTTTCCTATCCCACCCATGTGCTTTGTGGTGGAAGCGAAACAAGAAAAAGGTAGGAAGATGTTCTCCTGGTGTAAATCCGGACAATTTGGATAAAAGTGTATTTTGCCAATATTTAGCCTTCTACCATTGGTGGAGCTCAATGATATGCGCGCGCGTAGAGATCTGTTCAATCGGATAAAACCACAAAGGATCCAAGGACGTGGCCGTAAAAAAGGTGTATATTAAAAACAGAAGTAAAATAAAACGGCAATCAAGTCTCCCGGACGCGTTTTGCCGTGTCAAACGGATTCATCAGCTGGTGATATATATATATATGTGCAGTATATCGGTTTCCTATATATGCCTATCCGACTAATGGGCTGCTGACTGACCCATCCAAACCTTAAAAGCATTTAATTGCACTTTATCAGATATTTGTTCTTGTAGATTTTTGGTTTAGGGGAAACCACTATTTTCTGAATCAGCCTTGAGGTTTTGGTTGAGATACATATTGTGCGACGCTGCACCAGAACTTTCTCAACCTTTAATGGATAGGCCTTCATTGATGGCATTTTAGGGGTTAATTGGTAGGCTACACGTCTGTTTCTTATTTTTATCGTATTTCTCTGGTTTAAATGGTATTTTAGGAGTTACTAGGTGGAAAGCCTGCCCAGAGGGCAGTCTATTGATAAGTGTGCTCTGCTCTTGTGCTGCTCCGCTCCGCTCTCCGCTCCGCTCCCCTCTGCGCTCCGCTCCACGCTCCCCGATCCGCTCCACTCTGCGCTCCCCTCTCCGCTCCCAGCTCCCCTCTGCGCTCCGCTCCACGCTCCCCGATCCGCTCCACTCTGCGCTCCCCTCTCCGCTCCCAGCTCCCCTCTGCGCTCCGCTCCACGCTCCCCGATCCGCTCCACTCTGCGCTCCCCTCTCCGCTCTCCGTATACGAAGTACGGTCGCACGAAAGTCCAGCTGCGTAACGCAAGTGGAAAATGAACGCATTTTTTGGAGAACGCAGAACCGCTAGTACGGACGTACAGAGTGCGCTGCGTCCACTAGCGGCGTGTGTGCATGATTTGGAGACGTCAGACCCTGCTCATGTCCGGCCAACATAACGTCCAGACACCCAAAGTTTCCTGGTTTGGATCCGTAAAAAAATCACGCACAAAAATGCGCGTCGTATGACCGTTTTCGCGCAATCCGTGAAAAAATACGGCAATGCGTTCGGACGCACTTTTTGATGGTCGCTGTGAATAAAGCGTTAGTCTGACCCTAGCCTTATTGTATCTAGTTAAAAGGAAAACATACAGATCAGACCGGTGAACTAGTCAAACTAAATCAAAAAGCACCAAATAATGTTAGTTTTCCTGGTGTTGCTCCTCCGCTTCCCAGCATTGCTCCTCCGCTTCCCAGCATTGCCCCCACCAGGTCAGAGCCCCACGAGCCGTGACATTTGGAACTGGTAGTGATACACCGGTAGTAACAGGCAAGATATCTTTTAATCATACAGCTGGATACATAATAACTCACTGCCCCCCCCCCCCCGGTGTGGTTGTATATATGGGTAGAACCTGACAGTAAACGAGGTTGTGGTTACAGGAGCCGCACAATTCATTCAAAAGGTTAGTATATCCGTTAAGCAGTTGCCTCAGCCTTCCACCTCTATTAGTCTTAAAGCGAAGCAGGATCATCACATTCAGGGTCCTGTGTCCACAAATGTCAAGCAGCCAGTGTGTAGAAAGTAAGTATGCGCACACTGGAGCGTTACGGCAAAAGGCGCCAAATAATGTTCCAGTTTGCTCATGTTACTCCTCCACTATACAGCGAGAATTCTTACTAGGTCAGAGTCGCGTGAGCAGTAACCTTTAGAAGTAATAGATGATATATGTTACATATACTCGTGTCGCTCGACCATTAGTGACACAAAATCATCAGAGCAAAGAGTCACACGACGAGCAGCAACAGGCGAATAGCCATTAAGCACACGTTACTAGATACAAGAAATGCTACGTTTTATTCCATTTTGTGGACTCTCTATCTGTACCTTTTTAGGAAGGGTCGTGTTTTGCAGTTACATACGGGTTAACCCCACCCTATAAAGTGCCTCTATAGCCCTCTTGGACTCTGATCTCTCCTTTACTCCTCACATTCAGCCTCTAACCAAATCTTGCTACTACCTCCTCAAAACATTGCGCACGTCCAACCCTTTCTTAATCAGGGCTCTGCTAACATGCTCATCCAAGCACTCATTATCTCCCGCCTTGACTACTGTAACCTCCTTCTCTCTGGCATTAAAAGATCCCAGATTCTCCCTCTGCAGTCTGTTATGAATGCCTGTGCCAGACTCATACACCTCACCTCCTGCACCTCACCCCTCTGTCAATCTCTACCCTGGCTCCTGTTTCCTTTATAATCCAATTCATTATATTGGTCACATACAAAGCTCTCCATAACCGCGCCGCTGCCTACATCTCCAAAACCACGCCGCTGCCTACATCTCCTCCATAACCGCGCCGCTGCCTACATCTCCTCCATAACCGCGCCGCTGCCTACATCTCCATAACCGCGCCGCTGCCTACATCTCCATAACCGCGCCGCTGCCTACATCTCCATAACCGCGCCGCTGCCTACATCTCCAAAACCGCGCCGCTGCCTACATCTCCATAACCGCGCCGCTGCCTACATCTCCATAACCACGCCGCTGCCTACATCTCCATAACCACGCCGCTGCCTACATCTCCAAAACCACGCCGCTGCCTACATCTCCATAACCGCGCCGCTGCCTACATCTCCATAACCGCTGCCTACATCTCCATAACCGCGCCGCTGCCTACATCTCCATAACCGCGCCGCTGCCTACATCTCCATAACCACGCCGCTGCCTACATCTCCATAACCACGCCGCTGCCTACATCTCCATAACCGCGCCGCTGCCTACATCTCCATAACCGCGCCGCTGCCTACATCTCCATAACCACGCCGCTGCCTACATCTCCATAACCACGCCGCTGCCTACATCTCCAAAACCACGCGCTGCCTACATCTCCATAACCGCGCCGCTGCCTACATCTCCATAACCGCGCCGCTGCCTACATCTCCATAACCGCTGCCTACATCTCCATAACCGCTGCCTACATCTCCATAACCGCGCCGCTGCCTACATCTCCATAACCACGCCGCTGCCTACATCTCCATAACCACGCCGCTGCCTACATCTCCATAACCACGCCGCTGCCTACATCTCCATAACCGCGCCGCTGCCTACATCTCCATAACCGCGCCGCTGCCTACATCTCCATAACCGCGCCGCTGCCTACATCTCCATAACCGCGCCGCTGCCTACATCTCCATAACCGCGCCGCTGCCTACATCTCCAAAACCGCGCCGCTGCCTACATCTCCATAACCGCGCCGCTGCCTACATCTCCAAAACCACGCCGCTGCCTACATCTCCATAACCACGCCGCTGCCTACATCTCCATAACCACGCCGCTGCCTACATCTCCATAACCACGCGCTGCCTACATCTCCATAACCACGCCGCTGCCTACATCTCCATAACCACGCCGCTGCCTACATCTCCATAACCGCGCCGCTGCCTACATCTCCATAACCGCGCCGCTGCCTACATCTCCATAACCGCGCCGCTGCCTACATCTCCAAAACCGCGCCGCTGCCTACATCTCCATAACCGCGCCGCTGCCTACATCTCCATAACCGCGCCGCTGCCTACATCTCCATAACCGCGCCGCTGCCTACATCTCCATAACCGCGCCGCTGCCTACATCTCCATAACCGCGCCGCTGCCTACATCTCCATAACCACGCCGCTGCCTACATCTCCAAAACCGCGCCGCTGCCTACATCTCCATAACCGCGCCGCTGCCTACATCTCCATAACCGCGCCGCTGCCTACATCTCCATAACTGCGCCGCTGCCTACATCTCCGCCGCTGCCTACATCTCCAAAACCGCGCCGCTGCCTACATCTCCATACCGCGCCGCTGCCTACATCTCCAAAACCGCGCCGCTGCCTACATCTCCAAAACTGCGCCGCTGCCTACATCTCCAAAACCGCGCCGCTGCCTACATCTCCATAACCGCGCCGCTGCCTACATCTCCATAACCACGCCGCTGCCTACATCTCCAAAACGCGCCGCTGCCTACATCTCCATAACCGCGCCGCTGCCTACATCTCCTCCCTTATCAGCAGGTACATCCCGACCACTTCCCTCTGCTGATGCTATCAGTTCCTCGTACCTGCACCAAATCCTGCCTTCAGGACTTCTCCCGGGTTGCCTCCTTTCTATGGAACTCCCTCCCCGCAACTTCAGACTCTCCCCGTCTCTCCAGTCCTTCAAGAAGTCTCTGAAAACATTACTTTAAAGAAGCCTATCAGCTCTCTTCATGATTACCCCATGGTTCATTTCTTGCACCCCAATACTGCACATACCCTCACCTAGTGTGTCATCTTTCTCCTTAGATTGTAAGCTCTTGAGCAGGATCCTCCCTCCTACTGTTCTTTGTGTGTAACATATATAGTCGTTATTCTGTGTCTCCCATTCTTCAGCGCTATGGAACTTGTTGGCGCTTATTAAGTGCTTGTAACTGTAACTCTATACCATCTCAACATCTCATTGTGTTTTCTGTTAACAAGCGGCATAATGAAAAAATATAACACATTGTCACCACAACACACACACACTACCTGGAAGGTGACACACACAAACACACAGCCCGGGAGGTGACACACACACAGCCAGGGAGGTGACACACACACAGGCACACACAGTCCCGGGAGGTGACACGCGCACACACAGTCCCGGGAGGTGACACACAGACACACATCCCCAGGAGGTGACACACAGTCCCGGGAGGTGACACACATACACACAGTCCCGGGAGGTGACACACAGACACACATCCCCAGGAGGTGACACACAGTCCCGGGAGGTGACACACAAACACACATCCCCAGGAGGTGACACACAGACACACATCCCCAGGAGGTGACACACAGACACACAGTCCAGGGAATTGACACACACACACAGTCCAGGGAGGTGACACACAAACACACATCCCCGGGAGATGACACACACACACAGTCCAGGGAGGTGACACACAAACACACATCCCCGGGAGATGACACACACACACAGTCCCGGGAGGTGACACACACACACACACAGTCCCGGGAGGTGACACACACACACACACACAGCCCGGGAGGTGACACACACACAGGCACACACAGTCCCGGGAGGTGACACACACAGTCCAGGGAGGTGACACACAGACACACAGTCCGGGAGGTGACACACACACACAGTCCCGGGAGGTGACACACACACACACAGCCCGGGAGGTGACACACACACACACACACACAGCCCGGGAGGTGACACACACACACACACACAGCCCGGGAGGTGACACACACACAGGCACACACAGTCCCGGGAGGTGACACACACAGTCCAGGGAGGTGACACACAGACACACAGTCCCGGGAGGTGACACACACACACAGTCCAGGGAGGTGACACACACACACACACAGCCAGGGAGTGACACACACACACACACAGCCAGGGAGGTGACACACACACAGAGGCACACACAGTCCCGGGAGGTGACACACACACAGTCCCGGGAGGTGACACACACACACACAGTCCCGGGAGGTGACACACACACAGTCCCGGGAGGTGACACACACACACAGTCCCGGGAGGTGACACACACACACAGTCCCGGGAGGTGACACACACACACAGTCCCGGGAGGTGCCACACACACAGTCCCGGGAGGTGACACACACACACACAGTCCCGGGAGGTGACACACACACAGTCCCGGGAGGTGACACACACACAGTCCCGGGAGGTGACACACACACACACAGTCCCGGGAGGTGACACACACACACACAGTCCCGGGACGGTGACACACAACACACAGTCCGGGAGGTGCCACACACACAGTCCCGGGAGGTGACACACACACACACAGTCCCGGGAGGTGACACACACACAGTCCCGGGAGGTGACACACACACAGTCCCGGGAGGTGACACACACACACACA
The DNA here is from genome assembly GCA_009667805.1 of Leptobrachium leishanense. Taxonomy (NCBI): domain Eukaryota; kingdom Metazoa; phylum Chordata; class Amphibia; order Anura; family Megophryidae; genus Leptobrachium; species Leptobrachium leishanense. Next base: position 16,832,283 of record CM019072.1, read on the forward strand.
GTCCCGGGAGGTGACACACACAGTCCCGGGAGGTGACACACACACACAGTCCCGAGAGGTGACACACACACAGTCCCGGGAGTGCCACACACACAGTCCCGGGAGGTGACACACACACACACAGTCCCGGGAGGTGCCACACACACAGTCCCGGGAGGTGACAACACACACAGTCCCGGGAGGTGACACACACACACACAGTCCCGGGAGGTGCCACACACACACAGTCCCGGGAGGTGACACACACACACAGTCCCGGGGAGGTGACACACACACACAGTCCGGGAGGTGACACACACACACAGTCCCGGGAGGTGACACACACACACAGTCCCGGGAGGTGACACACACACACACAGTCCCGGGAGGTGACACACACACAGTCCCGGGAGGTGACACACACACAGTCCTGGGAGGTGACACACACACAGTCCTGGGAGGTGACACACACACACACAGTCCCGGGAGGTGACACACAGTCCCGGGAGGTGACACACACACAGTCTGGGAGGTGACACACACACACAGTCCCGGGAGGTGACACACACACAGTCCCGGGAGGTGCCACACACACACAGTCCCGGGAGGTGACACACACACAGTCCCGGGAGGTGCCACACACACACAGTCCCGGGAGGTGACACACACACACAGTCCCGGGAGGTGACACACACACACAGTCCCGGGAGGTGACACACACACAGTCCCGGGAGGGTGACACACACACAGTCCCGGGAGTGACACACACACACAGTCCCGGGAGGTGACACACACACACAGTCCCGGGAGGTGACAAACACACACAGTCCGGGAGGTGACACACACACACAGTCCCGGGAGGTGACACACACACAGTCCCGGGAGGTGACACACACACACAGTCCCGGGAGGTGACACACACACACAGTCCCGGGAGGTGACACACACACAGTCCCGGGAGGTGACACACACACAGTCCCGGGAGGTGACACACACAGTCCCGGGAGGTGACACACACAGTCCCGGGAGGTGACACACACACACAGTCCCGGGAGGTGACACACACACACACAGTCCCGGGAGGTGACAACACACACACACAGTCCGGGAGGTGACACACACACACAGTCCGAGAGGTGACACACACACAGTCCCGGGAGGTGACACACACACAGTCCCGGGAGTGACACACACACAGTCCTGGGAGGTGACACACACACACACAGTCCCGGGAGGTGACACACAGTCCCGGGAGGTGACACACACACAGTCCCGGGAGGTGACACACACACACAGTCCCGGGAGGTGCCACACACACCACAGTCCCGGAGGTGACACACACACACAGTCCCGGGAGGTGACACACACACACAGTCCCGGGAGGTGACACACACACACAGTCCGGGAGGTGACACACACACAGTCCCGGGAGGTGACAAACACACACAGTCCCGGAGGTGACACACACACACAGTACGGAGGTGACACACACCCTACCCACGGGAGGTGACACACACACACAGTCCCGGGAGGTGACACCACCACACACAGTCCGGGACACACACACACACACAGTCCCGGGAGGTGACACACACACACAGTCCCGGGAGGTGACACACACACAGTCCCGGAGGTGACACACACACAGTCCCGGGAGGTGACACACACAGTCCGGGAGGTGACACACACACAGTCCCGGGAGGTGACACCACACACAGTCCCGGAGGTGACACACACAGTCCCGGGAGGTGACACACACACACACACAGTCCCGGGAGATGACACACACACACACACAGTCCCGGGAGGTGACACACACACAGTCCCGGAGGTGACACACACACAGTCCCGGGAGGTGACACACACACACACAGTCCCGGGAGGTGACACACAACACACACAGTCCCGGGAGGTGACACACACACACACACACAGTCCCGGGAGGTGACACACACACACACAGTCCCGGGAGGTGACACACACACACACACAGTCCCGGGAGGTGACACACACACACACAGTCCCGGGAGGTGACACACACAGTCCCAGTCCCGGGAGGTGACACACACACAGTCCCGGGAGGTGACACCACACAGTCCCGGAGGTGACACACACAGTCCCGGAGGTGACACACACAGTCCCGGGAGGTGACACCACACACACACAGTCCCGGGAGATGACACACACACACACAGTCCCGGGAGGTGACACACACACAGTCCCGGGAGGTGACACACACACAGTCCCGGGAGGTGACACACACACAGTCCCGGGAGGTGACACACACACACACAGTCCCGGGAGGTGACACACACAGTCCCAGTCCCGGGAGGTGACACACACACACAGTCCCGGGAGGTGACACACACAGTCCCAGTCCCGGGAGGTGACACACACACAGTCCCAGTCCCGGGAGGTGACACACACACAGTCCCGGGAGGTGACACACACACACACAGTCCCGGGAGGTGACACACACAGTCCCAGTCCCGGGAGGTGACACACACACAGTCCCGGGGACAGGTGACACACACACACAGTCCCGGGAGGTGACACACACACACAGTCCCGGGAGGTGACACACACACAGTCCCGGGAGGTGACACTCACACAGTCCCGGGAGGTGACACACACACACACACACACACAGTCCTGGGAGGTGACACACACACAGTCCCGGGAGGTGACACACACACAGTCCCGGGAGGTGACACTCACACAGTCCCGGGAGGTGACACACACACAGTCCCGGGAGGTGACACTCACACAGTCCCGGGAGGTGACACACACACACAGTCCCGGGAGGTGACACTCACACAGTCCCGGGAGGTGACACACACACAGTCCCGGGAGGTGACACTCACACAGTCCCGGGAGGTGACACACACACAGTCCCGGGAGGTGACACTCACACAGTCCCGGGAGGTGACACACACACACAGTCCCGGGAGGTGACACTCACACAGTCCCGGGAGGTGACACACACACAGTCCCGGGAGGTGCCACACACACAGTCCCGGGAGGTGACACTCACACAGTCCCGGGAGGTGACACACACACAGTCCCGGGAGGTCCACCACACACAGTCCCGGGAGGTGACACTCACACAGTCCCGGGAGGTGCCACACACACAGTCCCGGGAGGTGACACACACACACACAGTCCCGGGAGGTGACACACACACACAGTCCCGGGAGGTGACACACAGTCCCGGGAGGTGACACACACACACACAGTCCCGGCGGTAGGTGACACACACACAGTCCCGGGAGGTGACACTCACACAGTCCCGGAGGTGACACACACACAGTCCCGGGAGGTGACACACACACAGTCCCGGGAGGTGACACACACACAGTCCCGGGAGGTGACACACACAGTCCCGGGAGGTGACACACACACAGTCCCGGGAGGTGACACACACACAGTCCCGGGAGGTGACACACACACAGTCCCGGGAGGTGACACACACACACACAGTCCCGGGAGGTGACACACACACACAGTCCCGGGAGGTGACACACAGTCCCGGGAGGTGACACACACACACAGTCCCGGGAGGTGACACACACACAGTCCCGGGAGGTGACACACACACAGTCCCGGGAGGTGACACACACACAGTCCCGGGAGGTGACACTCACACAGTCCCGGGAGGTGACACACACACAGTCCCGGGAGGTGACACTCACACAGTCCCGGGAGGTGACACACACACACAGTCCCGGGAGGTGACACTCACACAGTCCCGGGAGGTGACACACACACAGTCCCGGGAGGTGACACACACACACAGTCCCGGGAGGTGACACTCACACAGTCCCGGGAGGTGACACACACACACAGTCCCGGGAGGTGACACTCACACAGTCCCGGGAGGTGCCACACACACACAGTCCCGGGAGGTGACACACACACAGTCCCGGGAGGTGCCCGGCTCTCGGTCAGGCTGTGTTTATACAGAGAGCTCCGCCTGACACTAATTTAAGCATCCCGCGCTCTGCTTCCTGTGACAGTCATACCATGTGACTCTTCCTGTCACATGACCCGTGTGACGTCACATATCCTTCTGGGAGGCTGTGAATTATCCTCTCCCGTGCGGTAAGACCGTTTCCGGGGTCACTGGCAGCCGGGGTAATATATCATATTAATGAGATAAAGCCACATTCCTCTGTCACTGCATCCAACACCAACATGCCCCCTCTATGTGCGAGGAGACCGAGCGACTCTATACAGGGACCTCCCCAATGACACACACACTGCACATTACTGTGAGCTTTATAGCTGTGCAGCTCTGTGATAGGCTCATACACACCGCACATTACTGTGAGCTTTATAGCTGTGCAGCTCTGTGATACGCTCATACACACCGCACATTACTGTGAGTTTTATAGCTGTGCAGCTCTGTGATAGGCTCATACACACCGCACATTACTGTGAGCTTTATATTGCTGTGCAGCTCTGTGATACGCTCATCACACATTACTGTGAGTTTTATAGCTGTGGAGCTCTGTGATAGGCTCATACACACCGCACATTACTGTGAGCTTTATAGCTGTGCAGCTCTGTGATACGCTCATACACACCGCACATTACTGTGAGCTTTATAGCTGTGCAGCTCTGTGATACGCTCATACACACCGCACATTACTGGGAGTTTTATAGCTGTGGAGCTCTGTGATACACTCATTCACACTGCACATTACTGTGAGTTTTATAGCTGTGCAGCTCTGTGATACGCTCATACACACTGCACATTACTGGGAGTTTTATAGCTGTGCAGCTCTGTGATACGCTCATACACACTGCACATTACTGTGAGTTTTATAGCTGTGGAGCTCTGTGATACGCTCTTACACACTGCACATTACTGTGGGTTTTATAGCTGTGCAGCTCTGTGATACGCTCATACACACCGCACATTACTGTGAGTTTTATAGCTGTGGAGCTCTGTGATACGCTCTTACACGCTGTACATTACTGTGGGTTTTATAGCTGTGCAGCTCTGTGATATGCTCATACACACCGCACATTACTGTGAGTTTTATTGCTGTGCAGCTCTGTGATACGCTCATACACACTGCACATTACTGGGAGTTTTATAGCTGTGCAGCTCTGTGATACGCTCATACACACTGCACATTACTGGGAGTTTTATAGCTCTGCAGCTCTGTGATACGCTCATACACACTGCACATTACTGTGAGTTTTATAGCTGTGGAGCTCTGTGATACGCTCTTACACACTGCACATTACTGTGGGTTTTATAGCTGTGCAGCTCTGTGATACGCTCATACACACCGCACATTACTGGGAGTTTTATAACTGTGGTGCTCTGTGATACACTCATACACACCGCACATTACTGTGAGTTTTATAGCTGTGCAGCTCTGTGATACGCTCATACACACTGCACATTACTGTGAGTTTTATAGCTGTGCAGCTCTGTGATACGCTCATACACACTGCACATTACTGGGAGTTTTATAGCTGTGCAGCTCTGTGATACGCTCATACACACCGCACATTACTGGGAGTTTTATAGCTGTGGAGCTCTGTGATACGCTCATACACACCGCACATTACTGTGAGTTTTATAGCTGTGCAGCTCTGTAATACGCTCATACACACCGCACATTACTGTGAGTTTTACTGCTGTGCAGCTCTGTGATACGCTCATACACACTGCACATTACTGGGAGTTTTATAGCTGTGCAGCTCTGTGATACGCTTATACACACCGCACATTACTGGGAGTTTTATAGCTGTGGAGCTCTGTGATACGCTCATACACACCGCACATTACTGGGAGTTTTATAGCTGTGCAGCTCTGTGATACGCTCATACACACCGCACATTACTGTGAGTTTTATAGCTGTGCAGCTCTGTGATACGCTCATACACACCGCACATTACTGTGAGTTTTATAGCTGTGCAGCTCTGTGATACGCTCATACACACCGCACATTACTGGGAGTTTTATAGCTGTGCAGCTCTGTGATACGCTCATACACACCGCACATTACTGTGAGTTTTACTGCTGTGCAGCTCTGTGATACGCTCATACAACACGCACATTACTGGAATTTTATAGCTGTGCAGCTCTGTGATACGCTCATACACACCGCACATTACTGGAGTTTTATAGCTGTGGAGCTCTGTGATACGCTCATACACACGCACATTACTGGAGTTTTATAGCTGTGCAGCTCTGTGATACGCTCATACACACCGCACATTACTGTGAGTTTTACTGCTGTGCAGCTCTGTGATACGCTCATACACACTGCACATTACTGGGAGTTTTATAGCTGTGCAGCTCTGTGATACGCTATACACACCGCACATTACTGGGATTTATAGCTGTGGAGCTCTGTGATACGCTCATACACACGCACATTACTGTGAGTTTTATAGCTGTGCAGCTCTGTGATACGCTCATACACACCGCACATTACTGTGAGTTTTATAGCTGTGCAGCTCTGTGATACGCTCATACACACTGCACATTACTGTGAGTTTTATAGCTGTGGAGCTCTGTGATAGGCTCATACACACCGCACATTACTGTGGGTTTTATAGCTGTGGAGCTCTGTGATACGCTCATACACACCGCACATTACTGTGAGTTTTATAGCTGTGGAGCTCTGTGATACGCTCATACACACTGCACATTACTGTGAGTTTTATTACTGTGCAGCTCTGTGATACGCTCATTCACACTGCACATTACTGTGGGTTTTATTGCTGTGGAGCTCTGTGATACGCTCTTACACACCGCACATTACTGTGGGTTTTATTGCTGTGGAGCTCTGTGATACGCTCTTACACACCGCACATTACTGTGGGTTTTATAGCTGTGGAGCTTTGTGATACGCTCATACACACTGCACATTAGTGTGGGTTTTATTGCTGTGGAGCTCTGTGATACGCTCATACACACTGCACATTACTGTGGGTTTTATTGCTGTGGACCTCTGTGATACGCTCATACACACCGCACATTACTGTGGGTTTTATAGCTGTGGAGCTCTGTGATACGCTCATACACACTGCACATTACTGTGGGTTTTATTGCTGTGGAGCTCTGTGATACGCTCATACACACCGCACATTACTGTGGGTTTTATTGCTGTGGAGCTCTGTGATACGCTCATACACACCGCACATTACTGTGGGTTTTATTGCTGTTGAGCTCTGTGATACGCTCATACACCCGCACATTACTGTGGGTTTTATAGCTGTGGAGCTCTGTGATACGCTCATAACACACTGCACATTACTGTGGGTTTTATTGCTGTGGAGCTCTGTGATACGCTCATACACACCGCACATTACTGTGGGTTTTATAGCTGTGGAGCTCTGTGATACGCTCATACACACCGCACATTACTGTGGGTTTTATTGCTGTGGAGCTCTGTGATACGCTCTTACACACCGCACATTACTGTGAGTTTTATAGCTGTGCAGCTCTGTGATACGCTCATACACACTGCACATTACTGTGAGTTTTATAGCTGTGCAGCTCTGTGATACGCTCATACACACCGCACATTACTGTGAGTTTTATAGCTGTGGAGCTCTGTGATACGCTCATACACACTGCACATTACTGTGGGTTTTATTGCTGTGGAGCTCTGTGATACGCTCATACACACCGCACATTACTGTGAGTTTTATAGCTGTGGAGCTCTGTGATACGCTCAAACACACTGCACATTACTGTGAGTTTTATTGCTGTGCAGCTCTGTGATACGCTCCTACACACCGCACATTATTGTGGGTTTTATTGCTGTGGAGCTCTGTGATACGCTCTTACACACCACACATTACTGTGGGTTTTATAGCTGTGGAGCTCTGTGATACGCTCATACACACTGCACATTACTGTGGGTTTTATTGCTGTGGAGCTCTGTGATACGCTCATACACACTGCACATTACTGTGGGTTTTATTGCTGTGGAGCTCTGTGATACGCTCATACACACCGCACATTACTGTGGGTTTTATTGCTGTGGAGCTCTGTGATACGCTCATACACACCGCACATTACTGTGAGTTTTATAGCTGTGGAGCTCTGTGATACGCTCATACACACCGCTCATTACTGTGGTTTTATTGCTGTGGAGCTCTGTGATACGCTCATAACACCGCACATTACTGTGAGTTTTATAGCTGTGGAGCTCTGTGATAGCTCATACACACCGCACATTACTGTGGGTTTTATAGCTGTGGAGCTCTGTGATGCGCTCATACACACCGCACATTACTGTGAGTTTTATAGCTGTGGAGCTCTGTGATACGCTCATACACACTGCACATTACTGTGGTTTTATTGCTGTGGAGCTCTGTGATACGCTCAAACACACTGCACATTACTGTGAGTTTTATTGCTGTGCAGCTCTGTGATACGCTCATACACACCGCACATTACTGTGAGTTTTATAGCTGTGGAGCTCTGTGATACGCTCAACACACACTGCACATTACTGTGAGTTTTATTGCTGTGCAGCTCTGTGATACGCTCATACACACCGCACATTACTGTGAGTTTTATAGCTGTGGAGCTCTGTGATACGCTCATACACACTGCACATTACTGTGGGTTTTATTGCTGTGCAGCTCTGTGATACGCTCATACACACCGCACATTACTGTGGGTTTTATAGCTGTGGAGCTCTGTGATACGCTCAAACACACTGCACATTACTGTGAGTTTTATTGCTGTGCAGCTCTGTGATACGCTCATACACACCGCACATTACTGTGGTTTTTATTAGCTGTGGAGCTCTGTGATACGCTCATACACACCGCACATTACTGTGAGTTTTATAGCTGTGGAGCTCTGTGATACGCTCATACACACTGCACATTACTGTGGGTTTTATTGCTGTGGAGCTCTGTGATACGCTCATACACACTGCACATTACTGTGGGTTTTATTGCTGTGGAGCTCTGTGATACGCTCATACACACCGCACATTACTGTGGGTTTTATTGCTGTGGAGCTCTGTGATACGCTCATACACACCGCACATTACTGTGAGTTTTATAGCTGTGGAGCTCTGTGATACGCTCATACACACCGCTCATTACTGTGGGTTTTATTGCTGTGGAGCTCTGTGATACGCTCATACACACCGCACATTACTGTGAGTTTTATAGCTGTGGAGCTCTGTGATAGGCTCATACACACCGCACATTACTGTGGGTTTTATAGCTGTGGAGCTCTGTGATGCGCTCATACACACCGCACATTACTGTGAGTTTTATAGCTGTGGAGCTCTGTGATACGCTCATACACACTGCACATTACTGTGGGTTTTATTGCTGTGGAGCTCTGTGATACGCTCAAACACACTGCACATTACTGTGAGTTTTATTGCTGTGCAGCTCTGTGATACGCTCATACACACCGCACATTACTGTGAGTTTTATAGCTGTGGAGCTCTGTGATACGCTCAAACACACTGCACATTACTGTGAGTTTTATTGCTGTGCAGCTCTGTGATACGCTCATACACACCGCACATTACTGTGAGTTTTATAGCTGTGGAGCTCTGTGATACGCTCATACACACTGCACATTACTGTGGGTTTTATTGCTGTGCAGCTCTGTGATACGCTCATACACACCGCACATTACTGTGGGTTTTATAGCTGTGGAGCTCTGTGATACGCTCAAACACACTGCACATTACTGTGAGTTTTATTGCTGTGCAGCTCTGTGATACGCTCATACACACCGCACATTACTGTGGGTTTTATAGCTGTGGAGCTCTGTGATACGCTCATACACACCGCACATTACTGTGAGTTTTATAGCTGTGGAGCTCTGTGATACGCTCATACACACTGCACATTACTGTGGGTTTTATTGCTGGGGAGCTCTGTGATACGCTCATACACACTGCACATTACTGTGGGTTTTATTGCTGTGGAGCTCTGTGATACGCTCATACACACCGCACATTACTGTGGGTTTTATTGCTGTGGAGCTCTGTGATACGCTCATACACAGCGCACATTACTGTGGGTTTTATAGCTGTGGAGCTCTGTGATACGCTCATACACAGCGCACATTACTGTGGGTTTTATAGCTGTGGAGCTCTGTGATACGCTCATACACACCGCACATTACTGTGGGTTTTATTGCTGTGGAGCTCTGTGATACGCTCATACACACCGCACATTACTGTGAGTTTTATTGCTGTGGAGCTCTGTGATGTGCTGTTTATTGGTGTTGTGGTGCAGTGGTTTGATGTCTGTCTTCTCTTTTCACAGATCTGTAGTCATGTTGCTCCTCAGGGGTTGGCAAAGTCTCAGTTACGTGTTGATTCGTTGTTCCAAGATTGTCGTTTCCAGCAGATCTCTTCACGTCTCCTGCTTCTCCTCTTCCTGGGCCGGATTGAAGAGACGCAGTTATTGGCGCCATCTCAGGAGGTCTATTTTGGGGCCCCCCGCCCCACCGTACAAGCAGGTGACCCAGACCGGAGATCCCATACTGCGCTGCAAAGCATCTCCTGTCTCCATTGATCAGATTTCACACCCGGACACGTTAAATGTGCTGGACCGGATGGTGAGTGTCCTGCGGACAGGAGGCTGTGTTGGACTCAGTGCCCCGCAGCTCGGCGTTCCCCTACGCATTATGGTCTTTGAACTCACAGAAAAGATGTGCCAGATTGTGCCGCCCGAGGTCCTGGCTGCCCGGGAGATGGTGCCCATCCCGCTGAAAGTCTTCATGAACCCCCAGATGCGGATCCTAGACTCACGGACATTGACCTTTCCTGAAGGTTGCTGGAGCATCCAGGGTTTCTCTGCCATGGTGCCGCGTTACTATGCCGTGGAGATATCGGGTATGTGGCTGCTGGTAACTCTAGGGGCAGGCGTCAGCAGGCTTGGCCTTTCAGATGTTTAGGAACTCCATCTCCTTTGATGCTCAGCTACTTATTAGGCAAAAACAAATGTGAGAACAACATAAAAACAGTAGTGCAGCGCTCGCGTCCCCACACCAAGATAAACAATTCAATGGCTTTCATCAAGCTTCAATATGATTCCCTGTGTAACTCGTACCGGCAAGGAAAGACATCAACCTCAAAGAGAAAAAGCAGCGGAAATAGTGAAACACTCACATGGTTTAGAGTAACCTTAGGCTCATATTATGCACATGTGCGCACTTCGTCAGGGTTACCCATCGGCCTCTCAGTTCACGGTGGCGTTTATAGGTCTCCCAAAAAACCAAAAGGAAAAAATACCTAGTGCAGACAATACCACGAGTTCAATATATAAAAGTAATGGTAAAATGTTGCACTCACCCCTCTAGAGCCAATGCAGCGGCTCTAGGTATTTGCGCATTTCGGTGTGTATGGCCAAACCTTCTGATGTTGAACCAAGATTCCAGTGAAGACACCAAGGGGAAGTTGAATGGTTAATGAAAATGTATTGAAGAACAATATGTGAAAATAAAATGAAATAATGAGCAGAGTCCAACGCGTTCCGCAACAAAATGGCCCTTCCTCAGTCGAGGGGGAAAATAAAGTTCATTCAAACGATTTTATTATTTTTCCTGTGACGGAGGAAGGGTCATTTTGGTGCGAAACGAGTTTGACTCTGCTCATTATTTCATTTTATTTTCACATATTGTTCTTCAATACATTTTCATTAACCCTTGGTGTCTTCACTGGAATCTTGGTTCGACATCCTCCCAAATGAGGGGGGCGTTTCAGAAGGTTTGGCCATACACACCGAAATGCGCAAATACCTAGAGCCGCTGCATTGGCTCTAGAGGGGTGAGTGCAACATTTTACCATTACTTTTATATATTGAACTCGTGGTATCGTCTGCACTAGGTATTTTTTCCTTTTGGTTTTTTTGGGAGACATATAAACGCCACCGTGAACTAAGTGCCCACATGCGCCTAATACGAGCCTAAGGTTACTCTAAGTCAGTGTTTCCCAAACCTGTCCTCAGGACCCTCAACCAGGCCAGGTTTTGGAGATCACCTTGGGGAAATGCAGACTGAATCCTCCAATCACTGAGCAGCAAATCATATCACCTGTGCTTCAGATATCTGGCAAAGCTGGTGAGGCGGAGGGTCCCGATGACAGATTTGGGAGACACTGCTCTAAACCATGTGAGTGTTTCACTATTTGCGCTGCTTTTTCTCTTTGAGGTTGATGTCTTTCCTTGCCGGTACGAGTTCCAGCTGTTAATGCCGAGTACAGGGAATCATATTGATGAAAGCCATTGAATTGTTTATCTTGGTGTGGGGACGCGAGCGCTGCACTACTGTTTTTATGTTCTATACAATTAGTGGTGTGGGGAACATCCAGTGCATATATATATATTATATCAAACAAGTGCCATATCCCACACATCATTTCCGAAGCGCCACACAAGCACATAATTCATTTATTACAAATAGATAATGTGACGCAAAAGTTATGAAATATGGTATAACGGTAAGACCCAATAAAACTGTGCTGAATACACCATGTAGTGACACGGGCTACAAGCAGACGTTTGATACTAATACGTATATCCAGGTTACGACCTCTCGATGGTACAAATTGTGATAACGATAACCTGGAATAGAAACCCAGCGATAGATACGGTTAATTGGTAAATTCCGGTAATTTATGTAGGATTACCCAAACAACTCACATTCTCCAGAGTCACCGGAATACCTGGCTCTGGTATTGAGGGCGAGCGGTTAAATCCAAGGTGACACCTCCGTTATCACTGACGAATCCTCAAAGATATAAAGGGAAGGAGACCTCCATCATGTATCTCACTTTAGGGGTTCTTCTAAGAGCACCGAATTAGCACCAAACAGTGAGTTTCCCCATACGGTGCAATTTCGTGGCCATTCACCAAAGATTAGCAAAATCCGGTGCCAGTTCGGCGGCAGTGAAATCCCCCATAGAGAAGCAATGGTTAATCTATTCACATTGAACAGCAGAGAAATGTCAGTGAAATGCCCTGATGTTCAGTGGTTTCATTCGGCAGATTTATTCAGGAGAATCCCATAGGTTTCAATGTAAATATAAAATTCCCTGTTCTTATTTATTCAACCGTTTATTCTTTTCATTTGCAGCAGAAAGTCTTTTTTTTTTTTTTTTTTATGGCGTTTTTTTTTTTAAATTCTGTAACAGACTTTTTTATTGTTATTCATAGGACCTTGTATATTATTTTCATGCACACATATACTTATAAGGCAAAGCCTCATGGGGAATGTAGTTCTAAAACATCTGGAGGACCGCGGTGCTGACCCCCGCTCAGCGTCTTCAATAACTTAACCCGGTATTGTTTGGGCTGTTTTTTCCATCATACGGAAAAAGCGGTGTCGCGCCTATTCCCAACAGCCCTGTTCATGTATAAAACATAGCAAGGAAAAAAAAAAAGCGTCATCTGCGCTCATTCCTACAGCTCCATGTGAAACAAAACACAATCAGAGGTTTTGGTTTACTTGAAAGGCCATTAAAGTGTAAGCTCACCTGCCACGTCACAGCACCCCTGGTAGGACTCTCCTTACCAGAGGTGCCTTGAAAAGGCAGGTGAGCTTACACTTTAATGGCCTTTCAAGTAAACCAAAACCTGATTGTGTTTTGTTTCACATGGAGCTGTAGGAATGAGCGCAGATGAAAACGTGTCATCATATTTGGCTGGGGCTGGCGGGTCTCGTCCTGCGTGTCAGGATCCCCAACATCCCGTCCCACCTACTTTTCCATCTGTGGTCGAGTCTCAGACTATTTGCAGCCCGCTCAGGCATACCATGACCTATATTCTCATCCAGGTTAACAGAGAATCCTTCTTCACGCAGAGGCGTCTCCTACAATAATAAAACACACCCTGAGCCGCGCCGGTATCGAAGGTCAGCCGGCTGCAGATTCACCGGGGATTGCTTCCATGCGGCCTGATGGGGCAACTAGCAGATTTAAATGTCAATAACATGTCGTTTACCCCCACCTGCCAGTGCGGATCCAACGCTAACGTCTGACAGAGTCTCCGGACACTGGAGCAAGGATTTTGGGGGATCTCTGCAGGGATTAGGGCTGCCAGATGGTTTCCTGGACACACAATTTATTCATGCTGATGGGCAGTGCATGAACAATGTCACCCTGCAGCATGTATAATCCAGACACTGCAGGTGAGCTGCCTTGATTTCCTTCCTGCAGCATATGAGTTATACATGTAGCAGGGCAGCACTTTTCCCTTTGTAGGAAGTAGTAACGTGTCCGATCTGGCAGCTCTAGTAGGGATCCATTCATCCTGCGGCGTATCCTGTGATCTGATGCTTCGGGCAGCTGGATTTTGGTAAAATAAAGAGGACGTTTCACCCCCTTGCCAATTTCCCAAAATTTCATGACTCCTAGGGAGAGTAACTAATCTCTGTCCTGTGCGTGACTTCCCATGCACCCCCTGTACAATAGCCCTTTTAGAACAGGCATCTCAAGCCCTGCCCCCTGTATGCTTATGGCCTACAATTCCCAGAATCCTTCAGATGGAAAGAATGATCAAAGAATTATGGGAGATGTAGTTCAGCAGAACTGGCAGGTCCGGGAGAGTCTTGCTTTCAACCAGGGCTGTCAAACTCCTGCCCCCAATGTTGATGCCTACAATTCTCCAAATTCTTTGAATGCAATTGATTTTCCAGGGAATCATGGGAGTTGTAGTTGAGAAATATCTGCGGTGCCAGAGTTTGATACCCCTGCATCGTGTCCCCTCTGGATTCACTGCGTCGTGATTGATGGGCTTTGTCCTGTGTTTCTAGGTCTGAACGAGCAGAGAAAGCCGGTCACGTGGCAGGCGAAAGGCTGGGCCGCGCGCATCGTGCAGCACGAGATGGATCACTTGGACGGGGTCATGTACATCGACAAGATGGATCCACGGACCTTCACCAACATTAACTGGCCCTGTGTGAACGACTGACCCCCTCGGTGTGATGGTACCGAGGCCTGGCTCTGTATGTTCCAAACTTGGTGTGTTCAGAGCGCCCTCATGTGGAGAGGTGTGGAATCTTTATGTACAGTTTTGTTACGAAGATTAAATGTTTATAAAGTCTAGTGATTCGGCTCTTCGAGCTCTGTCAGCCGTGCAGAAGTCACGCACCCGCCACATGGGATGTATACATATACAGGATGATGTGGGGCGCAACAAGCCCATGGCAGGTTTATTTTCTTCTGCCAGTTCTGATCTGGTGGCACCGGCAGGGGCGCTGTGAGCCGGTGCATCGCTCTGAACCCTGTGGCTTTCCCCTGACGCTCATTCTGTATTTCCTCCAGCACATCTGAAAGAGGACCGGACCTTCTGGTGTGACCCAACAGGGGCTTTAATTCTGCTCTACATCTAGTCCAGTGATGGGGGAACCTTGGCACCCCATTTATTCTGTCAGCCGTAAGTATGACTGAGCATCATGGGACATGTAGTTCTGAAACATCAGGGGTGCCAAGGTTCGCCATCACCGCCGTAGTCAACGAGACAAAATATTGTGTGAATAAAACCCCTATTGCCGGGCTGTCAACCTCTCTCCCCCCCCCCCGCTGTATGTTTACGACCGACAACAATTCCCAGGAAATCGTGGGAGCTATAGTTCAGAAACATCGGGGGGGGGGGGGGAGAGTGTCAGTTTGACAGCCCTGCCTGTTGGATTAAGCCGGAACGTCCTTTCTTCATTTTTGGATTATCTGGAATGTGACCGCCCTGATCGGTGAAGCTGCTGGACCTGTGATCTGTGTATAAGGCAAGTGGCGACCGCCCGTACATGTGATCTCTCCAGCGCACGAGGCACTTACTGGCATCTTAAACCAATAAAGAGTCACCGAAGCAAAGGACATGGAACAAATAACCACAAATTCAATGTATGCCACAGTCTGTATAATAGACGCACTGCTTGATATTCTCACAGCAGAACATTAGGGGTTTATTCACTAAATAGTATTGCTGGAACCCAGGTTTTCCTGTTTGATGCAGATTGCGGCGCCTCCCTGCACGCCGAGTAAGAGAGCCTCAGACAGGACATCAGTTCAAAGAGAAAATATATTTACACAACTGAACACTCATCCCCAGTAATGCAGAGCGCAGGTACCGGCAGGGAGTCCGACCGCACCATAAATATACCCGGGGGGGGGGGGGGGTCTGTGTTACGTCAGAACAGATCTCAGTTTGAGTGGGGGGGGTGGTGACTGATGGCAAATTAAAGGTAAACCTCAGAGACAGAAACATTTTGAAGGTGGGTGAGTGCGCCCGGGTATCGCCGCGCCCTTGAGTCCGAACAAAGAGGTTTCTCTAGCTCCACCAGATTCCTGCGTCGTCACCGGCTGGGGGGCACTTTAGAGTTAAGCAAGCAAACACGTTGTCCAAAAGGCATGCCCCCACTTCATGCGGCCTCACCCCTCCTGTCCAAAATCCTCTGTGAATTTCTTCACCTTCAGCAGATCGTCAGCATTCACGGTCGGGCGAGTCGTGGCCAGCGAGCGAAGCATGTCAGACTGCGGAACAAAAGCAGGGTCAGAAGTACCAGAGGACCGTGGGCATTGTGAGAAGGTCGGCAGGCATCTCCTCTGCATCATGATCCCCACGTTACTCACCATGCACACCACTGGCTCCAGTAGTTTGTCACTAGGAACTTCCATCCAGGTCATTTCTATGGCCCCCGAGTCTCCAGGAGAGCAGGGCATTAACAGGTCGTCTACTGTTACCCCAGGGTTGGTGCGAGAGGGTCCCCGAATCTGTAAGATAAAGCACTCAGTCTGTGCCGGGTGACGTGTCGGGTGACGCGTGGGCTGCTCAGCAGGCGGCTAGCTTACCTTCTTGAAGTGTGTGGCAGATTGCACTTTGCGGACGGGTTGCATGAGGGCGTCCCTCACGATGACGCTGATGTCTGCTCCGGAGTAACCGTCAGTCTTCTTGGCGAGCTCGCGCACGTCCGTGTCCTTCAGACTGTGAGGAGTGTTCCCCAGGTGGAGCCGGAACATCTGGGCTCGGGCAGCTTCCTCGGGCAGCGGGATGTATATTCGCTTTTCGAACCTAGGGGGGCAGAAGGTGCCGTGAGAGCCGAGCGGGAATTTTCCGGCAGACGAATCCACAGCCCCACGAGTCAATCTACAGCTCACCTCCTCCTGATGGCAGAGTCCAGGACCCAGGGTATGTTGGTGGCCCCGAGGACCAAGATCCCGTCATTGTTATTTCCCACACCTAGAGGGAAGGACAGCACAGGGGGGTCATTATCACCCACAGAATCAGAGGCATCAAACCAGAACTCTGATTGGTCCCAGGAGGCCATGGCTCCCTCCCAACCTTTAAGGAGAAGTGCTGGTTTATCTCACGTTGAAGTTATCACTACGTTTCCCATGATTCAGTGAATCCCATGGGGTCATGTACCTCCTTGCCTGCACATCACATGCTGTTTATACATCAAAGCAGGGGGTCAGCAATCTTGCCCCTCCACGTCTTGGAACTACATTTCCCACGAGGCTCTGCAAGCTTAATGAGTAGCTGAGCATCATGGAAGATGTAGTTCCTAAACATATTGAGCCCAGGCTGCTGACCCGTGAGGTAAGGGTTAAACACATAGAGTCTGACCCTGCATCTGCACCAGGAATTCAGTCTTGATCCTTCGGGCCGCCTCACTCTCATTCTCGTTTCGTGAGCCGCACAGCGAGTCCACCTCATCGATGAAGATGATGGATGGCTTGTGTTGCCTCGCCAACTCGAAAAGGTTCTTCACCAACCTGGAAAGATATAAACACAAAGGACGTAAGGCAGGTGCCGCAAAAGAAAAAAAGCCACCGCGATGGACCGAGGCAGGTCATGTCCATCCCCATCGGCACGCACTTCTCACTCTCTCCCAGCCACTTGGACATCAGATCAGAAGAGGACACCGAGAAGAAGGTGGAGTTGTTGGCCTCTGTGGCTACAGCTTTGGCCAGGTAGGATTTCCCCGTTCCTGGAGGTCCAAAGAGCAAGATGCCGCGCCATGGGGTGCGTTTACCTTGGGTCAGAAGAGAGGACACAGATGAGAAGTCAGGAATCACGTCAGAAAACTCAAAACAGACTTTGGGGACTTTCCAACGCACTGGAACCAAGGCCTTCAATCAGCAGAACCCCAACTGAAAACCCTTTCCCATGATCCTTTGCAGTGCGTTTCCCCACATAGAGGTATTTTTACCTTTACAATAACGTATTTTAACTTTGTCACAAAACGCGCCACGAGAAACAACAAGCACCTGCAGGAAGCGGAGCGTCTGACCTGTGAAGAGGTGGGGGAACTTGATGGGTAGGATAACCGCCTCTTTCAGGGCCTCTTTTGCTCCTTCCAGCCCAGCGACGTCATTCCATCGGACGTTCGGCTTCTCCATGACAATGGCACCTGGGGTAATGAGACGAGAAGGCTGGTCAGGAGGACACCAGACCCATGGCTGCATGATGGACATCATGGTGTCCAGCTCAACATGCGTTTTTACGCGATGCTATCACCACACCACTTCTGCCCTCATGGTGTCGCCGGTCTGCGCTCACGTACCCATCAGCTGTTCCTGCAGCTTCTTTGTCTCAGGATTGTCACCCTCGCTGTCGCTGTCACTTCTGTGGAAGGAGAGAGAGACAATGATTAGACGAGCTTTGACGTGGCGTCCATCGCACAGGGAGGAGTCAAGGTTGGTGTGTACGGTAACCATAGGACCTCATTATCCTGGAAGAGGTCTAGGAGTTGGGTGACATCTGGCCACATCACGGAACATCTCACCCTTTCTCATTCTGCGTCTCTTTCACCGGTTTCTTGCCCTGCTTGTCCTTGGTCTTCAGATAGTCCTTGAGCTTCTCGGCTCTGTCCAGGTACTGCATGCACTTGCCTCGGATGCTCTCCTTGGCTTTGTCGCTGTGCGCTTCATCTGCCGACATAAAGCAAGACGTTAGTAAATCGGAGCAGCCGGTTTCTCCACGGTCCTGGCTTTACACAGCTCTGTCTCTGCGTTGGCGCGCCAGGTCTCTCCGCACGCACAGTAACACCGCGCTTTAACAAGTCTTCCCGGACGAACTGAAAGGTACTAAACCATCCCGTGTCCGCATAGGTCCCGCTCGGTGCCCACCACACTCACATTTAATGGCGTGTAGGAAGTACTCCACAGCATGCTGGTACAGTCTCAGCGCCTCCTCGTAGTTCTTGTTCTTGTCCTCCTCCGTGGCCTTCGTCACCAGATCAATAGCTTTCTGCAAAAAAACAGTCAAAACCGTATTACAACGCGTCGCCAGGTGAACGCCAGAATAACACAAAAGGAGCCAGGTATCCATATGCAAACCAGACCCTGCCTGGCTCCTAAAAACATGTAGGTTGTAGGTGACCTCCAGGCTTCTTGTTGGAACCAGAGTCACCTGAAGACATCGGCCAAGAATATTGAAAATTGTCTTTAAATCAAGGATTCCTGATAACAGTTAATGCGCGCAGTGCCGTGCGCCCCAAGACATGCGCAACGTGTCCTCACGGTGTGGACAAAACTGGGGAGACACGTCCAGACCAACCTGGCCAGGAGCCACATAGAGAATCTTTGCAGAGCAGGAGCATCAGATCACGCTGGTATCGAGCTTGTTGAGTCCGGTCATTAGAGAGTGTATCTGCTTGTCGCGCCGGCGTCTGTTTATGCGCATCTGTCATGCGTCGCGCCGGCGTCTGTTTCTGCGTGTCTGTCGCGCCAGCGTCTGTTTCTGCGTGTCTCACTGGCGTCTGTTTCTGCGCATCTGTCATGCGTTGCGCCGGCGTCTGTTTCTGCGTGTCTGTCGCGCCGGTGTCTGTTTCTGCGTGTCTGTCGCGCCGGCGTCTGTTTCTGCGTGTCGCACTGGCGTCTGTTTCTGCGCGTCGCACTGGCGTCTGTTTCTGCGCATCTGTCATGCGTCGCGCCGGCGTCTGTTTCTGCGCATCGGTCATGCGTCGGCGTCTGATTCTACGCGTCTGTCGTGCTGGCGTCTGATTCTACGCGTCTGTCGTGCTGGCGTCTGATTCTACGCGTCTGTCGTGCTGGCGTCTGATTCTACGCGTCTGTCGTGCTGGCGTCTGATTCTACGCGTCTGTCGTGCTGGCGTCTGATTCTACGCGTCTGTCGTGCTGGCGTCTGATTCTACGCGTCTGTCGTGCTGGCGTCTGATTCTACGCGGCTGTCGAGCAGCGTGCCGGCATCTGTTTACACACACACGCACTTCTCCCTTTGCGGTCTCCCCGTATATAAGCGTTTGGGGACCCCCCCCCGGTCACCCTGCACAGGGATCTAAAAATATGATGAGATTTTATTAATAAATCTTGGGCAGCGTGTTTCCCGCAGCAGCCCGTTTCCCGCGTGGCGGCCCGTGTTTGGATACAGCTGGTGTGAGCAGCGCCTCTGTATAACACGCCGGGCTGAGCTTGTGATGATTAATGGCGAGTCATGTGAATCACACGCGGAGCCGGACTGTTTGGGTGAACGCGGTGAGACGGTGCTGTGTGCAAAGGTCACGGTATTAAACGTACACGCGCTCCCCGTCCGGGAGGAATAATCAGGACTTTATTATGTCCAAACTCAACCGGTAATTATCGTCTGTGCAGCCAGAGTCGCCATCAGGTACCGGCACGCTGCGTTACCGGGGAGACGCATCCTGCCAAATATGGACCCATCTCACTCCAGGACATGCCGGGCATAGACCAGGAAGGGGGGGGGGGTACTGCGAGGCCGGGCATAGACCAGGGGGGGGGGACTGCGAGGCCGGGCATAGACCAGGAAGGATGGGGGGGACTGCGAGGCCAGGTATAGACCAGGAGGAGGGTACATGGCGAGGCTGGGCATAGACCAGGGGGGGGGGGGTGTGAGGCATGGGAGGGGGGTACATGGCGAGGCTGGGCATAGACCAGGGGGGAGGGGGTGTGAGGCATGGGAGGGGGGGGTACATGGCAAGGCCGGGCATAGATCGCAGTGCGGTACAACAGATTAACGCTCTATATATTTATACTTTGTGTTTATTGTGTCTTGGATTTTGCGCTGGGCAAAGCGACACAAACTGACACAAAACAAAGCACAAAACACGTCACATTCTAGAACAAAAAGTAAAAAAAAAAAAAAACTATTCCCTGCTGATCACCCCCAAAAATCATCATCGTTTTAGAAACGTTAAGAGCGGCTGTCACGCCCGGGCAGCAGGACGCCACCGCTCCTAAATCTGATGTACCCGCAGCAATCCCGTTCCTGGCTCCTCGTTTTTCTTCCTGGCTGCGCAGACCGGTGGAAACTCGACAAAGCCCTTGGTTTAAACTAGGGATGCACCGATACCGATACTAGTATCGGGGCCAATATTGCCGTTTGCACGAGTACTTGTTACTCGTGCAAACGGCCCGATACATCCCGCCGATACCGGAAGCTGGCGCTGGGCCGGCTTGCCGGTATCCGCGGGGCTGGGGAAGCTGGCCGTGTGCATGTAAAGCACGTGGCCAGCGTTCCCCTCCGGCGCGCCGCGATACTCATCCTTCCTGAAGGTCCGGTCGCTGGGCAGTGATGCATTCCCGCGGCCACTGGGCGCTCCTGTGACGCTGCTCTCGGCTGGAGGCAGCGTCACAGATGCGCCCGGCGGCCACGTGATCGCATCACTGCCCAGCGACCGGACCTTCAGGATGTGGGAGTATCGCGGCGCGCCGGAGGGGAACGCTGGCCACGTGCTTTACATGCACACGGCCAGCTTCCCCAGTGTTCGAGCTGGGGGCAAATCCACGAGACCTGGGGGTAAATCCACGAGACCTGGGGGTAAATCCACGACCTGGGGGCAAATCCACGAGACCTGGGGGCCAATCCACGAGACCTGGGGGCCAATCCAAGAGACCTGGGGGCCAATCCAAGAGACCTGGGGGCCAATCCAAGAGACCTGGGGGCCAATCCAAGAGACCTGGGGGCCAATCCAAGAGACCTGGGGGCCAATCCAAGAGACCTGGGGGCCAGGCAAATCCATGTGAGCTGCGGTCAATCTCCTATAAATTTTTATATGAGGTCTGTTCCTATTGGAAAGCGTCACATGACATCAAAGAAAAGTATCGGTGCTCGGTATCGGTGAGTACTTTTAAAAAGTATCGGTACTCGTACTTAAAAAAGTGGTATCGGTGCATCCCTAGTTTAAACCCTCTATGGAAGCGACACGTCCTGCCTCGCACGCGTCATGTAGGGCTCGTTATATGTCATAGATGGGATTATAACCAGATTCTTCACATTTTAGGTCGGTGCCCGTATCAGCGCGCCTCATAGTGCTCATGACGGTTCGCGCACCATTGACAGAGAGAGGGGGCGCGGGGGCCGAGGCTCACAGAGACGCCGGGACTTAATTCTGATGCATTATAATAATGCCCCCTCCCAGCCCGACACCCACCCTATAATAAACACCAGGCGCCGTGACCCCCAAACCCTGCACTCAGAAACCACACGGCTGGGACCCTCCAACCAATTGATAAATGGGCCCTAGAGAGTACAGGGAGGGGGCATAGGGCAGCAAGGTGGTGGTGGGGTGAGGGCAGCAGGGTGGTGGGGGTGAGGGCAGCAGGGGTGGGGTGGTGAGGGCAGCAGGGTGGTGGGGGTGAGGGCAGCAGGGTGGTGAGGGTGGGGTGAGGGCAGCAGGGTGGTGAGGGTGGGGTGAGGGCAGCAGGGTGGTGAGGGTGGGGGCAGCAGGGTGGGGTGAGGGCAGCAGGGTGGTGGGGTGAGGGCAGCAGGGTGGTGGGGTGAGGGCAGCAGGGTGGTGGGGTGAAGTGAGGGCAGCAGGGTGGTGGGGTGAAGTGAGGCAGCAGGGTGGTGGGGTGAAGTGAGGGCAGCAGGGTGGTGGGGGTGAGGGCAGCAGGGTGGTGGGGGTGAGGGCAGCAGGGTGGTGGTGGGGTGAGGGCAGCGTGGTGGTGGGGTGAGGGCAGCGTGGTGGTGGGTGAGGGCAGCAGGGTGGTGGTGGTGGGGTGAGGGCAGCAGGGTGGTGGTGGTGGGTGAGGGCAGCAGGGGGGTGGTGGTGGGGGTGAGGGCAGCAGGGGGGTGGTGAGGGCAGCAGGGTGGTGGGGGTGAGGGCAGCAGGGTGGTGGTGAGGGCAGCAGGGTGGTGGTGGTGGTGGTGAGGGCAGCAGGGTGGTGGTGAGGCAGCAGGGTGGTGGTGGTGGTGTGAGGGCAGCAGGGTGGTGGTGAGGGCAGCAGGGTGGTGGTGGGGTGGGGCAGCAGGGTGGTGGTGGGGTGGGGGGGGGGCAGCAGGGTGGTGGTGAGGGCAGCAGGGTGGTGGTGGTGAGGGCAGCAGGGTGGTGGTGGGGTGGGGGCAGCAGGGTGGTGGTGAGGGCAGCAGGGTGGTGGTGGGGGCAGCAGGGTGGTGGTGAGGGCAGCAGGGGGTGGGGTGGGGGCAGCAGGGTGGTGGGTGAGGGCAGCAGGGTGGTGGTGGGGTGGGGGCAGCAGGGTGGTGGTGGGGGTGAGGGCAGCAGGGTGGTGGTGGTGGTGAGGGCAGCAGGGTGGTGGTGGGGTGAGGGCAGCAGGGTGGTGGTGGGGTGAGGGCAGCAGGGTGGTGGTGGGGGTGAGGGCAGCAGGGTGGTGGTGGGGTGAGGGCAGCAGGGTGGTGAGGGCAGCAGGGTGGTGGTGGGGTGAGGGCAGCAGGGTGGTGGTGGGGTGAGGGCAGCAGGGTGGTGAGGGTGAGGGCAGCAGGTGGTGGGGTGAGGGCAGCAGGGTGGTGGGGGTGTTGGGGGCAAGCGGCACCAGGGGTATAGGGTTTGAGCACAGGGGTCCCATGGAGTGGAGGGTTGATCCCGGGGGCCCCGAACAGGTGGTTGTCTGTAACATTTAAAAATTAACCCATCGTGCCCTCTCTTCACCCGCGGGGCCCCTCAGCCAATGCACCCCCTCACCACCACTTTGATATAACAGATCGGATTAACTGCTCCCTCTGCCAGCCTATGAAAGATCGCCCTGTGTCCGTGGCCCCTCCCCCGCGGGGCTTCTTCTACGAGACCCCACCCCCTGGGAGCCCCCCCTCCCCATACAGGCTCCAAGCGCATCACGTGACACGGAGAGGCGCCACCCCCCGGGCAGCCCCAGAGGAGCGTGGTACCTGCAGGGTTGACGTTGTCATCTCATCTCCCGCACCGGGCGCCCGGAGAGATTCCTGCGATTCGGGCCCCTGCCACTGCGCCGGAACCGGAAATGACCTCAGCCGCGTAACCAGGAAGCGGCGGCGCAGACCCGTGCGAAACCGGAAACTGCTGCTGGTGGGTCACGTGATGAGACTGAGGCTTGTGCACTGCTGGGAACGTAGGAATACTCCCCTCACTGACAGGGGGCGCCATTACCAGGGCAATAAACATGTAACCCCCCTCCCTGCCTGACAGGGGGCGCCATTACCTGGGCAATAAACATGTAACCCCCCTCCCTGCCTGACAGGGGGCGCCATAACCAGGGCAATAAACATGTAAACCCCCTCCCTGCCTGACAGGGGGCGCCATTACCAGGGCAATAAACATGTAAACCCCCTCCCTGCCTGACAGGGGGCGCCATTACCAGGGCAATAAACATGTAACCCCCCTCCCTGCCTGACAGGGGGCGCCATAACCAGGGCAATAAACATGTAACCCCCCTCCCTGCCTGACAGGGGGTGCCATTACCAGGGCAATAAACATGTAAACCCCCTCCCTGCCTGACAGGGGGCGCCATTACCAGGGCAATAAGCATTTTTCTCCCCTCCTTTGTTTCATGCAGTCTCCCATGAGTGTGCACCCAGGTCCTGGTGCTGTGGATCGTGTGAATGATACGCTATATTTGTGTCTCCCTCTGGGTTTTAAATCTGCTGTGTTTGTCAGGATATCCAGCACCTCATCTGAGGGCAGCGCGCCTGCTGTCACAAACAAGCCGTGGAGGCGGGGGACAGCACGGGGTGCGGTGGCTTTATATTTAGACATGACGTGTAAATTAGAAAGTGACTTCATTCAATTCAAGGAACAGCTTCAAAGGGAACCAGGTGACAGAAATGCGGATTACCAACTCAGAGAAGAAATTAACAGCCTGAAATCTGAACACAGGTCTGCCATACAGGACATCCAACTGAAGATCCAAGAACTTCAAGAGGAAAATATCCAGCTGAGAGAAGAGATGGCGAAACTTAAAACACAAACACAGCCCATCAACCAGGAGAGAGAATCAACAATGATTAATATAGACAAAGTACCTGAAAATGAACATGAGACAAACAAAACTCCATACATCAACAACATCAGTGACAGCCAAAACCACTCACAAAATCCTGAACCCACAACCAGCCGGCCAACAAATCCCAGACAACAAACCCTTGAAACTGTAATAATAATGGATTCAAATGGGAAGTACTTAAACACAAGAAGGCTCTTCCCAGGAAAGAAAGTCTCCAAAATCCATTGTGCTACCATTGAACAGACAATGGAAGTCCTCACAAATCCATACTTCATGAACCCCAAACAAATCATCATACACACACGTACGAACAACATTCAGACACAACAGAAAGGCATTGCAGACAAACTGTCACAACTAACAGACACTGCACAGCAAAAGTTCCCCCACTCCAAAATAATCCTATCCTGCCTACTTCCAAGGAAGGACATATCGAATCACATCATCCAGAACATCAACACAGAACTGGCGGCTAAAACTAGCTCAAAGCCCAACATTCATCTGGCCCAACACCCTTCCATAACCCCTGAACACCTCTACGATAACAAACACCTCAACAAACAAGGGGTGAGTAACCTGGCAAGAGAATTTAAAGACATTGTACTGAACAGAACCCATATCCCGAACCTGGCACAAACCAAACTAACACAACAACAACAACAACCACCACAAGACGACCTCAAACCGCACCAAGACAAGAACACCACATTTAAACCAAGAACAGGACAAAACAGATGGCAGGAATGGCAGAAACCACCCGCCCCAAGATGGACATCAAGACCTCCACAGAACAGAGACTTGGAGGAGATACGGACCCTTCTCGACACACTATACAACAAATTAATGTGAATTGATCTCATAATGAACTACAATGACAACCATCCACAACCTGGTCGTCCCATGTAATTTTGCTCATTACAAGGTATAACAACATAAAATGACATCACTAACAATCAGTAGCTGGAACATTCAGGGTCTGAATGCTTCAGCCTTTGGATCCAAAGTAAACGATCCAGACTTCAAACATAGACTCCACAACGTGGACATACAAATCCTGCTGGAAACATGGAGCCGGGCACAGGATGACCCACAAACACCTGTTGGCTAGAGAGAATTTTCCGTGCCCGCCGAGAAGGATAAAAGCATCAAACAGGGTCGCCATTCAGGAGGAATAGTAATCTGGTATAAGAAGGAGCTACACGAGAACATCAAAGCAATCAAGAAAGGAGAGAGCCACATCTGGATAAAAATAAGTAGCTCCATCCTCACCTCTCAGTCAGACATCTTCCTATGTGCAGCTTACATTGCACCACCAGAGTCTCCATGCTCCAAAACAGACACCTATGAGGTGGTACAGAGTGAGGCCACCCACTTCCAGTCCCTAGGACACGTGCTTCTTTATGGAGACCTCAACGCCAGGACAGGAAGAGAAAAGGACTATGTGACCTCAGATGGGAACACATAAATTTTGGGAGCCGCAAACTACTGTCAGGAGTCAATACAGGCGCAAAGAAACAGCTATGACAATACATCCAACAAGAGTGGAAGAAAATTGCTGAATTTGTGTCGGAGTCTCGGGCTCTACATCCTTATTGGCCGCACCAAGGGAGACTCTCTGGGAAGGTATACATTAAGCTCCCATGTAGGAAACAGTGTGGTAGACTATGCAATCACAGATATGAACTCCACTCACATCAACGCCTCACCGTCACCCCACAAACACACCTGTCAGACCACAGCCAACTACTGCTTTATATTAAATCCTCAAACAAACCATCCTCAAAACCCCATCAGAAAGGACTGTACAACCTCCCACCATCGTTCAAATGGACCAGACACTCTACCATAGCCTACAGAGAGGTCATCAACAGACCCGACATCAAAGATCAGCTAACAGTCTTTCAAAACCATACCTATGTACTAAGTCCCCAGGGGGTGAACCGAGCAGCAAAGGACCTCCACAGCATACTACACACCATCGCAGAGACCTCCAACATTAAAAAAGTCAACTTCAAGAAATCATCCAATAAACAACCCAATAAATGGTTTGACAAGGAATGCAGAACACTAAGAAACAACCTACGAACAGTCTCAAATAAAAAACACAGAGACCCCGACAACATCGACCTGAGGATCACACATGGTGTCCTGCAGAAAAACTATAAACAAATCCTCAAAAAGAAAAAACAAAACTTCATCTCCCAAAACCTTCAACAACTGGAAGAGGCTCTTAAGGAAAACTCTTTCTGGGAAACCTGGAGTCAAATCGGCTCAAGATCCAAGAAAAAACACCTCCACATCCAAAATGGCAACATCTGGCTCAACTACTTCAAGAGCCTGTACAAAGACATTCCCAAAGAGGTGCTAACTGGGGAACAGGAACACATCATCAGAAGACTACATGAACTGGAGGAAAAAAATCAAGGATTTCCAAAACCCGTTAGATACACCCATTACACCCCAAGAAGTAGCAGAAAAAATTCAAGATCTGCGAAGTGAAAAAGCCAGCGGGATGGATGGAATTCTTCCAGAGATGATTAAACACGGCTCTCCAGAAGTACACGCCGCAATATGTAAAGTTTTCCACCTGGTCCTGAGCGTTGGATTCTACCCTCAAGTATGGAACCAAGGCCTCATAACACCCATCCATAAGAGTGGAGACCAATATGATCCAGCCAACTACAGAGGGATATGTGTCAGCAGCCGCTGGGAAAACTGTTCAATAGCATCCAGAACAAAAGAATCCTCAGCTTCCTGACACAACATAACGTCAACAGAAGCCAAGCGGGGTTCATGCCAAACCATCGCACTACAGATCACATCTACACCCTGCACAGTCTCATCAAGGACCATGTCCACAATACAAAACATGGGAAACTATTTGCCTGCTTTGTGGACTTTAAGAAGGCCTTTGACTCAGTGTGGCCCCCAGGCCTGTTCCTCAAACTACTGGAGAGTGGAATAGGAGGGAAAACATATGACGTCATCAAGAGCTCATATAATGAGAACTTCTGCAGCGTAAAGGTGAATGGGAAGAGAATAGAGTATTTCCGGCAGGCTCGTGGAGTCAGACAAGGCTGCAGCCTAAGTCCAACCCTCTTTAACATCTACATCAATGGACTGGCTGAAGCTCTAGAATCCTCCTCAGCACCAGGACTAACTCTACATGACACCGAGGTGAAGTTCCTGTTGTATGCACATGACCTCCTATTACTGTCACCAACAGAGAGAGGTCTACAAGACAGCCTGGAAGTGCTGGAAAAATACAGTGCGGCATGGGCACTACCCATCAACCAAAAGAAAACAAAGGTCATGGTTTTCCAAAGGAAGAACGCAAAAACCAAGAGTTCCTCTTTCACACTTAATGACTGCACTTTTGATGAAGCCAACAGCTACACATACCTCGGCCTAGAAACAAACCGATCGGGAAGTTTCAAACCAGCCAGAGGCCCTAAGAGACAAGGCGCGTAGAACCTTCTATGCCATCAGAGAAACCTCTACAAACTAAAACCGCCTGTAAAAGTCTGGCTTAAAATCTTTGATAGCGTCATCGCTCCAATCCTCCTTTATGGCAGTGAAGTATGGGGCCCCATCACCTACCCTGACCAACCCAAATGGGACACCAGCCCAACAGAAATATTCCAAGTCCATCGGAGCACCTCTAACAATGCTTGCCGGGCCGAGCTGGGCAGACTCCCCTTACTTCTCGCAGTACAGAAGAGGGCGCTATCATACTGGGACCATCTAAACATCAGCAGCCTCAACTCATACCACCATAAAGCCCTACTGGCCAACAAGGACCACCCCAAACCATGTGGGCTGCAACAACTCATATCCACCCTGATCATCCAAAGCCCCCATGAAAGCAACCTGACAAAATATCAAATAAAGGCCCTAATTAACGATTCCAGGGAAAACTATATCAGAGAATGGAGACATGATATAGCAAACTCCCAGAAACTCACCATTTACCAATCCTTACCGAGGGAATACAAACTGGCCCCATACCTGGAGCTACTACAAGACCCCAAGGACAGACAGATCCTGAGCCGCTACAGACTGAGCGCCCACAGCCTGGAAATTGAATCAGGGCGGCATAGACAGACCTACAAGCCCAGGGAGAATAGACTGTGCCAGCATTGTGACCAGGGGGCCCTGGAAGATGAGGTCCACTTCCTCCTACAGTGCCCCAAGTACTCAGCACTGAGGGAAACTCACTTCCAGAGACTCTCCGCTCTCATCCCGCACTTCACCTCTATAGACGAGACGAGGAAACTCCACATCATACTGGGAGAAGAGACGGAAAACTCCACATCATACTGGGAGAAGAGACGAGGAAACTCCACATCATACTGGGAGAAGAGACGAGGAACTCCACATCATACTGGGAGAAGAGACGAGGAAACTCCACATCATACTGGGAGAAGAGACGAGGAAACTCCACATCATACTGGGAGAAGAGACCAGGAAACTCCACATCATACTGGGAGAAGAGACAGGAATCATACGGGAGAAGAGGAACCGGCTGTGAAAATATCTGCCCAATACGTCACAGAATGTCACAGACTGAGAGGAACATGAGAGATCCCAGACTTTTAAATCCCCAACACGTACTCACCCCCATCCAACCTCACATTATCCCTTACCCCTGATAATGTCCATGGACTTGCCCATTCCCCCCCCATATATGTCCCACTACCCCCCCCTCCTCCCCATATGCTTTGTCAATGCTAAAATGTATTTGGTCCTGCCAATTAAGCTTATTTTGATTTGATTTGATTTGACAGCAGGATCTCTGCTATTATGTAATCACTGAAAGAACGTGATTCCAGGCCAGTGACCACAGAGTGTCAGGAGAAGCTGCACTTGTGGGAAAGGCCGGCGTTTGGCGTCACTGCAACAATGGCAATTTTTATTGTTTTATTGCGACACTGACACTTTGTGTATAAACCCACTACTGAATGAGATAGAAATAACCTCCCGAGGCAGATAACAGCACATCTCTAATCTGATCACTGTAAAAGACCCTTTGATGTAGGTGAAATCTCCATTTTTCAACTAGATGTATATGCAGTGATTGTTATTTTGCTTTATATTATGTGCTATAAATTTAGGCAAGAACTAGCACCTTGTTACACCCTGTGACTTATTTTATAGGACTGCAGGAGCTTCAGCAGCAGGTGCTTGGTGGTGAGCGAGCAGGAAGCGGACATACATCTCAAGATGAAGGTAAGAGAAGCCTCTGCTCTTCCAGACGGTGCAAAATGATGTTACTATAGTGTGAGCACATCCGTGAGTTCTATATACAGTAATTGTGGCGTATACGTAAGCATATGTTCTGGGGATAAGAGCTATGCGTGGTGCTGTCACTGTGAAAAGCATTTTAATGTCCCAGTGATCTCTTCATAACTAGTTGTGTACATGTGACTTGTAGCTGGCTTTCCGCCCTGGGAATGCTAACCCTAAACCCAATTACAAACGCTAATACTAACCCTAACCATTACACAAGCACATGATGACCTAATCCTAACACGAACTCTAAAACAAGCACAAATACTAACCCTGACTGTAAACAAGTACAACTAGTAACCAAACGCTAATTGTAGACCTTATTACCAACCCCAACCCTTAAACACAAATACCAACCCTTAAACACAAATACTAACCTAACCCTAACCATTAAACACAAATACTAACCTAACCCTGACCCTTAAACACAGATACTAACCTAACCCTGACCCTTAAACACAAATACTAACCTAACCCTGACCCTTAAACACAGATACTAACCTAACCCTGACCCTTAAACACAAATACTAACCTAACCCTGACCCTTAAACACAGATACTAACCTAACCCTGACCATTGAACACAAATACTAACCTAACCCTGACCATTGAACACAAATACTAACCTAACCCTGACCATTGAACACAAATACTAACCTAACCCTGACCATTGAACACAAATACTAACCTAACCCTGACCATTAAACA
Organism: Leptobrachium leishanense; assembly: GCA_009667805.1. Lineage (NCBI taxonomy): Eukaryota > Metazoa > Chordata > Amphibia > Anura > Megophryidae > Leptobrachium > Leptobrachium leishanense. Next base: position 16,863,411 of record CM019072.1, read on the forward strand.
CAAATACTAACCTAACCCTGACCCTTAAACACAGATACTAACCTAACCCTGACCCTTAAACACAAATACTAACCTAACCCTGACCCTTAAACACAGATACTAACCTAACCCTGACCCTTAAACACAAATACTAACCTAACCCTGACCATTAAACACAAATACTAACCTAACCCTGACCCTTAAACACAAATACTAACCTAACCCTGACCCTTAAACACAAATACTAACCCTGATCATTGAACACAAATACTAACCTAACCCTGACCCTTAAACACAAATACTAACCTAACCCTGACCCTTAAACACAAATACTAACCTAACCCTGACCCTTAAACACAAATACTAACCTAACCCTGACCCTTAAACACAGATACTAACCTAACCCTGACCCTTAAACACAAATACTAACCTAACCCTGACCCTTAAACACAGATACTAACCTAACCCTGACCCTTAAACACAAATACTAACCTAACCCTGACCATTGAACACAAATACTAACCTAACCCTGACCATTGAACACAAATACTAACCTAACCCTGACCATTGAACACAAATACTAACCTAACCCTGACCATTAAACACAAATACTAACCTAACCTTGACCCTTAAACACAAATACTAACCTAACCCTGACCCTTAAACACAGATACTAACCTAACCCTGACCCTTAAACACAAATACTAACCTAACCCTGACCATTGAACACAAATACTAACCTAACCCTGACCATTGAACACAAATACTAACCTAACCCTGACCATTGAACACAAATACTAACCTAACCCTGACCATTAAACACAAATACTAACCTAACCCTGACCCTTAAACACAAATACTAACCTAACCCTGACCCTTAAACACAAATACTAACCCTGATCATTGAACACAAATACTAACCTAACCCTGACCCTTAAACACAAATACTAACCTAACCCTGACCCTTAAACACAGATACTAACCTAACCCTGACCATTGAACACAGATACTAACCTAACCCTGACCCTTAAACACAGATACTAACCTAACCCTGACCCTTAAACACAGATACTAACCTAACCCTGACCCTTAAACACAAATACTAACCTAACCCTGACCCTTAAACACAAATACTAACCTAACCCTGACCCTTAAACACAAATACTAACCTAACCCTGACCCTTAAACACAGATACTAACCTAACCCTGACCCTTAAACACAAATACTAACCTAACCCTGACCCTTAAACACAGATACTAACCTAACCCTGACCATTGAACACAGATACTAACCTAACCCTGACCCTTAAACACAGATACTAACCTAACCCTGACCCTTAAACACAGATACTAACCTAACCCTGACCCTTAAACACAGATACTAACCTAACCCTGACCCTTAAACACAGATACTAACCTAACCCTGACCCTTAAACACAAATACTAACCTAACCCTGACCATTGAACACAAATACTAACCTAACCCTGACCATTAAACACAAATACTAACCTAACCCTGACCCTTAAACACAAATACTAACCTAACCCTGACCCTTAAACACAAATACTAACCTAACCCTGACCATTAAACACAGATACTAACCTAACCCTGACCCTTAAACACAAATACTAACCCTGATCATTAAACACAGATACTAACCTAACCCTGACCCTTAAACACAGATACTAACCTAACCCTGACCCTTAAACACAGATACTAACCTAACCCTGACCCTTAAACACAGATACTAACCTAACCCTGACCATTAAACACAGATACTAACCTAACCCTGACCATTAAACACAGATACTAACCTAACCCTGACCATTAAACACAGATACTAACCTAACCCTGACCATTAAACACAGATACCTATAACCCTGACCATTAAACACAAATACCTAACCCTGACCCTGATACTAACTAAGAAAACACAGAATACTAACCTAACCCTGACCATTAACACACAGATACTAACCTAACCCTGACCCTTAAACACAGATACTAACCTAACCCTGACCCTTAAACACAGATTACTAACCTAACCCTGACCCTTAAACACAAATACTAACCTAACCCTGACCCTTAAACACAAATACTAACCTAACTGACCCTTAAACACAAATATAAAAAAACCTTAAACACAGATACTAACCTAACCCTGACCCTTAAACACAAATACTAACCTAACCCTGACCCTTAAACACAAATACTAACCTAACCCTGACCCTTAAACACAGATACTAACCTAACCCTGACCCTTAAACACAAATACTAACCTAACCATAAATTGCTTGTGTGAAATGACTCTCTGTGTCCTCTAGGTGGCGATTTTACAGGAGGATCTCTTATATAAAGGCCAGTCTACCCTATATGAGGACAGTAGTAGAACTTCATGTCCAACCCCCCCCTGTACCCGGCGTTCACATTTATTTAATGCCTTAGTGAAGCAAAACAATCCGTGCGCCCGTGTTAGGGATCTGTAACGGGTCCCAGAGAATCTGCCCGCCCCACCCCAATAAAAAGAGAAGCAGCCGGTCTCATGGTCACGGACACGAAACCTTTATTTTTCCTGCACAGAACAATCTTTGGTTAAACGCACTGGAGGCAGCTGTGCCCGGCCGAGGGGACATACCGTCTCCACTGGGCATCCGCCGCAGGTAACCGCTTAAAACAGCAGCGAGTGTCCATGTTCCTCACAGCTTCACCTACATCAGTGGAACATCCTCCTGATAATCATACAGCGCACGCAGATATACCTATATATGTACACGTGTATATACAGATATATTTAATATATACTTTTTATGATAAATACTCTTTATTGAGTTCTTTATTTTGTATCCACATGTTAATATGCCTCTGTGCGTGTGTGTGTGTGTGTGTGTGTGTGTGTGCGTATACATGTGTATCTTTATGCACGCGCACACCCACACACTTCCTATCGTGTGTGCATAATATATGCTATATATCCTATATATATTTTGTGCTACTAAACTCATTAAGGCAGCAATAAACTGAAGGCACTTTGGTCGTTACGTAATGATGCTTCTTAAAATAAATCCCAGAGATTAGGAGTATCCGCCGGCGCGGAGAGATTGTCATCGCAAGGGACGTGCGCCCGTCCTGTGCATTGACGTCGCTGGGTGCGCGCCTCTGTCTCCCGCCACAGCGACGCTTTAAGCGCAGATTATTATATATATGTAGAAAATAATGTTATTTAGTTTCTTTTTTGGTCAAAATCCCTCAGAACCTGATTTTTCTGTCCGTGGCACCTCTGTATCTCTGTGGTTTGTTCGCAGGTTCCCTGCACGTGGAAACGTTCTGCTTCTTGTAGTGTGGGGGGGGGGGGTCGATACATTTCTTTTTCTTCTTCTAAGGTTTCATCTTTTTCTTCCGGCCCTGCGATCCCTTCTTCCCGTCCTTATCCTCCTTTGGCACCGGAGAGTGTGCGTTACCCCCCCCCCAGCACGCCTGTACGAGCGCTCGCACGCGGTAATCGACCCTGGAAGGCACTGGTTGTACGGAGAGTCCTGTGCATGTGCGTCCTCTTCCCTGCGGAGGGCGCTGCAGATTCAGGCCAGCAGCCCCATGCGGGTGACTTTAGCCGAAAGGAATGTGTGTAACAGGAAAACAACAGGCTTGGGACACGTGTGCAAATCCAGGGCCTGAAAAAGAGAGAGGCATCATTATGACAGCGGCGCACGACTGGGAATACATAGATACGTGGCCCGAGGATCCCTTATCCCAAATATTACCGTGCCACCACTGTTACAAGAGGAAAATGCCACCCCTGACCTCGTGCGCTGGGGACAAAATGATCAAAACACTGTGGGCCCTATTACAATCTTCATGCAAACGTTTCCGCCGCCGCAAAAACGCATTAACGCGAGGGGCAAAACCCTTTCTGCTGAACATCGGATTACAATGTCAGCGCAACAAACGCGCGTATACGTCTACCGCGGGCGAACCTGCGCGAACCCTTTGCGAGCTTACTGTACTGCGCGCGTCCTATACTTAACATTGTGAGCGCAAATGCGTTTGTGCGCTGGTACGCGGATGGTATTACAATCTATGCGCAGTTTGTAACGCACAGCGTTTGCGCGCATAATTTTAATGTCTTTGAAAATCTGGTGTTAATGGCAAATCTGAACGACCTGACCGAAACCAAATACACCAGCCCGAAAATAAATAAAATACAGCACAGTACAGTTACACATTCTACACATACCCAAACAATAAAATGGAGAGGTTATGCGTGTTTTTATTATTGTTGCAGCATGTATGCTCAGATTGACTTTGACAGGCGAAAACTTAACGTGAGATGATTGTAGTTCTTAATTCTTATTGGCTGAATCACGTGAAAAAAAACAGTTTGCGCACTGATTTCTGCGCGCAACGTTAATGCGCTCGCGTTTTTGCGCGTCCGTTTTGCGCTCGTTATTGCTCGACGGATGGAAAAATGCGCGAGGATTGTAATTCCAGCGTTGATTTACGCGCATTAACGTTTAACGCTTCGCGCACAAATTCACGTGCTGCGCGAGCGTTTTAACGGGAAGATTGTAATAGGGCCCTGTATGCATGGCCGCTCAGGCTCGGCGTGTAATGGGGTTTGCCAGATCAGTCATGTTTTCACTTCTATTCTATCCATGCTGATGGGAAGTGCATGAACAATGCCACCCCGCAGCATGTATAATCCATACGCTGTAGGTAAGAAATCAGAGAGGAATCCCAGGTGACCTGCCTTGATTTCCTTCCTGCAGGATATGAATTATACATGTTACAGGGCAGCACTTTTCCCTGCGCTCCCCCTCTGCATGAAACAGTAATATGTGTCCAGGAAAACATGGCCACCCTGGGTTATCGGTGAGAGGCAATAGATGCTCAATGGATATTTATTTGGGGTAGTAGGGGGTGAGTAGCCCGGGGCTGGGCGCTGTTTAGCCGATGTGCCCTAATCCACGCCATGCTGGGTGGGGGCATGCTGTGTTTTTGGGGTCATTCAGACCCATGTTTATTTTTTTTCCGTTGCACAGCGCAGCAGGTGGTGAGCAGCCACTAAATTAACCCTCACGTTGCCAGCTTCATCCCCCGATTCATTTCCTCCAAATCTAATATACTGGAGGAAGCAGACTGGTACGATGCCGCGCGACAGGGGAATAATACGCTCCTGTACGTTCGCGCCTCACCAGCTCGCCCTCAGGGCCGCCGAAGTCCAGGTAGAGGTTTTTTTTCCCGTCGTCGGCTGACATGCGGAGCTTCTCGTAGGGGTATCTGTGTAGGAGCGGTCCGGAGGGCCCACCGCGGCACACGGTGAAGCCATTGTCGTAGTGTATGGAGAGAGAGACGCCTTCGCCGCGCAGCGTACAGCCTGCACAGAACAGAAAAAAAATCTTTAAAAGCCCTTTCCAGCCCCGGCGGCTCGCTCTGACCTCACGGCTCTTTATATAATGTGCGCATTACCGTCACAGTATAAATGCGTTTCTAATCATTAAATCGCCGGGGCGGGTTACACGTTATAATGCGGCGTTACATGCGCACAGCTCTCAGGAGGCTGCAGTATACTCTGCATTTATAGCATTGCTGCCGCTTAGAAGGTTCTTAAAAGGTTTCCTTTCACTGTCCAGGGATAAGGTTTATTATGTCAATTTCACTTTACAGTGCCTGCAGGAAGGGTTTAATGCTGTTGTCAGTGTGCAGTGCCTGCAGGAAGGGTTTCATGCTGTTGTCAGTGTGCAGTGTCTGCAGGAAGGGATTAATGCTATTCTCAGTGTGCAGTACCTGCAGGAAGGGTTTAATGCTGTTGTCAGTGTGCAGTGCCTGCAGGAAGGGTTTAATGCTGTTGTCAGTGTGCAGTGCCTGCAGGAAGGGTTTCATGCTGTTGTCAGTGTGCAGTGCCTGCAGGAAGGGTTTAATGCTGTTGTCAGTGTGCAGTACCTGCAGGAAGGGTTTAATGCTGTTGTCAGTGTGCAGTGCCTGCAGGAAAGGTTTAATGCTGTTGTCAGTGTGTAGTGCCTGCAGGAAGGGTTTCATGCTGTTGTCAGTGTGCAGTGCCTGCAGGAAGGGTTTAATGCTGTTGTCAGTGTGCAGTGCCTGCAGGAAGGGTTTAATGCTATTCTCAGTGTGCAGTACCTGCAGGAAGGGTTTAATGCTGTTGTCAGTGTGCAGTGCCTGCAGGAAGGGTTTAATGCTGTTGTCAGTGTGCAGTGCCTGCAGGAAGGGTTTAATGCTGTTGTCAGTGTGCAGTGTCTGCAGGAAGGGTTTCATGCTGTTGTCAGTGTGCAGTGTCTGCAGGAAGGGTTTAATGATGTTGTCATTGTGCAGTGCCTGCAGGAAGTGTTTAATGCTGTTGTCAGTGTGCAGTGTCTGCAGGAAGGGTTTAATGCTGTTGTCAGTGTGCAGTGCCTGCAGGAAGGGTTTAATGCTGTTGTCAGTGTGCAGTGTCTGCAGGAAGGGTTTAATGCTGTTGTCATTGTGCAGTGCCTGCAGGAAGGGTTTAATGCTGTTGTCATTGTGCAGTGTCTGCAGGAAGGGTTTAATGCTATTCTCAGTGTGCAGTACCTGCAGGAAGGGTTTAATGATGTTGTCAGTGTGCAGTACCTGCAGGAAGGGTTTATTGCTGTTGTCAGTGTGCAGTGCCTGCAGGAAGGGTTTATTGCTGTTGTCAGTGTACAGTGCCTGCAGGAAGGGTTTATTGCTGTTGTCAGTGTGCAGTGCCTGCAGGAAGGGTTTATTGCTGTTGTCAGTGTGCAGTGCCTGCAGGAAGGGTTTATTGCTGTTGTCAGTGTGCAGTGCCTGCAGGAAGGGTTTATTGCTGTTGTCAGTGTGCAGTGCCTGCAGGAAGGGTTTATTGCTGTTGTCAGTGTGCAGTGCCTGCAGGAAGGGTTTAATGCGGTTGTCAGTGTGCAGTGCCTGCAGGAAGGGTTTATTGCTGTTGTCAGTGTGCAGTGCCTGCAGGAAGGGTTTAATGCGGTTGTCAGTGTGCAGTGCCTGCAGGAAGGGTTTAATGATGTTGTCAGTGTGCAGTGCCTGCAGGAAGGGTTTCATGCTGTTGTTAGAGTGCAGTGTCTGCAGGAAGGGTTTAATGCTGACGGTGCCATGCCGTGCCCTCTATCGCTGCGCGGATGAGTCGCCTGCGCATTACTTACTGATGGAGACCTCTCGGGTGAGTTCTGCCGCATTGTGACATCCCTGTACCAGGGCTCGGGTCCACGCTGACAGGTCTCTCTGACTCTCCACCCTGAACACGTGTGTGTCAATTCCCTGCGGGCAGCCTGTGCGAGTGCCAAAGGTGAGATGTGACCCCAGGGAGGGCGAGCTGTGTCCGGGTCCTGAGTGTACCAGCCTGAGATGGGAGGGGAATACACAGCACCATTATATCCCGCTGCAAAGGGGTGAGTCACACACAGAAACACCAGCCACACACTGTACCCCAGCCCTATCACCGTGCCCACTCACACTCAGTGGGCACATCATACTGGGACATAGTGCTGGCACTTGGCTGCTGGCACGGGGCGCTCTCCTTGGCTGCTGGCACGGGGCTCTCTCCTTGGCTGCTGGCACAGGGCGCCCTCCCTGGCTGCTGGCACGGGACGCCCTCCCTGGCTGCTGGCACGGGACGCCCTCCCTGGCTGCTGGCACGGGACGCCCTCCCTGGCTGCTGGCACGGGACGCTCTGTCATGGGGCATGCCACCTGTGCAGATACCGTACCTGGTGGATATGAGCGGTAGGTGATGTTTGGGACTCTCCCATTCCCCTTTACTCCGGGGCATCGCATCAAAGAGCAGGAAATCTTTCTGTGAGATCACGGCAAGAACCGGATGCCAAGTGCAGCGGCCGTCATCCTGAGACACCTGTGAGAGAGACCAGGCGAGGCGGTGATCAGATTATCATGGAGTGTGATGCCGCCGGGACAGGATGACAGCGAAAGGTGGTGGGACACATGGCCAGGATCACTGCGAGGGGGTGGGATGTCGGGACAGGATCACTGCGAGGGGGTGGGATGTCGGGACAGGATCGCTGCGAGGGGTGGGACGTCGGGACAGGATCGCTGCGAGTGGGTGGGACGCCGGGACAGGATCGCTGCGAGGGGGTGGGACGCCGGGACAGGATCGCTGCGAGGGGGTGGGACGTCGGGACAGGATCGCTGCGAGGGGGTGGGACGTCGGGACAGGATCGCTGTGAGGGGGTGGGACGTAGGGACAGGATCACTGCGAGGGGGTGGGACGTAGGGACAGGATCACTGCGAGGGGGTGGGAAGTCGGGACAGGATCACTGCGATGGGGTGGGACGTCGGGACAGGATCACTGCGAGGGGGTGGGAAGTCGGGACAGGATCTCTGCGAGGGGGTGGGATGCCGGGACAGGATCACTGCGAGGGGGTGGGAAGTCGGGACAGGATCACTGCGAGGGGGTGGGAAGTCGGGACAGGATCACTGCGAGGGGGTGGGACGTCGGGACAGGATCACTGCGAGGGGGTGGGACGTAGGGACAGGATCACTGCGAGGGGGTGGGAAGTCGGGACAGGATCACTGCGAGGGGGTGGGAAGTCGGGACAGGATCACTGCGAGGGGGTGGGACGCCGGGACAGGATCACTGCGAGGGGGTGGGAAGTCGGGACAGGATCACTGCGAGGGGGTGGGACGTAGGGACAGGATCACTGCGAGGGGGTGGGACGCCGGGACAGGATCGCTGCGAGAGGGTGGGACGCCGGGACAGGATCGCTGCGAGGGGGTGGGACGCCAGGACAGGATCGCTGCGAGGGGGTGGGACGCCAGGACAGGATCGCTGCGAGGGGGTGGGACGCCGGGACAGGATCGCTGCGAGAGGGTGGGACGCCGGGACAGGATCGCTGCGAGGGGTGGGACGCCAGGACAGGATCGCTGCGAGGTGGTGCAGGAGGTAACTGACCTGCTCTGCGACCCAGCTGAGGTGTCTGATGTCCTCGCTCGTTGCCCCCAACATGCGTTGAGTCTCCACCAGGACCTGAGGCAGCAGAGCGCTGACGTTATTGTGCAGAGCCTGCGACCAGGACAACGCAGTCGCTGAGTCTCTGCAGCGGAGCACGATGGAGTGAGCACCGTCTGGAGACCGCAGCTCCACCAACCTGAAAAGAAGATGCACATGATGGGAGATGAGACGGGAAAAATATCACGCAGAGCTAACATCAGCAGCGGCAGCGCTCACCTCCCCTCCGGATCGCACATGCTCAGGTTCCGCGCCACGTAGCACATCTTTAAGGGGATGACTTTACAGTCCCTGGAGCCGTGCTTGGGGGACCCCGAGCTGTCGCTGTGCGCGGGGCTGCGGCTGTCCGGGCTGTCCCAGGGCATGTCACCGACCAAGGAGGTCTTCCTCATGTATGGAGAAGCTTCCTGCAGAAACCGCACTGCAAACACAAAACAGGGACACACATTACACAAGGACCAATAGCGGCCACAGGATAACACCTGTCTGCAAGCCTGCGTTCCCTATAAGTATTAGTGGCCTCCAGCAATGAAGAGGTTAAATTTGGGGGGCTCTTTATTGCCGTCACACCTGGCTGTCTCCACTGACTGTCCACTGTTTCTGTTCATGAAGAGTCCCATGATAAATGCTTAGAGGGATCCCTGGCTCTGCTCTCTATTGGCTATTCTTTTCCTATAGTGCCTGGTAACTTTTCTATATTTGCTACATGTTGGTTCTAGGATTATTTATTTATTCTTTGTGATCTTGTAGCGTTTTGGTTTTATATTATATGTCATATTTTATTTTACTGGATACCAATAAATTGTATTTTTTTCTACTGGAGTGGATTCTATTCTGGTTTCTTTCAAATGCTTAGAGGGAACCTCCTCACAGGAAGCCCACACGACCAGAAGTGACCCCTCCCAGACTCCGCCATAGCTGTGTGGACACTGCATCGCGCACTGTCTTGAGAAACATCCCTGGTCTAAACCACACACCTTCTTCATTCCGTGTCTGGTACCCTCTACATGGCGCCCTGTAACATGTCCTTTATGGCAGCTTCTTACCTTCTGTTTCCCCTTTTCTAACCCGTCTCCTCCCTTCCTGACAGCCAGAGAAAGTCAGCCCCACCACCAGATAATGGACACTGACTGGGTATGGGGGGTGAACGAGGACACTGAGGGGGTATGGGGAGGTAGAAAAGGACACTGAGGGGGTATAAGGAGGTAGAAAAGGACACTGAGGGGGTACTGGGGCAGAATGAGGACATATAGGTGCTGCTAAGAGTGGTGGTCGATGAAATTGAGGGCCATGGGGGGTGGATGAGGACACTGAAGGTGCATGGGGAGGACGAGGACAATGAGGGGTTATGATGGATGGACAAGGACACTGAAGGGGTACGGGGCGGAGCAGGACACTAAAGGGGTACGGGTCGGATCAGTACACTGAAGGGGTACGGAGCGGAGCAGGACACTAAAGGGGTACGGAGCGGATCAGTACACTGAAGGGGTACGGAGCGGAGCAGGACACTAAAGGGGTACGGGTCGGATCAGTACACTGAAGGGGTACGGAGCGGATCAGTACACTGAAGGGGTACGGAGCGGAGCAGGACACTAAGGGGTATGGCGGGATGGGCGAGGACACTGAGGGGGTATGGGTGAAGTGAGGACATGGTGGGGGTGTATTGGGTGAACTTGGAAAATATCGAGGTAATGGGGGGGGAGTAGGAAATGACCTGGGTATGGAAGGGGACGAGGACAAGGCAGGGGGTATGGAGGGCAAGGACCTAGCAAGGGGTAAGGCGGTATGAGGTCATGATCACAAATTTGTGATGTGTGCCTGCAGGGAAACAGCTTTCATGCAGTCAGACCTCACCTCCAGGAATGGGTTTTGTCTGTCAGTGTTGGGGCCCCTGGATGCGTCCCAGGGGCCCCTGTAATCTGGAGTGATGTCAGAGTTGCTGTGATACGGGGGGGGGGGGCTCTCGCACCTCGCTCCTTCCACTGCCCCTACATGGAGATTTTTTGTGCTGTTTATATATTTTTAGAGGAGTTTTATTACCAGGCGTCAGCAGCGCCTGATTCATCTTGTGTGGAGGCGACACGGAGTTGGACGAGGGAAGTGAGGCTAAACCAGGGAAACGGACTAATACTCAGGATTAATACTCAGGAGGGTCATGAGGTCCCGGGGGGAGACGGCAAAGCCAGAGTTTGTATATATCAAGGGACAGAGGTGACAAGTCTGATGCAAGGTGGACTCTCACTCCTTCATACTGCACCCTGAGTACCAGCAAAACCACCAATACTGCACCCTGGGTACCAGCAAAACCACCAATACTGCACCCTGGGTACCAGCAAAACCACCAACACTGCACCCTGAGTACCAGCATGTCTCTAAATACTCCATGCGCTCGCCTCATGTCTCTAAATACTCCATGCGCTCGCTTCATGTCTCTAAATACTCCATGCGCTCGCCTCATGTCTCTAATACTCCATGCGCTCACCTCATGTCTCTAAATACTCCATGCGCTCCCCTCATGTCTCTAATACTCCATGCGCTCGCCTCATGTCTCTAAATACTCCATGCGCTCGCCTCATGTCTCTAATACTCCATGCGCTCGCCTCATGTCTTTAAATACTCCATGCGCTCGCCTCATGTCTCTAAATACTCCATGCGCTCGCCTCATGTCTAAATACTCCATGCGCTCGCCTCATGTCTCTAAATACTCCATGCGCTCGCCTCATGTCTCTAAATACTCCATGCGCTCGCCTCATGTCTCTAAATACTCCATGCGCTCGCCTCATGTCTCTAAATACTCCATGCGCTCGCCTCATGTCTCTAAATACTCCATGCGCTCACCTCATGTCTCTAAATACTCCATGCGCTCGCCTCATGTCTCTAAATACTCCATGCGCTCGCCTCATGTCTCTAAATACTCCATGCGCTCACCTCATGTAGCTAAATACTCCATGCGCTCGCCTTATGTCTCTAATACTCCATGCGCTCGCCTCATGTCTCTAAATACTCCATGCGCTCACCTCATGTCTCTAAATACTCCATGCGCTCGCCTCATGTCTCTAATACTCCATGCGCTCGCCTCATGTCTCTAAATATCCATGCGCTCGCCTCATGTCTCTAAATACTCCATGCGCTCGCCTCATGTCTCTAATACTCCATGCGCTCGCCTCATGTCTCTAAATACTCCATGCGCTCGCTTCATGTTTCTAATACTCCATGCGCTCGCCTCATGTCTCTAATACTCCATGCGCTCGCCTCATGTCTCTAATACTCCATGCGCTCGCCTCATGTCTCTAATACTCCATGCGCTCGCCTCATGTCTCTAAATACTCCATGCGCTCGCCTCATGTCTCTAAATACTCCATGCGCTCGCCTCATGTCTCTAAATACTCCATGCGCTCGCCTCATGTCTCTAAATACTCCATGCGCTCGCTCATGTCTCTAAATACTCCATGCGCTCGCCTCATGTCTCTAAATACTCCATGCGCTCGCCTCATGTCTCTAATACTCCATGCGCTCGCCTCATGTCTCTAAATACTCCATGCGCTCGCCTCATGTCTCTAATACTCCATGCGCTCGCCTCATGTCTCTAATACTCCATGCGCTCGCCTCATGTCTCTAATACTCCATGCGCTCGCCTCATGTTCTAAAACACTCCATGCGCTCGCTTCATGTTTCTAATACTCCATGCGCTCGCTCATTCTCTAATACTCCATGCGCTCGCCTCATGTTCTAATACTCCATGCGCTCGCCTCATGTCTCTAAATACTCCATGCGCTCGCCTCATGTCTCTAAATACTCCATGCGCTCGCCTCATGTCTCTAAATACTCCATGCGCTCGCCTCATGTCTCTAAATACTCCATGCGCTCGCCTCATGTCTCTAATACTCCATGCGCTCGCCTCATGTCTCTAATACTCCATGCGCTCGCCTCATGTCTCTAATACTCCATGCGCTCGCCTCATGTCTCTAAATACTCCATGCGCTCGCCTCATGTCTCTAATACTCCATGCGCTCGCCTCATGTCTCTAATACTCCATGCGCTCGCCTCATGTTTCTAAACACTCCATGCGCTCGCTTCATGTTTCTAATACTCCATGCGCTCGCCTCATGTCTCTAATACTCCATGCGCTCCCTCATGTTTCTAAACACTCATGCGCTCGCTTCATGTTTCTAATACTCCATGCGCTCGCCTCATGTCTCTAAATACTCCATGCGCTCGCCTCATGTCTCTAATACTCCATGCGCTCGCCTCATGTTCTAATACTCCATGCGCTCGCCTCATGTCTCTAATACTCCATGCGCTCGCCTCATGTCTCTAATACTCCATGCGCTCGCCTCATGTTTCTAAACACTCCATGCGCTCGCTTCATGTTTCTAATACTCCATGCGCTCGCCTCATGTCTCTAATACTCCATGCGCTCGCTTCATGTTGCTAATACTCCATGCGCTCGCCTCATGTTTCTAATACTCCATGCGCTCGCTTCATGTTTCTAATACTCCATGCGCTCGCTTCATTTTCTAAACTCCATGCGCTCGCTTCATGTCTCTAAACACTCCATGCGCTCGCTTCATGTCTCTAAATACTCCATGCGCTCGCCTCTTGTCTCTAATACTCCATGCGCTCGCCTCATGTCTCTAAATACTCCATGCGCTCGCCTCATGTCTCTAATACTCCATGCGCTCGCCTCATGTCTCTAAATACTCCATGCTCTCGCCTCATGTCTCTAATACTCCATGCGCTCGCCTCATGTCTCTTCCCTGTTTGCTTCCTCCTCAGTTTCCCCATTTCTCAGCCCCCTGTGTCCCCTCCGCTTCTCTCCATACACCCTGCACACTCCTGCCCCGGTGCCCGCTGGAGTATTGTGGGGCTCCCCCAGTCCCCGGCTCAGGATGATGGGAGTTGTGGAATTACCCTGGATGTAGCATTAATTCCCGGCACACACCGGTTTCGCGGGATCTCTGTGTACCCTCGTGGGGTGTACGCACCGGCGGGCGTTACTCGTATAGTGTGTGAGATTTGGGGCATTTCCAAAGAAAAAGACAGATTTGAGGTTTTCACTGAAATCTTGTTTTTTCAGCCCAAATTCCCTTCTCCAGGTTCTAAATGTTAACGAGCTGTCTGGTGTATGAACCGGCCAGATTCTCTCCAAAACCCACACCCAGGGCCTGGGGACGAGCCGCTCCCTCCACATGCCGGGGGCTGAATGCTTCCAGCTGGGGCTGGCGCGCTTCATGTTAACCCTCTCCTACAGCGCCGGCTCCGTGCCAGCTACAGGCAGAGGGACTCACCGGAACGAAGCAAACGGCTGCATTAAGCCCTGTATCTGCTCCCGCCCCGTGTTCAGGAAATCGTGAAGTAATGTAGATATTAATCTCACATTATTACACTTTACTGGTCTCTGGGTGTCGGCACCGCGCCCCGATTACACGTCTTACACTCACTGTATATAACCGCTACCTCCTCTGCTGGAGAGCGCATCCAGGCGCCAACAACTCTTTCTACAGACACAGGGCCTCCCAATGGGAGCAGTAACAGTGATATAGAAAGGGTAGTAGATACATGGAATATCCTCCCAGTGGGAGCAGTAACAGTGATATAGAAAGGGTAGTAGATACATGGAATATCCTCCCAATGGGAGCAGTAACAGTGATATAGAAAGGGTAGTAGATACATGGAATAGTCTCCCAGTGGGGGCAGTAACAGTGATATAGAAAGGGTAGTAGATACATGGAATATCCTCCCAATGGGAGCAGTAACAGTGATATATAAAGGGTAGTAGATACATGGAATATCCTCCCAATGGGAGCAGTAACAGTGATATAGAAAGGGTAGTAGATACATGGAATATCCTCCCAGTGGGAGCAGTAACAGTGATATAGAAAGGGTAGTAGATACATGGAATAGCCTCCCAATGGGAGCAGTAACAGTGTTATATAAAGGGTAGTAGTTACATGGAATATCCTCCCAGTGGGAGCAGTAACAGTGATATAGAAAGGGTAGTAGATACATGGAATATCCTCCCAATGGGAGCAGTAACAGTGATATAGAAAGGGTAGTAGATACATGGAATATCCTCCCAGTGGGGGGACAGTAACAGTGATATAGAAAGGGTAGTAGATACATGGAATATCCTCCCAGTGGGAGCAGTAACAGTGATATAGAAAGGGTAGTAGATACATGGAATAGCTTCCCAGTGGGAGCAGTAACAGTGATATAGAAAGGGTAGTAGATACATGGAATAGCCTCCCAATGGGAGCAGTAACAGTGATATAGAAAGGGTAGTAGATACATGGAATAGTCTCCCAATGGGAGCAGTAACAGTGATATAGAAAGGGTAGTAGATACATGGAATATCCTCCCACTGGGAGCAGTAACAGTGATATAGAAAGGGTAGTAGATACATGGAATAGCCTCCCAATGGGAGCAGTAACAGTGATATAGAAAGGGTAGTAGATACATGGAATAGCCTCACAGGGGGGGGGCAGTAACAGTGATATAGAAAGGGTAGTAGATACATGGAATATCCTCCCACTGGAGCAGTAACAGTGATATAGAAAGGGTAGTAGATACATGGAATAGCCTCCAGTGGGAGCAGTAACAGTGATATAGAAAGGGTAGTAGATACATGGAATATCCTCCCAATGGGAGCAGTAACAGTGATATAGAAAGGGTAGTAGATACATGGAATATCCTCCCAGTGGGGGCAGTAACAGTGATACAGAAAGGGTAGTAGATACATGGAATAGCCCTCAATGGGAGCAGTAACAGTGATATAGAAAGGGTAGTAGATACATGGAATATCCTCCAGTGGGAGCAGTAACAGTGATATAGAAAGGGTAGTAGATACATGGAATATCCTCCAGTGGGAGCAGTAACAGTGATATAGAAAGGGTAGTAGATACATGGAATAGCCTCCCAGTGGGAGCAGTAACAGTGATATAGAAAGGGTAGTAGATACATGGAATAGCCTCCCAATGGGAGCAGTAACAGTGATATAGAAAGGGTAGTAGATACATGGAATATCCTCCCACTGGGAGCAGTAACAGTGATATAGAAAGGGTAGTAGATACATGGATATCCTCCCAGTGGGAAGCAGTAACAGTGATATAGAAAGGGTAGTAGATACATGGAATATCCTCCCTGTGGGAGCAGTAACAGTGATATAGAAAGGGTAGTAGATACATGGAATATAGCCTCCAGTGGGAGCAGTAACAGTGATATAGAAAGGGTAGTAGATACATGGAATAGCCTCCCAATGGGAGCAGTAACAGTGATATAGAAAGGGTAGTAGATACATGGAATATCCTCCCAGTGGGAGCAGTAACAGTGATATAGAAGGGTAGTAGATACATGGAATAGCCTCCAGTGGGAGCAGTAACAGTGATATAGAAAGGGTAGTAGATACATGGATATCCTCCCAATGGGAGCAGTAACAGTGATATAGAAAGGGTAGTAGATACATGGAATAGTCTCCCAGTGGGAGCAGTAACAGTGATATAGAAAGGGTAGTAGATACATGGATAGTCTCCCAGTGGGAGCAGTAATAGTGATATAGAAAGGGTAGTAGATACATGGAATAGCCTCCCAATGGGAGCAGTAACAGTGATATAGAAAGGGTAGTAGATACATGGAATAGCCTCCCAATGGGAGCAGTAACAGTGATATAGAAAGGGTAGTAGATACTGCCCCCACTGGGAGGCTATTCCATGTATCTACTACCCTTTCTATATCACTGGTACTGCTCCCACTGGGAGGATATTCCATGTATCTACTACCCTTTCTATATCACTGTTACTGCTCCCACTGGGAGATATTCCATGTATCTACTACCTTCTTCTATATCACTGTTACATGGAATAGCCTCCCAGTGGAGCAGTAACAGTGATATAGAAAGGGTAATAGATACATGGAATATCCTCCCAGTGGGAGCAGTAACAGTGATATAGAAAGGGTAGTAGATACATGGAATAGCCTCCCAGTGGGAGCAGTAACAGTGATATAGAAAGGGTAATAGATACATGGAATATCCTCCAGTGGGGGCAGTATCTACTACCCTTTCTATATCACTGTTACTGCCCCCACTGGGAGGATATTCCATGTATCTACTACCCTTTCTATATCACTGTTACTGCTCCCACTGGGAGGCTATTCCATGTATTTACTACCCTTCTATATCACTGTTACTGCTTCCCACTGGGAATATTCCCATGTAACAGTGATATAGAAAGGGTAAGTAGATACATGGAATAGCCTCCCAGTGGGAGCAGTAACAGTGATATAGAAAGGTAGTAAATACATGGAATAGCCTCCCAGTGGGAGCAGTAACAGTGATATAGAAAGGGTAGTAGATACATGGAATAGCCTCCCACTGGGAGCAGTAACAGTGATATAGAAAGGGTAGTAGATACATGGAATATCCTCCCAGTGGGAGCAGTAACAGTGATATAGAAAGGGTAGTAGATACATGGAATAGCCTCCTAGTGGGAGCAGTAACAGTGATATAGAAAGGGTAGTAGATACATGGAATATCCTCCCAGTGGGAGCAGTAACAGTGATATAGAAAGGGTAGTAGATACATGGAATAGCCTCCCAGTGGGGGCAGTAACAGTGATATAGAAAGGGTAGTAGATACATGGTATAGCCTCCCAGTGGTTTAAGGCTGTTGAATGATGTATGTGTGGATCCTTTGTTATAATGTTGCTGTTGTGTATCAGTCAGTGTCTCCTCTGTCATAGGACAGTATCCCGGTGATGTCCAGCTGTGAGGGAAGTCATGTAATTCCCGGTTTCCCGCACCATGCCGGATTATCAGGGAAGGGATGAGCCCATCTCCTGGAGACACTGGCTAGGACATCGCCTGGGGAAACCCGATTAGTGTCACATGCAAACTCAGCAAATCCCTCTGCCGTGTGAAGCAAACACCCAGCACGGGGGATTACACTGCCCCCAGCATAGAGAGGGTTAAAGAAATTCCCAAAAAGAATGATATCCCCCCCCCCCGAGGATCAGGTCTCCCCCCCCCCCTTGATGAGGGTTTGTAATGGGAGCAGGATCCCGCCAGATTTAACCTGTCACCCATAGTCACAGTCTGGCCTGGAAAGTTTCTGCTCAGTCCTGAGCGATGATGTGAACCTCAACAAAAAAAAGTTATTTTATGAACAGAACAACATGTTAACTACAAGCGCCACTGATCAGGGTGGGATGCGGCAGCGCCGCTGATCAGGGAGGGATGCGGCAGCGCCGCTGATCAGGGTGGGATGCGGCAGCGCCGCTGATCAGGGAGGGATGCGGCAGCGCCGCTAATCAGGGAGGGATGCGGCAGCGACGCTGATCAGGGAGGGATGCGGCAGCGACGCTGATCAGGGAGGGATGCGGCAGCGACGCTGATCAGGGAGGGATGCGGCAGCGACGCTGATCAGGGAGGGATGCGGCAGCGACGCTGATCAGGGAGGGATGCGGCAGCGACGCTGATCAGGGAGGGATGCGGCAGCGACGCTGATCAGGGAGGGATGCGGCAGCGACACTGATCAGGGTGGGATGCGGCAGCGACGCTGATCAGGGAGGGATGCGGCAGCGACGCTGATCAGGGAGGGATGCGGCAGCGACGCTGATCAGGGAGGGATGCGGCATCAATGCACATTGTGGAGCGATATATACTAAAGGTTACATGGAGCGTTTCAGCATAACTCATGGCTAGGAATGGTCCCAATGTGCCAGCTACACCCAGCGCACTCACCATGCAACCTAACTACCCAGTGTGCCAGCTACACCCAGCGCACTCACCATGCAACCCAACTACCCAGTGTGCCAGCTACACCCAACGCACTCACCATGCAACCTAACTACCCAGTGTGCCAGCTACACCCAGCGCACTCACCATGCAACCTAACTACCCAGTGTGCCAGCTACACCCAGCGCACTCACCATGCAACCTGGTACACCCAGTGTGCCAGCTACAACCGGGGTACTCCCCATGCACCATAAATAAAATATAATAATAACCAATGTGGCAGCTACACCAAGGATACATGCCATGAAACATAACTACTCAAGGGTATGTGCCATGCAATGTAACAACCCAATGGGTCATTTACAGCCATGGTACTCATCATTAGGGATGAGCTGTTCGGTTCGGAGTTCGACCCGAACTTAGCCTGTTTGATTAGATCGCGAACACCGAACATTTCCGGGTGTTCGCCGCATGTTCGACCACAATGGACCACAATGCATTTTCCCACTGGCCTGAAGCTCGTAATTGGCTACAGCCTTGCACCTGACCACAGGTCTGGTGCAAGACAGGTTCAACACTATGCCAATCACCGCTCAGAGTCCTGATTGGGCAAATTTTGCCCAATCATGGGCTCACAGAGCTAAGTCCCGCAGCACACTATATAACATTTCCACGCGCCATTTCTGCACACATTTCAGAGGAGATTTCAGAGGAGATAGTTGTGTGTTGTTACTGCCGGTCTGCCACGCTACTGGGGGGGGGGGTCTAATTTCTACCAAATATCAGGGAATTTAGGTGATGTTTGTCTTGTCACTGTGCCAGCAAGTCTTTTTGCGGCTCACTAATTTCTTTAAAACATTTGGGAATTGAGGTGATCTGTCTCTTGTCACACAACCAGTACCACGCAGTATTTTGGGGCTCACTAATTTCTACAAAACATTTGTGAATTGAGGTGATCTGTGTCACGTCACTGGCTGCCAGCTATCAGTGTGTCTCACTGAGTTATACCAGAGTTCTCTAAATCTTTATACCAGAGTTGAATCAGAGTTCTGTATATATTAATCTATATATCACTCACCATGTCTGAAAGAACAAAAAGGACAGGCAGACGTTCCCAGACACAGATAAGAGGGCAAGCAGCCCCTGTGTCGGGAGGCTGTGCCTCTGGTCGTGGTGGACGTGGTGCATCCTCTGCAGGGGCACGCTTGTCCTTTCTAACTGGTGCTGGCCGTCTTAGGCTAGGGTCAGACTGAGGCAGTGCGAACGCGCGTTCTGGCGCACTTAATCACGGCCGTGCTAGCAGCAGATGCCGGGCAATGACAGCCAATATACGAAGTACGGTCGCACAAAAGTCCGGCTGCACAACGCAAGTGGAAAATGAACGCATTTTTTCGAGAACGTTAAACCACTAGTACTGACGTACAGAGTGCGCTGCGTCCGCTAGCGGCGTGTGTGCGTGAATTGGAGACATCAGACGCTGCTAATGTCCGGCCAACATAACGTCCAGATGCAAGAAGTGTTTTATTGATGATCCGTACAAAATCACGGATGAAACTGCGCATAGTATGACCGCTATTGCGTATTCCGTGAAAAAATACGTCCATTCTTCGAACGCACATTTTCACGGACAACGTGAAAAATGCGTTAGTCTGACCCTAGCCTTCAGCAGCAGCAACATACAGAGGACTTGGTGGATTGGCTAACCAGGCCACCCTCATCATCCGAGTCCTCTGCCAGCCAGGCTTCTAGTGCTTTACAGTCCACCTCAGCTGCCAAAGCATCTAATGCAGCCTCCATGTCCACAGCTACTCCTGCCGTAGCCTCGCTATCACACACGGAGGAGTCAGCTGAATTGTTTGACTACAATGAGAGTGACATGCTGCTTGAGGATGCGCAGCAAGTACAGTGCTCTGATTCAATCTCTGAGGTTGAGCAAGGGAGTATAATCAACCTAGAGGAAGGGGGTGCCAGTGATGACACACAAATAACTGGCACTCATGTTGCCCCAGCAGCTGCAGCATACTGCCAAGTTGGCTCCAGTGACGAGGAGATAGGGGGTGAAGATGACAATGATGATGAGGTCACTGACTCCACCTGGGTGCCAGATCGAACAGAGGAATTAAGTGAGGAAGAGGGGGAGGAGGAGGAAACAGCAAACACGAGGCACAACATCCTCTGTGACCAACCGTAGCACTAGCCAGTCCAAGGCATCACATGTCAGAGCTGCTCCGGTGCAGAGTGCTGTTGTCTCAAAGAACACTTGCAGGAACTCTGTTGTCTGGGAGTTCTTTAAGAAATGTGCAGTAGAGCACAGCGTTGCTATTTGTAATATATGTCAGATGAGGCTTAAGCGTGGGAAAGATACCGGACACTTGGGTACCACGTGCTTGAGGCGACATATGAACAAGTGCCACACATCCCGTTGGCGCAAAACTTTGCGTAGGTCCTCCTCCTCCTCATCTGTCTCTACCCCCACTGTATGTCCTGCCATGTCATTGCCTACAACCTCCACCGACAGGGATGATGCTACAGTAATGGATGTACCAGGTCCTTCCTCACAATGTGACATCATCCCAGTAGTTGAAGATTTACGCAGTCAGATTACGTTGCCGCAGCTGCTGCAGCGAAAGAAAAAAATATAGTCTCAACCATCCCCAAGCACAGCGTCTAAATGCCAGCTTAGCAAAATTACTTGCATTGCAGCTGCTGCCTTTCCAGCTGGTGGACTCTGCTCCCTTTCGTGAATTTGCTGAATGTGCTGTACCACAGTGGCAGGTTCCAAAACGCCATTACTTTTCACGCAAGGACATTCCAGCACTATACCAGCACGTGGAAGACAATGTTATCCAGTCATTGGGAAAGGCAGTCAGCAGCAAGGTGCATGTGACTTTAGACACGTGGTCCAGCAAGCATGGACAGGGTCGTTACATTTCCTTCACGGCACACTGGGTAACTCTGATTGCAGCTGGGAGGGATCCAAGACGGGGCTCTGTGCTGGAGCTTGTTCATCCACCACACCTCCAGAAAGCTGCTTGTATGAGGTCTGTCTGCTCCACCACCACCACCACCTCTTCCTCCTCCTCCTCCTTCTCTGTCTCTGGCGAAGTGGCAGTTAAACCGACGCCTGACAGGGTCTACGCAATGGCTCAAGCAAAAAGATGCCATACTGTGCTTGAGCTGGTTTGTTTAGGGGACAGGAGCCACACCGGGTCAGAAATTCTGTCAGCTCTGCAGGGGCAGGTGCAGAGATGGTTAACACCACGCCAGCTTGAGCTGGGAATGATCGTCTGCGATAATGGCAGCAACCTTCTCTCCACCCTACGCAAGGGTAAATTGGCGCATGTACCATGCCTAGCACACGTCCTAAATCTGGTGGTACAGCGTTTCCTAACCAAGTACCCAGGGCTGCCAGAGCTTCTCATCCAGGCCAGAAAAGTCTGCAGCCACTTCAGATGGTCATTCCCAGCAATCGTTCGCCTGGCAGAAATTCAAAGAGAATTCAACCTTCCCACAAACCGTCTGATCTGTGACATGCCCACCAGGTGGAACTTGACATTAGCAATGCTGCAGCATCTGCACAAGCAGCAGAGGGCCATCAACGAGTACCTGTGTGAGTATGGCACAAGGACAGGTTCAGGTCAACTTGTTTTTTTTCCCCCCGCAGTGGCTGATGATCAAGGATGCATGCACTGTACTGTCACCATTTGAGGAGGCAACGAGGATGGTGAGCAGGGACAGTGCATGCATCAGTGACACAATTCCTTTAGTGTTCCTGCTGGAGCACACTCTGCGGGGAATTATAAATGTGGCTCTAGAGGCAGAGCAGCGGGAGGAAGAGGAGGCCTTCCCTAGCTCTCAAGGCCCCAGTCTTTCCGCAGACAGCATTCCAGCGGGTCCTACTCAGATCAGACAGGAGGATGATGCAGAATATTTAAGTAGTGGGGGTATTGAAGGTGGGGATTCCTCAAGGGAGGGTTTTGTGTGCCCAGAAACAGAAGGGCTAGTGCGTGGCTGGGAGGAGGAAGTGCAAGATACGGTCATCCTCATTGACCAGGAAAACTTGGAAGCTAATGCCACCTCCAACCTACGCTGCATGGGCTCCCTAATGATGCAAAGCCTGCTAAAGGACCCCAGGATTCGTGCTATCAAGGAGAGGGATCATTACTGGTTGGCAACCCTTCTTGATCCACGATACAAGGGTAAAGTTGCAGAGCTCATCCTGCCCGCACAGAGGGAGCACAGGATGAAAAAACTTGAGGACGCTCTAAAGCGACACTTGTGTAACACCTTTCCAGGCACTGGTAGATTACCAAGTGCTGACACACGTGCTTCTGAGGCTGCGGGTGATCAGAGGAATAGTGGTGAAGGCCAGGGCCGCTTGACTGATGCTTTTTTAAATTTTAGTCCTCGACGCCCAGGGACGTCAAATGTAGGCACCCATTGCCAGCGTCTTCACCATATGGTGCAGGACTACCTAGGGGCAAGGGCAGACCTGAATACCTTTCCAGCAGATGATCCACTGCCTTACTGGGTGTTGAGATTGGATCACTGGCCAGAACTTAGCCAATATGCTATGCAGCTACTAGGTTGCCCTTCATCTAGCGTGCTTTCCGAAAGGACATTCAGTGCCGCTGGAGGTTTTGTCACAGACAAAAGAGTGCGTCTGTCCACCGACTCTGTAGACCGGCTGACATTTATAAAAATGAATCAGTCCTGGATCAGCAGCTATCAATCCCCTGACGCTGACGTAATAGAATAGATCGGGGATGTCCTCTTCTGCATTCACAAAACCTCCAGCACTGAATATCTGGGTGCACTGACGCCTTGACCAGAATCCTATCTTTTCAATATAGGACCACATGGTCCACCCCTGCATTCTTCCACAATACTACAGAGGGGTTACTGTATGATGGTACTTGCTGGCCTGGCACCGAAGGCAGAATATCTGGGTGCACTAACGCCTTAACCAGATGCATATCTTTTTAATATAGGACCACATGGTCCACCCCTGCATTCTTCCACAATACCACAGAGGGGTTACTGTATGATAGTACTTGCAGGCCTGGCAACAAAAGCACAATATTTGGGTGCACTGCCACTGACGCCTGTATCAGATTCATATCCTCAGAGGGGTTACGGTGTGACGGCACTGTTGGGGACGCTAAAGGACCAATTTTGAAGCACCTAAGTTTCACAATAATTTAGCCAAAAAAAATCAGTAAACTTTTTCTGCGTGTACGAAAATGTCTCCTCTTTTCATACAGGCTGCCGCCCCAAGCAGTTGTTTATGGATAGATTAAAGGAATACCGGCCGATCGCGGCTGCAAAGGGAGGACGTGCTCAGCACGTCCTCCGCAGCGAAGTAGCAATGCGGGAGGACGCGCTGAGCGCGTCCACCGCATTGAAAGGGTTAAAAACGTTTTTTTTAAAACTTTTTGTCCTTGTTTCCTGTCCCCCAGGGCACTACCCGGACCCCCATACACCTTTTATGGCAAATATGTAGCATATATGCCCTCTTGGAGGGCACTCTAAAAACCGAATTTTCAGCCCCATTGACTTGCATTGGGTTCGAGTTCGGGTTCGGACCCGAACATATGGGAAGTTCGTGTTCGGGCTCGAACCGAACTCGGGGGGTGTTCGGCTCATCCCTACTCATCATGCAACTCAACCACAGTGCCACCTACACCCAGGGTACTCGCTATGCATCATAAATACGCACTGTGCCACCTACACGCAGGGTACTCGCTATGCATCATAAATACCCACTGTGCCACCTACACGCAGGGTACTCGCTATGCATCATAAATACCTACTGTGCCACCTACACGCAGGGTACTCGCTATGCATCATAAATACCCACTGTGCCAACTACACGCAGGGTACTCGCTATGCATCATAAATACCCACTGTGCCACCTACACGCAGGGTACTCGCTATGCATCATAAATACCCACTGTGCAACTACACGCAGGGTACTCGCTATGCATCATAAATACCCACTGTGCCAACTACACGCAGGGTACTCGCTATGCATCATAAATACCTACTGTGCCACCTACACGCAGGGTACTCGCTATGCATCATAAATACCCACTGTGCCAACTACACGCAGGGTACTCGCTATGCATCATAAATACCACTGTGCCACCTACACGCAGGGTACTCGCTATGCATCATAAATACCCACTGTGCCAACTACACGCAGGGTACTCGCTATGCATCATAAATACCCACTGTGCCAACTACACGCAGGGTACTCGCTATGCATCATAAATACCCACTGTGCCAACTACACGCAGGGTACTCACTATGCATCATAACTACCCACTGTGCCAACTACACGCAGGGTACTCGCTATGCATCATAAATACCTACTGTGCCAACTACACGCAAGGTACTCACTATGCATCATAAATACCCACTGTGCCAACTACACGCAGGGTACTCGCTATGCATCATAAATACCTACTGTGCCAACTACACGCAGGGTACTCGCTATGCATCATAAATATCTACTGTGCCACCTACATGCAGGGTACTCGCTATGCATCATAAATACCCACTGTGCCAACTACATGCAGGGTACTCGCTATGCATCATAAATACCTACTGTGCCAACTACATGCAGGGTACTCGCTATGCATCATAAATACCTACTGTGCCAACTACACGCAGGGTACTCGCTATGCATCATAAATACCTACTGTGCCAACTACACGCAGGGTACTCGCTATGCATCATAAATACCTACTGTGCCAACTACATGCAGGGTACTCGCTATGCATCATAAATACCTACTGTGCCAACTACACGCAGGGTACTCGCTATGCATCATAAATATCTACTGTGCCACCTACATGCAGGGTACTCGCTATGCATCATAAATACCCACTGTGCCAACTACACGCAGGGTACTCGCTATGCATCATAAATACCTACTGTGCCAACTACACGCAGGGTACTCGCTATGCATCATAAATATCTACTGTGCCACCTACACGCAGGGTACTCGCTATGCATCATAGATACCCACTGTGCCAGTCACTGCGCTGTAGTTTTCAGGCTTGCGTGCTATAAAGGAATTGGTTTAGGGAGCACAGAGGAGGTGTCCTGGTCAGGGAGAAGTTGTGTGGCTTTTCTATCCGGTGCTGGTCTTGGTGGCTTGGCTCGGGGTTGGTGTAACCCACATGGAGCACGGTTTGTGTTGGTGAGGAGTTTTTGATGGATGCACTCGAGGTGCCCTGTAGTTTCATTCAAACATTGGGGGGATTCTTCGACCTGTTCACCCCTTACCTTCCAGCGTCACCTCTTTGCCGGCTTTCTTCAGGACTTGCACAGCTTGGTCGTGCGTTGCATTGCGTAAATCAGTCCCGTTCACAGCCAGGATGGCATCACCCACCCTCAGGGCCCCGCTCTGGTCCGCGGCAAGCCCCGGGAAGATTTTGGAGATGAGGATCGGCATTCTGTTTTCCTGCCCGCCCTTAATACTGATCCCGAGCCCTCCGGACTCCTGCTTCACCACCCGAACTTTCCGAGCTGGCAAGTCGACCGATGGACTGTCCAAAGGGAAGCGGGCGCCAGGGCTGCCCAGACCTGATTCTGAGCCGCAGTCTGACCCGGCACGGGGAGAGTTCGAACCAGGACGTCCAGGAGAAGAGAGGCCCCTCCGGGGGCTGCCGTGAACTAACTCGGTGCCATTGCTGAGACCGTTGAGACTTTCGCAGGCTTCCGGCTCCGAGGTCAGGCTCAAACTCTCACCGGACAGGTCAGCCTGGACACGGACCCAGTGGTCCTGCAGGAGGAGGTCCAGGAGCCCAGACTTGGAGGCTCGTGTCCAGACAGCCATGGTGAAGGGGAGAGAAGGTGCTCGCAGGGAGAGGAACAGGCACTTCCTGCCAGCAACAGCTCATAGTGGCCTCCCCTCCCCCGGCCTCCTCAGTGCTGAGTTCACTATGCCCAGCATGGGGATACTAGCGCCACCTAGAGGCGGTATGCGTCACATTATAAACACCGTGCAACAACCCAACCCAACGTCCCATTACAGGGATGCTCCATCAAACCATGCCCACCAGGGAGCACCGACGGCAACCAGGGCTCAGCCCTTCAAAAATAAGTGTGGGAACTCACCAACATTCTGTCCCTCAATCAAAGGTTGTCATCTAGATCCAACCGGCCGTCCCACACGCGCATCCAACTGGCCGTCCCACACGCGCATCCAACCGGCCGTCCCACACGCGCATCCAACCGGCCGTCCCACACGCGCATCCAACCGGCCGCCCCACACGCCCATCCAACCGGCCGCCTGACACGCCCATCCAACCGGCCGCCTGACACGCCCATCAACCGGCCGCCCGACACGCGCATCCAACCGGCCGTCCCACACGCGCATCCAACCGGCCGTCCCACACGCGCATCCAACCGGCCACCTGACACGCCCATCAACCGGCCGCCCGACACGCCCATCCAACCGGCCGCCCCACAAGCCCATCCAACCGGCCACGCGACACGCCCATCAACCGGCCGCCCCACAAGTACATCCAACCGGCCGTCCCACACGCGCATCCAACCGGCCACCCGACACGCGCATCCAACCGGCCACCCGACACGCGCATCCAACCGGCCGTCCGACACGCGCATCCAACCGGCCGCCCCACATGCGCATCCAACCGACCGCCCCACACGCACATCCAACCGGCCGCCCCACACGCCCATCCAACCGGCCGCCCCACACGCCTATCAACCGGCCGCCCCACACGCACATCCAACCGGCCGCCCCACACGCCCATCCAACCGGCCGCCCCACACGCCTATCAACCGGCCGCCCCACAAGTACATCCAACCGGCCGTCCGACACCCGCATCCAACCGGCCGCCCGACACGCGCATCCAACCGGCCGCCCGACACGCGCATCCAACCGGCCGTCCGACACACGCATCCAACCGGCCGCCCCACACACGCATCCAACCAGCCGTCCCACACGCACATCCAACCGGCCGTCCCACACGCACATCCAACCGGCCGCCACACGCACATCCAACCGGCCGTCCCACACGCACATCCAACCGGCCGCCCCACACGCACATCCAACCGGCCGTCCCACACGCACATCCAACCGGCCGTCCCACACGCACATCCAACCGGCCGCCCCACACGCACATCCAACTGGCCGCCCCACACGCACATCCAACCGGCCGTCCCACACGCACATCCAACCGGTCGCCCCACACGCACATCCAACCGGCCGCCCCACACGCACATCCAACCGGCCGCCCCACACGCACATCCAACCGGCCGCCCCACACGCACATCCAACCGGCCGTCCCACACGCACATCCAACCGGCCGCCCCACACGCACATCCAACCGGCCGTCCCACACGCACATCCAACCGGTCGCCCCACACGCACATCCAACCGGTCGCCCCACACGCACATCCAACCGGCCGCCCCACACGCACATCCATAATGATATTATAATAAATATGGCTGAGAGTTAGGAGATAATAACAATAATCACAGGAAATGCCAGGTATATATCAAGGAAACACAGGACTAAACAACTAAATAAAAGCCTTCCTTATATATTCAGGGTGTGCGGGTGTCTTTTTAGGAGCTCCTCCATATATTCAGGGTGTGTGGGGGTCTTTTTAGGGGCTTCTCCATATATTCAGGGTGTGCGGGGTCTTTTTTTAGGGGTTCCTCCATATATTCAGGGTGTGCGGGTGTTTTTTTAGGGGCTCCTCCATATATTCAGGGTGTGCGGGTGTTTTTTTAGGTGCTCCGCCATATATTCAGGGTGTGCGGGTGTCTTTTAGGGGCTCCTCCATATATTCAGGGTGTGTGGGTGTGTTTTTAGGGGCTCCTCCATATATTCAGGGTGTGCGGGGTCTTTTTTTAGGGGCTCCTCCATATATTCAGGGTGTGCGGGTGTTTTTTTAGGGGTTCCTCCATATATTCAGGGTGCGTGGGTGTGTTTTTAGGGGCTCTTCCATATATTCAGGGTGTGTGGGGGTCTTTTTAGGAGCTCCTCCATATATTCAGGGTGTGTGGGTGTCTTTTTAGGGGCTTCTCCATATATTCAGGGTGTGCGGGGTCTTTTTTAGGGGTTCCTCCATATATTCAGGGTGTGCGGTGTGTTTTTTTAGGGGCTCCTCCATATATTCAGGGTGTGCGGTGTTTTTTTAGGGGTTCCTCCATATATTCAGGGGTGTTTTTTTAGGGGTTCCTCCATATATTCAGGGTGTGCGGTGTCTTTTTAGGGGTTCCTCCATATATTCAGGGTGTGTGGGTGTGTTTTTAGGGGCTCCTCCATATATTCAGGGTGTGCGGGTGTCTTTTTAGGGGTCCTCCATATATTCAGGGTGTGCGGGTGTTTTTTTAGGGGTTCCTCCATATATTCAGGGTGTGTGGGTGTCTTTTTAGGGGCTCCTCCATATATTCAGGGTGTGTGGGTGTCTTTTTAGGGGCTCCTCCATATATTCAGGGTGTGCGGGTGTCTTTTTAGGGGCTCCTCCATATATTCAGGGTGTGTGGGTGTCTTTTAGGGGCTCCTCCATATATTCAGAGTGTGTGGGTGTGTTTTTAGGGGCTCCTCCATATATTCAGGGTGTGTGGGTGTCTTTTTAGGGGCTTCTCCATATATTCAGGGTGTATTTTTAAAGGTTCCTCCATATATTCAGGGTGTGCGGGTGTCTTTTTAGGGGCTCCTCCATACATTCAGGGTGTGCGGGTGTCTTTTTAGGGGTTCCTCCATATATTCAGGGTGTGCGGGTGTCTTTTAGGGGCTCCTCCATACATTCAGGGTGTGTGGGTGTCCTTTTAGGGGCTCCTCCATATATTCAGGGTGTGTGGGTGTATTTTTAGGGGTTCCTCAATATATTCTGGGTGTGCTTTTAGGGGCTCCTCCATACATTCAGGGTGTGCGGGTGTTTTTTTAGGGGTTCCTCCATATATTCAGGGTGTCTTTTTAGGGGCTCCTCCATATATTCAGGGTGTGTGGGTGTGTTTTTAGGGGCTCCTCCATATATTCAGGGTGTGTGGGTGTGTTTTTAGGGGCTCCTCCATATATTCAGGGTGTGCGGGTGTCTTTTTAGGGGTTCCTCCATATATTCAGGGTGTGCGGGTGTTTTTTTAGGGGTTCCTCCATATATTCAGGGTGTGCAGGTGTTTTTTTAGGGGTTCTTCCATATATTCAGGGTGTCTTTTTAGGGGCTCCTCCATATATTCAGGGTGTGTGGGTGTCTTTTTAGGGGCTCCTCCATATATTCAGGGTGTGCGGGTGTCTTTTTAGGGGCTCCTCCATATATTCAGGGTGTGTGGGTGTCTTTTAGGGGCTCCTCCATATATTCAGAGTGTGTGGGTGTGTTTTTAGGGTCTCCTCCATATATTCAGGGTGTGCGGGTGTCTTTTTAGGGGCTTCTCCATATATTCAGGGTGTATTTTTAAAGGTTCCTCCATATATTCAGGGTGTGCGGGTGTCTTTTTAGGGGCTCCTCCATACATTCAGGGTGTGCGGGTGTCTTTTTAGGGGTTCCTCCATATATTCAGGGTGTGTGGGTGTCTTTTAGGGGCTCCTCCATACATTCAGGGTGTGTGGGTGTATTTTTAGGGGTTCCTCCATATATTCAGGGTGTGTGGGTGTGTTTTTAGGGGCTCCTCCATATATTCAGGGTGTGCGGGTGTATTTTTAGGGGTTCCTCCATACATTCAGGGTGTGCGAGTGTCTTTTTAGGGGCTCCTCCATATATTCAGGGTGTGTCATGCCATTTAAGGGGCTCCCCCCATGTATTTGGGGTGTGTAGATGTCTTTTTAGGGTGGAGCATGAGATCCCTGCTGTATATTGCGATGTTTATCGCTGCCAATGTTGAACCCCAGCCTTTACCCAGCCAGAGTGATGGGAGTTGTAGTCGCCAGGCAAGCCGTTCTTTTAAGGTGAAATGAAGGAGTAACCCGCAGTCGTGCACATTACTCGCTATTGTGTTTCAGATCCAGGACAGGCGTGAAGGTCATTCCGTGAAGTCCCGTCCTCTGAGGCCTTTCCAGCAGAATCGGACGGAGGTTTCGCTATCAGGGAAATTCCTGGATGATGTGAACCTCCTTTCCTGCCGGAGGAAGCATCTGCAGAGGATCCCATCCTGTTTACCGCGTGGAACGGAGAGACAGCTTGAAGATACATTTCTAATTGAAATCCTATTGCCGGGACGCCCTGAGCCCCCCCGTAACCCCGACAATGGATTATTTAAACATGTACATTTAGATTTTACAGATAATAAACCAATCGCTCGTATTGTCAGCATCGCAATAAAAGCCGCACCTTAACGCACAGGATGCACCGAGTTTGGGTCCTCGTGCTTTGCTAATCCAAAGAATGGCAGCGATTACACCTGTCAACCCCTTCCCTCCCAATACCGTGATTAACCTTTTAAGTACCAATGCTTTTTGAAGAAAAATGTAATATATATTTTAAATGATGTCTTACAGAATTCTTGCTGGGATGAAAGGTTCTAACCTGTAGATGGCGTCTCTTATCTTACTCAATGGGAGTGAGAGCACGAGCTGCTTTGCCTCGCAGGCAGTTTAAGAGCAGATGTGCTGTAAAGAATGCCTCATTCATTGCATTGTGCTGCCAGGACAGGGCATGCTGTGGGCACGATACAGGGCACCAGTGCAGGACCCAGTGGTGCGTTGTACAGGTTTTGGCTTCGGGCAGGAAGCTATACAGAAAGCCAGGAAACACACCATGACCTTTTTAAAAGCCCCATGCAGGCCATTTGTGTCACCGTGGTATTTAATGCTCTTAGGTTTAACCCAGGGGTTGGCATCCTTGTGGTTCCAGAACATCTGGAGGGCCAGCTCCCATGATGCTCAGAAACGCATTGAGTTGGCTGAGCATTGTGTGAATTGTAGTACCATTAAGATCTGTGGGGGACCATGGCTGCCGACCCCTGTTTTAACCCTTCAGGTCCTAGATCTCACCAGGTAAACATTGTTGCATCCTCTAAGCTGCCAATCAGAACACAGCATTGCGAGTTTTCGGTGGGAAATCTTCGTTTTAATGTCGTTTTTCTGTTCATATGAAGGAAGTAGACTATAACCATCTAATACCCGGCAACTTAAACACTTTACTATTATTATAAAAATAACATTATTTCGGGTTTTAAAGCCGTTTCTTTTTCCTTTGAGATATTTACACCCGCCCCGAGTCACATGTTCAAAACCAAACTGTAAATCCCGCTCGCAGTCAGTCCACAAGCCAGAAAAATCCAAACATGGTGCCTGGAGCGGGTGTGCAGCCCGGTATATGCGGCAGTGAAGACGGTAAGTACACCGCCAGATCCGGTCATTGTGTCCATTGAAGGGAAAGGCTGTAAGGCACATGGCAGGGACTAAGTCCCAAACTTCTTCTGTCTCAGCGGAGGTGGAAGCTGAGCCTGAATGTCGCTGAGCGGCCGCTCCACCAGCACCAGCTCCCCATCATCCAGCAAGTCCATGAAGAGCAGCGGCTGGAAAGGAAGCGCGACACAAAGGAATGAGAACACGGAGCGATGCGGGACAATGGGAATAATGCCCGAACCAAGAGAAGGGTGTGAGCAGAAACACACGTACTACACCACGAGGGCTGCTATACCCAAGTTGCACTTTCCATATCAGATTGTGTCAGGGAATGTCAGCTGATACGATGAATTCTGGGTTCAGTGAGGAGACCCTGGTGTTAGCACAGACTCACCTGAAACTTCTTGGTGATTTTAAACGCATGCGCCTGACTCTTCCGCGCCTTCACCGACAGACCCTTCAGCGTCCTCTGGTTCAGCAGGGCGCTCTTGTCGTCTGGGAGCGGCTGCATCAATACAGAGATACAAGGTTACCCAGCGTTTGAAACAGACATTGCGGTGTTAAACGTGTTGGACATGGTGCAGCGATTGACCCCCTCCTGGACACGGATGTTCCAGAAACTAAATCCTGAGATGATTAATAAATGAAGCAGGAATCGGTCCTCACCAGGGTCTTATCCAAGATGCAGAACATGAACGTGTCGTGGAGGAGGATGTGCTCGGGCATGGAAGGGTTGAAGGAGACGCCCATGATGGGCGTATCGCGCTCCAGCCAGTCACGGTGCAGACCGCTTCTCAACATTCGGCGGTTCCAGTCTGTGTACTCCTTTAGGGAAACACTAAATTCCATCACCTGGGGACGAGAAAAAAAGGATAAAATAAAATGTATAGACCCCAGAACCGCGAGGAGTCCCGGTGCCACGGGGTCCGCTTACCTGCTGGTCGGTGTACGTGATCACTAGGTTGTTGGTAGTGGGGTGGATGGCCATCGCGGTGGGAGGGGAATTATACCGAGGAACGACACAATCGTGCTGGAACAAAAAAAAAAAAGGGGAGAATAAATAAAGTTATTATCCCCCAACGGTGCCGTGTGTATCCTGCAGGCGACAGGACGCATCGCCGATCACTCACCTTCAGCGTCTTCAAATTGTAGACATTGATCTCCGCATCGACAGTAGCCGCTGCTAGGAGACTTCCATCCTCACTCGCCGCCATGAGGTGCACGGGATGGGGAGAACCTGGTGGCCAGAAAAGGTTCCGTGCAAAACGTGGTTATCTTTACATTTTATCATCAATATAATCCCCCCGCCCCCCACCCCAATGATCCCTGATCCTCCATGCAGACACACCTGCTGCTAATCTCTCCCGCCCCATCGCTCTTTAGTACCAAATGGCTTTCCATAAAACCCCTGGCAGGGACCCGGCTTCTTGGGTCGATTAAACCCATGACCGCCTCTTCCCTGTCTGTTATAAGGAGTATCTCCTAACATGCTGCCTATGCTCTTCTCATATTGTAGGACACACACAGTGCATTGCCCACTCGGCATCCCTTTATGAAGCCCTCTACCCTCTGAGTGTACCAGGGTACCTGTTGGGGGCTCCAGCGTGTGGCTGTGCTGGCAGGTGTCCTCAGAAAGTTTCAGGACATGCACGCGTCCCTCCTCAGACCCCACATAGAGCTGAGAGGAGTCTGCAGAGAAGAGAAGCTGCAGGGCTGCGGGGGCCACTCCAGAGACCTTGGGTACCTACAGGTTTGGGGAGATACAGTCAGTGCTTTAGGGTTTCATTGTACGAGCTCAGAGCAGCCAGATATCCCGGATCCCTCATTTAGATGGAGGAAGCACAGGCTGATCTACGCCTGGCATTCCTTATGGAAATA
The DNA here is from genome assembly GCA_009667805.1 of Leptobrachium leishanense. NCBI lineage: Eukaryota > Metazoa > Chordata > Amphibia > Anura > Megophryidae > Leptobrachium > Leptobrachium leishanense. The sequence goes on from CM019072.1 coordinate 16,897,296, forward strand.
AAGGAGATATATACTTTCTGTACAATTACTGTGTCTGCAGAGAAATAATGTGTATACTGAGAACGCGTGGCTGCTACCGCGTACGACAAATCCTGGAGAACGCGTGGCTGCTACCGCGTGCGACAAATCCTGGAGAACGCGCGTGGCTGCTACCGCGTGCGACAAATCCTGGAGAACGCGCGTGGCTGCTACCGCGTGCGACAAATCCTGGAGAACGCGCGTGGCTGCTACCGCGTGCGACAAATCCTGGAGAACGCGCGTGGCTGCTACCGCGTGCGACAAATCCTGGAGAACGCGCGTGGCTGCTACCGCGTGCGACAAATCCTGGAGAACGCGTGGCTGCTACCGCGTGCGACAAATCCTGAACGCGTGGCTGCTACCGCGTGCGACAAATCCTGAACGCGTGGCTGCTACCGCGTGCGACAAATCCTGAACGCGTGGCTGCTACCGCGTGCGACAAATCCTGAACGCGTGGCTGCTACCGCGTGCGACAAATCCTGAACGCGTGGCTGCTACCGCGTGCGACAAATCCTGAACGCGTGGCTGCTACCGCGTGCGACAAATCCTGAACGCGTGGCTGCTACCGCGTGCGACAAATCCTGAACGCGTGGCTGCTACCGCGTGCGACAAATCCTGAACGCGTGGCTGCTACCGCGTACGACAAATCCTGGAGAACGCGCGTGGCTGCTACCGCGTGCGACAAATCCTGGAGAACGCGCGTGGCTGCTACCGCGTGCGACAAATCCTGGAGAACGCGCGTGGCTGCTACCGCGTGCGACAAATCCTGGAGAACGCGTGGCTGCTACCGCGTGCGACAAATCCTGAACGCGTGGCTGCTACCGCGTGCGACAAATCCTGAACGCGTGGCTGCTACCGCGTGCGACAAATCCTGAACGCGTGGCTGCTACCGCGTGCGACAAATCCTGAACGCGTGGCTGCTACCGCGTGCGACAAATCCTGAACGCGTGGCTGCTACCGCGTGCGACAAATCCTGAACGCGTGGCTGCTACCGCGTGCGACAAATCCTGAACGCGTGGCTGCTACGCGTGCGACAAATCCTGAACGCGTGGCTGCTACCGCGTGCGACAAATCCTGAACGCGTGGCTGCTACCGCATGCGACAAATCCTGAACGCGTGGCTGCTACCGCGTGCGACAAATCCTGGAGAACGCGCGTGGCTGCTACCGCGTGCGACAAATCCTGGAGAACGCGCGTGGCTGCTACCGCGTGCGACAAATCCTGGAGAACGCGCGTGGCTGCTACCGCGTGCGACAAATCCTGGAGAACGCGCGTGGCTGCTACCGCGTGCGACAAATCCTGGAGAACGCGCGTGGCTGCTACCGCGTGCGACAAATCCTGGAGAACGCGTGAACGTAAAGAGTATGACACGCGAAACGTAAAGCGTATGACGCGCGAAACGTAAAGAGTATGACGCGCGAAACGTAAAGAGTATGACGCGCGAAACGTAAAGAGTATGACGCGCGAAACGTAAAGAGTATGACGCGCGAAACGTAAAGAGTATGACGCGCGAAACGTAAAGAGTATGACGCGCGAAACGTAAAGAGTATGACGCGCGAAACGTAAAGCGTAAAGAGAAATAATGTGTATACTGAGAACGCGTGGCTGCTACCGCGTGCGACAAATCCTGGAGAACGCGTGGCTGCTACCGCGTGCGACAAATCCTGGAGAACGCGTGGCTGCTACCGCGTGCGACAAATCCTGGAGAACGCGCGGCTGCTACCGCGTGCGACAAATCCTGGAGAACGCGCGTGGCTGCTACCGCGTGCGACAAATCCTGGAGAACGCGCGGCTGCTACCGCGTGCGACAAATCCTGGAGAACGCGCGTGGCTGCTACCGCGTGCGACAAATCCTGGAGAACGCGTGAACGTAAAGAGTATGACACGCGAAACGTAAAGCGTATGACGCGCAAAACGTAAAGCGTATGACGCGCGAAACATAAAGAGTATGACGCGCGAAGCGTAAAGAGTATGACGCGCGAAGCGTAAAGAGTATGACGCGCGAAGCGTAAAGAGTATGACGCGCGAAGCGTAAAGAGTATGACGCGCAAAACGTAAAGAGTATGACGCGCAAAACGTAAAGAGTATGACGCGCAAAACGTAAAGAGTATGACGCGCAAAACGTAAAGAGTATGATGTGCGAAACGTAAAGAGTATGACGTGCGAAACGTAAAGCGTATGATGTGCGAAACGTAAAGAGTATGACGTGCGAAACGTAAAGAGTATGACGTGCGAAACGTAAAGAGTATGACGTGCGAAACGTAAAGCGTATGATGTGCATATTTACACTATCTGCTGCTGGATACACTTATATATGTAGAGCGAGGAAACGGCATGAAGCTGCAGCGCTCCTGACATGTACACTGATCAGCCACACATGTGGGGAGGCATTGTGCGCAGGGGTTTTCCCCGTTTTATTTCACTTACTCGGCTGATGCTCAGATTATCCTTTTCATAACGCAGACGGTGCAGAAAGAGACGGGAGGACGTGGAGTAAGAGATCCAGGAGCCGCAGCGAGAGACGCCGGAGCATCGGATACTTTCAGAGCCCTGAATGGAGAGAGAGGGGCGGAGGTGAGGGACGAGGAGCACTCACATTTGTTCCTAGACACCAGGCAGGAAACACTCACACAGAGGATGCCCTCATCCTGCCAGTCGCTGGCACTCCCACAGAGGATGCCCTCATCCCGCCAGTCACTGGCACTCACACACAGAGGATGCCCTCATCCCGCCAGTCACTGGCACTCACACAGAGGATGCCCTCATCCCGCCAGTCACTGGCACTCACACAGAGGATGCCCTCATCCCGCCAGTCACTGGCACTCACACAGAGGATGCCCTCATCCCGCCAGTCACTGGCACTCACACAGATGATGCCCTCATCCCGCCAGTCACTGGCACTCACACAGAGGATGCACTCTTCCCGCCAGTCACTGGCACTCCCACAGAGGATGCACTCTTCCGCCAGTCACTGGCACTCACACAGAGGATGCACTCTTCCCGCCAGTCACTGGCACTCCCACAGAGGATGCACTCTTCCCGCCAGTCACTGGCACTCCCACAGAGGATGCACTCTTCCCGCCAGTCACTGGCACTCACACAGAGGATGCACTCTTCCCGCCAGTCACTGGCACTCCCACAGAGGATGCACTCTTCCCGCCAGTCACTGGCACTCACACAGAGGATGCACTTCTTTAAAGCAGAACATGATTGCTTGTTTTTCGCACGACAAGAAATATTAAAAATGTTCATTTCCAAGTGAAAATCTCAGGAAAAGAAGGAAAAAGCTTATTTTTCTCTCACCTTTCTCTTGAGTTGAAGAAGCAGCTCGTGTTTCTGCGTCACGTCCAGAAGATCTCCGTCGTTCCCTGTGAGCAGGTACAATAGGCAAGCTTAGAGCACGTCTCAAACACCCGATAGCCCCCGGCACGGAGGATCCACCGCGCTCACATCCTACCTGATTCTTCACTCTTCCCCAGTCTCCACAGCTCCAGGCGATCAGGGAACTGGAACAGCAGCATGCGGGCACCCCGGGCACAGGAGATCAGGCGACGCTGCGGGCAAATAAGAGCGTGAAACCCGCTAATCCCCACAGAAAGGTAAAATCTGACAGTATGTTTTATTATATAGACCGAATATATTCTGAGCCAACAACACGAGTCAACCCTGAAAGAACAAACCCCATATCTAGGAGGTACAGCTCAACCTACCCGCTACAAAACACAGCAGCCCTAGTGAAAGCCGCCGGACCAGCAAGACAGGGGTTTGGTATTCTAAATTATAAAGGGGTCTCCTCTTTATTGCCCAGGGGTTTGGTCTGTACTAACAGGAGATGCCTGGCTGAGGATGATGGGCGAGTGTACAGCTACCATTCATGCATGCAAACTCTACTCACTGCTGGTCACGGAACACAGCAAGGGTGAGGCTTCTGTCAACGTGACCACGCCATAAACGTAAGTGATCCCAGTAACCAGAGAGTGCCTCAATTCTGATTCCCTGACGCGTTCCGAAAAACAAAAACAGCGTGACGACATACGTGTGGATAGGTGATCTTTCGCAAGGCGGCCTCGTAGGATTTGGTTTGAATCTTCTCCATCAATGGTCGGGAGACGAGCTGTCCATCCACACCTAGAAGACACAGGAAAGATTCAGTACTGAAGGCGAGAAGCGCAGAGCGAGAGCAATGCAGGGGGCCCAGCACGTACCCCCAGATATCAGCGCCGTACTGCTGTGCGCAACCGCCCTGACATCATGCGTGTGATGCTTGAAGGGTTTGGTGGCCACCCATTTGCTCTCCTTCTCGCCCGGCTTAGTCTCCAGAAGCTGAAACTGGAAAATGACTCCTTCGGCTGTGCCCACCACCAAGCTGTCCTCTTTCTGCAGGGAATAAAGGAGTCAAAGACCAGCGATATGACAAGTGCTCCGTGTTATGGTAAAGCGCGTAGGTGATGCGGGTAAGAGGTGGCATACGGGCCTCACCTGGGATACGGCCAGACTCAGCACGTCACAGTTAGCCACGGTGTGCGTGTGGATCAGCGTCCCCGTCACCAGATCCCAGAACTGTAACTTCCCTGAGGAATCCACGCTGAGGATTTCTCCTGAGGAGAGCATGGCCACGCTCCACACCAAGCACTGAGACTTCTGCCCGGCACGTGGTCTTCTGTCGAGCCGCAGCATGTGCACTAGATGACCTGACAGTCACACACAGATACACCACGTAAATAACCACATGTACAGAGCACAGGTTATAACAGTACACAATGTAATCTCAGCGGTAACACTGAACTCCTTCGTCATCCAGCCTGGACAGCAAGGCACAAACACGTACACAAACCTTACCCGATGCAACATTGAAGACGTGAATCTTGTTGACGGAGCCGGTCACTATGTGAGATCCCTCGGGGTGCCAGGCCAGGCTGAGTAACCGACCTGTGGGAGACAGACATACACAACCGTTACACCCGCTGACAAAACACCCAAAAGACCCCAATACAGCTCCAGCTTCCCTCGGCAGCCGCTCACTCACCTTTCTGGCGATCCAGGTTTCTTTCAAACGTGATCCGCTCAGGAGCGACGCTGAACAGTTTGACAGAGCCGTCCTCGCAGCAAACCTGCAGGTCAATAAGAGGCCTTAACAACGGACACTAACAGGGTTATTCAGAAAGAGGTGAAACTCTGGAGAATGGAAAATTCTAGGTCAAAATAGCCAAACCAGAAAAATTCTCTCATTTATCTCACTTTCCAAATCGGCTATTTTGACTTTGGGAAATTCTAAGTCAAAATAGCCGATTTGGAAAGTGAGATAAATGAGAGAATTTTTCTGGTTTGGCTATTTTGACCTAGAATTTTCCATTCTCCAGTCATTCTCCTGCTTTTCACCTCTCTCTGAATAACCCTGTAATTGGATAGCCATTACAGGTCCTTCATACCCCCGAGTTAACTCTCTAGCCTGTCAAAATGATCATCTTGCTGTTTGCAATATATGTCTCCTTCAGGCTTGATCAATGGTTTACTCAAGCAAGGCTATAATTGGACCAATGTTTTCACATGACACCCGCGGACCAACCACAGCGGTTTATTCTTACAATGGTACGATTGGCCAAATTCTCCCATGTGACCGCCTGATTCCAGATGGCACAATCTTTAAAAGAGATCATATGGTTTATTTGTCTTTCCACATCCCTGAAGAGCAGACTCAAGCGAAACGCTGCGTTGGACGTGCTCTATTAACCCATTTAAGGTTTTCCTCTCGTTGCATGCCTGAGCTGGACGCATCTATATTTTATAGAGAACAATACCATTACAGCACAATCTGCTTGGGCTATGACTGATTGCCCATAACCGTTCAGCAACATTGTAGCATGTTTAATGTTGAGATGGATTCTTAATCTCATGATCCCCTGTATGTATTATATGAATTTTCTTGCTGAGGAATACACTTTTGGCTGGGTGATTGCTACTGCTTGCACTTTGTGATTTCTCGATCAGTGCATTGCAAATTGTAGCTACCAGGCTCACTCCTTGTCTCTATATAAACATAGAAACATAGAAAAATGTCGGCAGATAAGAACCTTTCGGCCCATCTAGTCGCCCAATTACATGGATACTTTACCTGGATTTATCTTTTGTTTAGGATAGCCTTATGCCTATCCCATGCTTGCTTAAATTCAATTACTGTTTTGGCCTCTACCACTTCAACTGGAAGTAAACCAGTTGTATTCCGTGACATGGACCACTTATGTTTGCACCTCATCGTGATGCTTTTGAGTGGTGCATGCTAACTACAATAACCAATTTGGTGGCACATGTCTTTAAGCATTTAAGTATACTCTAACGTGTGCATACTTTTCTGAGGGGATCCTTAGTCATCTCTTGCTGATTATTTTTTTCAGGTGGTGGTTCTCAGTTTTTGACATACAATTGTTGTCACAGAGACCTCATTATGCATTAGATGCTTTTTGTGATTGGTCATTGACCTTGAGTTATGGTCTCTAATCTATGACCTTTTTTGTGTGGGTTTTTTTTTTTTATACATTTTGTGGGTGTGTACATTTTTTCTCAGAAGTCCAATAAAGGTTTAGAATTTTAATCATTTGTTCCCACCTTCCTTTTGGGTTCTTTGGAATCCAATTCTTCCTAACCCTGTAACTTACTATCACGTAAAACACACCACCAGATCAGGTACCACTGTTAGAAGCTGCCGACTGAGCGGGTTAAGAACGTGGGGCGCTTTTAAAATCTGCCCCAGCTGAAGCCACTGTAGACATGCTCAGTCTGATGCAGTCCAGTCCCACAATACTTGACGTTGAGAAGAGCACAGCGAGAAAATAAATCTGGTTACTCGCAGCTTGTGTTAAATCCAAAATAAGGGGCTGGACGAGTTAGCAGCATGAAGCACCGTCCGACTGGCAAGCTGCACGGTCCATTTACTTACTGCAAGGTGTGAGCCGCTGGCGTTTGCAGATATGCTCCAGATTGGGCCGCCGAACGCATCGAGCGTATACTTGACGCAGAGCTTTTCGAGGTCGTACTCCACAATCTCGCCATTCAGACCCACCGTGAACAGCCGGTTGTCAGCCGCCCAGCAGATCGCTTCTGTGGATCTCTTCTCATCACCGGGAATCACCTGCACCAAACAGAGGGAGCCGGTTAGCAGACCGTACAGAGGCCATGTCCAGTCCCATATCAGTAGAGGTGGCCCTGTGACACAGAGGGAAGTTAGAGAATCCCGTCGGCATCTCAGGGGATGTAAAACCAGATGCAGTATGGAGGCAGGATCCAGCCGGAGTAACGGTAGGGTGTGGCAGGCACAGGAGCATGGCATAATGAGGTGGCACCAAAGTGATAACGTGCACTCCGGGCCAGCTGGAGCCAAGTAAACCAGTGGGGGAGCGTCACCACCAACATTATATTTTAGGGTAATTTAGAGTAAAATGCTGAAGGACCATAATTATTCTGAGCTGCTCCTACCCCAAAATATCCAGAGGGAGGTAGGGTGTATTTATGGACCCCCCTTAATAATACCCCTTCCCAACCCTGTGTCCCCCGAGGCACCGTACCTTTTCCAGGTAGTAGTTTGAGGAGAAGTTATACACCTCCACAGAGCCGTCATTACGGGCCAGGGCCAGCCTGTCCGTCTGGGGCGCGAAGGCGATGCAGCGCACTCCCGAGGGGACGTAGTCAAAGAACCGCACGCGGTGCACCTTAAACTCCCCCATTCCTGCAAGAGAAAACAAAATCAGACGAGGGAGAGACAGAACACGCGGATGCACACGCGTTATGTGATCACAGTATTCGGGGGCTGGGACTATACACACACTGTATAGTCAGTATACACACACTGTATACAAACACACTGTATAGTCAGTATACACACACTGTATATAGTCAGTATACACACATACTGTATAGACAGTATACACACACTGTATATAGTCAGTATACACACACTGTATATAGTCAGTATACACACACTGTATAGACAGTACACACACTGTATAGTCAGTATACACACACTGTATATAGTCAGTGTACACACACTGTATACACACTGTATAGTCAGTATACACACACTGTATATACATTATACACACTGTATAGACAGTACACACTGTATAGTCAGTATACACACTGTATAGTCAGTATACACACACACTGTAGTCAGTATACACACTGTATAGTCAGTATATACACACATAATGTATAATCAGTATACACACACTGTAGTCAGTATACACACACTGTATAGACAGTATACACACACTAGTCGGTATACAAACATACTGTATAGTCAGTATACACACACTGTATAGTCAGTATACACACACTGTATAGACAGTATACACACTGTATAGACAGTATACACACACACACGCTGTATAGTCAGTATACACACACTGTATAGACAGTATACACACACACTGTAGTCAGTATACACACTGTATAGTCAGTATATACACACACTGTATACACACATAATGTATAATCAGTATACACACACTGTAGTCAGTATACACACACTGTATAGACAGTATACACACACTGTATAGACAGTATACACACACTAGTCGGTATACAAACATACTGTATAGTCAGTATACACACACTGTATAGTCAGTATACACACACTGTATAGTCAGTATACACACACTGTATAGACAGTATACACACACTGTATAGTCAGTATACACACACTGTATAGTCAGTATACACACACTGTATAGACAGTATACACACTGTATAGACAGTATACACACACACACGCTGTATAGTCAGTATACACACACTGTATAGACAGTATACACACACACTGTATAGACAGTATACACACACACTGTAGTCAGTATACACACTGTATAGTCAGTATATACACACACTGTATACACACATAATGTATAATCAGTATACACACACTGTAGTCAGTATACACACACTGTATAGACAGTATACACACACTAGTCGGTATACAAACATACTGTATAGTCAGTATACACACACTGTATAGTCAGTATACACACACTGTATAGACAGTATACACACACTGTATAGACAGTATACACACACTGTATAGTCGGTATACACACACACACACACGCTGTATAGTCAGTATACACACACTGTAGACTGTATACTGTCTATACAGTGTGTGTATACTGTCTACAGTGTGTGTATACTGACTATACAGTGTGTGTATACAGTGTGTGTGTATACTGTCTATACAGTGTGTGTGTGTGTATACTGTCTATACAGTGTGTGTGTGTATACCGTCTATACAGTGTGTGTGTGTACTGACTATACAGTGTGTGTGTGTACTGTCTATACAGTGTGTGTATACTGACTACAGTATGTGTATACTGTCTATAGTGTGTGTATACTGTCTATAGTGTGTGTATACTGACTATAGTGTGTATGCTGACTATACAGTGTGTGTGTATACTGACTATACAGTGTGTTTGTATACTGTCTATACAGTGTGTGTATACTAACACTGTATAGTCAGTATACACAGTGTATAGTCAGTATACACACACTGTATAGTCAGTATACACACACTATAGACAGTATACACATACTGTAGTCAGTATACACACACTGTATAGACAGTACACACACTGTATAGTCGGTATACACACACACACACACTGTATAGACGGTATACACACACACACACTGTATAGTCAGTACACACACACTGTATAGTCAGTATACACACACTGTATAGTCGTATACACACACACTGTATAGTCGGTATACACACACACACTGTATAGACAGTATACACACAGTATAGTCAGTATACACACACAGTATAGACAGTATACACACAGTATAGTCAGTATATACACAGTATAGTCAGTATACACACAGTATAGTCAGTATACACACAGTATAGACAGTATACACACAGTATAGTCAGTATACACACAGTATAGTCAGTATACACACAGTATAGACAGTATACACACAGTATAGTCAGTATACACACAGTATAGTCAGTATATACACAGTATAGTCAGTATACACACAGTATACACACACTGTATATTCAGTATACACACACTGTATAGTCAGTATACACACACTGTATAGTCAGTATACACACACTGTATAGTCAGTATACACACACTGTATAGTCAGTATACACACACACAGCATAGACAGTATACACACACACAGCATAGACAGTATACACACACACACTGTATAGTCAGTATACACACACACTGTATAGTCAGTACACACACACACTGTATAGTCAGTATACACACACACAGTATAGTCAGTATACACACACACTGTATAGTCAGTATACACACACACTGTATAGTCAGTATACACACACAGTATAGTCAGTATACACACACACTGTATTGCGTTGTGGCAGGGTCACTGCGTTGTGGCAGGGTCACTGCGTTGTGGCAGGGTCGCTGCGTTGCTGCGTTGTGGCAGGGTCGCTGCGTTGCTGCGTTGTGGCAGGGTCACTGCGTTGTGGCAGGGTCGCTGCGTCGCTGCGTTGTGGCAGGGTCACTGCGTTGTGGCAGGGTCGCTGCGTTGCGGCGTTGTGGCAGGGTCGCTGCGTTGCGGCGTTGTGGCAGGGTCGCTGCGTTGTCGCGAGGCAGGGTCGCTGCGTTGTCGCGTGGCAGGGTCGCTGCGTTGTGGCGAGGCAGGGTCGCTGCGTTGTGGCGAGGCAGGGTCGCTGCGTTGTCGCGTGGCAGGGTCGCTGCGTTGTCGCGTGGCAGGGTCGCTGCGTTGTGGCAGGGTCGCTGCGTTGCTGCGTTGTGGCAGGGTCACTGCGTTGTGGCAGGGTCGCTGCGTCGCTGCGTTGTGGCAGGGTCACTGCGTTGTGGCAGGGTCACTGCGTTGTGGCAGGGTCACTGCGTTGTGGCAGGGTCATTGCGTTGTGGCAGGGTCACTGTGTTGTGGCAGGGTCACTGCGTTGTGGCAGGGTCGCTGCGTTGTGGCAGGGTCACTGCGTTGTGGCAGGGTCACTGCGTTGTGGCAGGGTCACTGCGTTGTGGCAGGGTCACTGCGTTGTGGCAGGGTCACTGCGTTGTGGCAGGGTCGCTGCGTTGCTGCGTTGTGGCAGGGTCGCTGCGTTGCTGCGTTGTGGCAGGGTCACTGCGTTGTGGCAGGGTCGCTGCGTCGCTGCGTTGTGGCAGGGTCACTGCGTTGTGGCAGGGTCGCTGCGTTGCGGCGTTGTGGCAGGGTCGCTGCGTTGCGGCGTTGTGGCAGGGTCGCTGCGTTGTCGCGAGGCAGGGTCGCTGCGTTGTCGCGGGCAGGGTCGCTGCGTTGTGGCGAGGCAGGGTCGCTGCGTTGTGGCGAGCAGGGTCGCTGCGTTGTCGCGTGCAGGGTCGCTGCGTTGTCGCGTGGCAGGGTCGCTGCGTTGTCGCGGGCAGAGGGTCGCTGCGTTGTGGCGAGGCAGGGTCGCTGCGTTGTGTCGCAGGCAGGGTCGCTGCGTTGTCGCGTGGCAGGGTCGCTGCGTTGTCGCGTGCAGGGTCGCTGCGTTGTCGCGTGGCAGGGTCGCTGCGTGTCGCGTGTGGCAGGGTCGCTGCGTTGTGGCGAGGCAGGGTCGCTGCTGCGTTGTGGCGAGGCAGGGTCGCTGCGTTGTGGCGAGGCAGGGTCGCTGCGTTGTGGCGAGGCAGGGTCGCTGCGTTGTGGCGAGGCAGGGTCGCTGCGTTGTGGCGAGGCAGGGTCGCTGCGTTGTGGCGAGGCAGGGTCGCTGCGTGTGTGGCGAGGCAGGGTCGCTGCGTTGTGGCGAGGCAGGGTCGCTGCGTTGTGGCGAGGCAGGGTCGCTGCGTGGGCGAGGCAGGGTCGCTGCGTTGTGGCGAGGCAGGGTCGCTGCGTTGTGGCGAGGCAGGGTCGCTGCGTTGTGGCGCGTGCAGGGTCGCTGCGTTGTGGCGAGGCAGGGTCGCTGCGTTGTCGCGTGGCAGGGTCGCTGCGTTGTCGCGTGGCAGGGTCGCTGCGTTGTGGCGAGGCAGGGTCGCTGCGTTGTGGCGTGGCAGGGTCGCTGCGTTGTGGGGAGGCAGGGTCGCTGCGTTGTGGCGTGGCAGGGTCGCTGCGTTGTGGCGAGGCAGGGTCGCTGCGTTGTGGCGAGGCAGGGTCGCTGCGTTGTGGCGTGGCAGGGTCGCTGCGTTGTGGCGAGGCAGGGTCGCTGCGTTGTGGCGAGGCAGGGTCGCTGCGTTGTCGCGTGGCAGGGTCGCTGCGTGTCGCGTGGCAGGGTCGCTGCGTTGTCGCGTGGCAGGGTCGCTGCGTTGTCGCGTGGCAGGGTCGCTGCGTTGTCGCGTGGCAGGGTCGCTGCGTTGTCGCGTGGCAGGGTCGCTGCGTTGTCGCGTGGCAGGGTCGCTGCGTTGTCGCGTGGCAGGGTCGCTGCGTTTGTGGCGAGCAGGGTCGCTGCGTTGTCGCGTGGCAGGGTCGCTGCGTTGGAGGCAGGGTCGCTGCGTTGCTGCGTTGTGGCAGGGTCACGGCGTTGTGGCAGGGTCACTGCGTTGTGGCAGGGTTGCGGCGTTGTGGCAGGGTCGCTGCGTTGTGGCAGGGTCGCTGCGTTGCGGCGTTGTGGCAGGGTCGCTGCGTTGCGGCGTTGTGGCAGGGTCGCTGCGTTGTGGCAGGGTCACTGCGTTGTGGCAGGGTTGCGGCGTTGTGGCAGGGTCGCTGCGTTGTCGCGAGGCAGGGTCGCTGCGTTGTCGCGTGGCAGGGTCGCTGCGTTGTGGCGAGGCAGGGTCGCTGCGTTGTGGCGAGGCAGGGTCGCTGCGTTGTGGCGAGGCAGGGTCGCTGCGTTGTCGCGTGGCAGGGTCGCTGCGTTGTCGCGTGGCAGGGTCGCTGCGTTGTCGCGTGGCAGGGTCGCTGCGTTGTCGCGTGGCAGGGTCGCTGCGTTGTCGCGTGGCAGGGTCGCTGCGTTGTCGCGTGGCAGGGTCGCTGCGTTGTCGCGTGGCAGGGTCGCTGCGTTGTGGCGAGGCAGGGTCGCTGCGTTGTCGCGTGGCAGGGTCGCTGCGTTGGAGGCAGGGTCGCTGCGTTGTCGCGTGGCAGGGTCGCTGCGTTGTCGCGTGGCAGGGTCGCTGCGTTGTCGCGTGGCAGGGTCGCTGCGTTGTGGCGAGGCAGGGTCGCTGCGTTGTGGCGAGGCAGGGTCGCTGCGTTGTGGCGAGGCAGGGTCGCTGCGTTGTGGCGAGGCAGGGTCGCTGCGTTGTGGCGAGGCAGGGTCGCTGCGTTGTGCGAGGCAGGGTCGCTGCGTTGTGGCGAGGCAGGGTCGCTGCGTGTTGTGGCGAGGCAGGGTCGCTGCGTTGTGGCGAGGCAGGGTCGCTGCGTTGTGGCGTGGCAGGGTCGCTGCGTTGTCGCGTGGCAGGGTCGCTGCGTTGTCGCGTGGCAGGGTCGCTGCGTTGTCGCGTGGCAGGGTCGCTGCGTTGTGGCGTGGCAGGGTCGCTGCGTTGTGGCGAGGCAGGGTCGCTGCGTTGTGGCGAGGCAGGGTCGCTGCGTTGTGGCGAGGCAGGGTCGCTGCGTTGTGGCGAGGCAGGGTCGCTGCGTTTGTGGCGAGGCAGGGTCGCTGCGTTGTGGCGAGGCAGGGTCGCTGCGTTGTGGCGAGGCAGGGTCGCTGCGTTGTGGCGAGGCAGGGTCGCTGCGTGTGGCGAGGCAGGGTCGCTGCGTTGTGGCGAGGCAGGGTCGCTGCGTTGTGGCGAGGCAGGGTCGCTGCGTTGTGGCGAGGCAGGGTCGCTGCGTTGTGGCGAGGCAGGGTCGCTGCGTTGTGGCGAGGCAGGGTCGCTGCGTTGTGGCGTGGCAGGGTCGCTGCGTTGTGGCGAGGCAGGGTCGCTGCGTTGTCGCGTGGCAGGGTCGCTGCGTTGTCGCGTGGCAGGGTCGCTGCGTTGTGGCGAGGCAGGGTCGCTGCGTTGTGGCGTGGCAGGGTCGCTGCGTTGTGGCGAGGCAGGGTCGCTGCGTTGTGGCGTGGCAGGTCGCTGCGTTGTGGCGAGGCAGGGTCGCTGCGTTGTGGCGAGGCAGGGTCGCTGCGTTGTGGCGTGGCAGGGTCGCTGCGTTGTGGCGAGGCAGGGTCGCTGCGTTGTGGCGAGGCAGGGTCGCTGCGTTGTGGCGAGGCAGGGTCGCTGCGTTGTGGCGAGGCAGGGTCGCTGCGTTGTGGCGTGGCAGGGTCGCTGCGTTGTGGCGTGGCAGGGTCGCTGCGTTGTGGCGTGGCAGGGTCGCTGCGTTGTGGCGTGGCAGGGTCGCTGCGTTGTGGCGTGGCAGGGTCGCTGCGTTGTGGCGTGGCAGGGTCGCTGCGTTGTGGCGTGGCAGGGTCGCTGCGTTGTGGCGTGGCAGGGTCGCTGCGGTTGGGCGTGGCAGGGTCGCTGCGTTGTGGGGAGGCAGGGTCGCTGCGTTGTGCGAGGCAGGGTCGCTGCGTTGTGGCGAGGCAGGGTCGCTGCGTTGTGGCGTGGCAGGGTCGCTGCGTTGTGGCGTGGCAGGGTCGCTGCGTTGTGCGTGGCAGGGTCGCTGCGTTGTGGCGTGGCAGGGTCGCTGCGTTGTGCGTGGCAGGGTCGCTGCGTTGTGGCGTGGCAGGGTCGCTGCGTTGTGGCGTGGCAGGGTCGCTGCGTTGTGGCGAGGCAGGGTCGCTGCGTTGTGGCGTGGCAGGGTCGCTGCGTTGTGGCGTGGCAGGGTCGCTGCGTTGTGGCGTGGCAGGGTCGCTGCGTTGTGGCGAGGCAGGGTCGCTGCGTTGTCGCGAGGCAGGGTCGCTGCGTTGTGGCGAGCAGGGTCGCTGCGTTGTGGCGAGGCAGGGTCGCTGCGTTGTGGCGAGGCAGGGTCGCTGCGTTGTCGCGTGGCAGGGTCGCTGCGTTGTCGCGTGGCAGGGTCGCTGCGTTGTCGCGTGGCAGGGTCGCTGCGTTGTCGCGTGGCAGGGTCGCGGCGTTGTGGCGCGGCAGGGTCGGTGTGTTACCCTCATATTCCGGTCACCCCTCTCCATGCCGCCATTAATCTGCGCAGTGACATCTCCTAATGTTTTTTGCCGTCCTGTCTCAGGGGCCCAATCACCCTGCCCCGCCATGCAGGTATTCACACCGGGCACCGTCTGTATTTGGCAAATAATGCTCTTTTTACCTATTTTTGATGACTCTGTAACCTGATATCAATCCCCTCCACATCTTCCTGTCAGCTGGAAGGTGTATCTTGTGGAGCGGAGTCCGCTGTATGCTGATGGGGGCGGAGTTATCCAGATTAACTCCTCTGAGGCCTCATATTGCTAAAAAGCTTCTTTTACCGGCCTGGATTTGATATGGCGACCTTTAAGAACGCACCTTATGAGTGATCAGAGTATGGGGTGGCAGCGCCCGCTCACGCTGCGGGCCCCGGCTTTGCTTTTTCCCGCCTGTTTATTAAGTCGTGATTTATTTATTTTTTCCCTCAGTCGTTGGCGCTCGCTTATCCGGCAGCGTAACTCCGCTCTGACCATACAGGCCGTACCCACACTCACCAGGCACACTGCCGCGCGCGCGTTACCAGCACACATTAGAATGCCAGGTTTAGCCATTTTTTCCGTTTCCTGCCAACCTTCACCGCGCTCAGACTGTCGCTGTTACCGGTTTGTCCATTAGGTGTCACTGCTGTCAGTGTTGCCCTGTATAGTGCTGTATCTCTGCTATAAGGCTCAGCCATGGGGAGATCCTGGCAGAGAAGGGGTGCTAATGCAATTTGACGCCCTCGTTCTGCCCGCAGGGTGTTCCCGTGCTGATCATCGGACATCACATGCTTTACGGGAAACTGTCCCGCCTGGAGAAGCCCTTTGCCGTGCTGGTGAAGAGCAACACCGAGCCCGAGTCCGGCCTTAATACAGAGACCGAGTACCATGTGACCGCACTGATCAAGAGGAAGGTGATCTTCAAAACGCGCCCCAAACCCATCATCACCAACGTCCCCAAAAAGGTGTGAGAGAGGGGGGGCTCATTACCCGGGACTCGTGTTCATAGAGACTGACAGCACTGGCGTCATCTGCCGGACTACGCACCTCACCGAGAGCCTGAACCAGGAGCGACCGACCCGTCTCCTGCCTGTATAAACTGTCTGGGAACGGCACGGCTTGTGAGGTCTGTCAGCCGGCGATCAACCCTGTTACACGTGTGTATATACTACAATAAACATCCGATAATGATGACTTTATTACCTGACTGATACTGTAACCACGAGGATCACCAATTACCTGTATCTACACTGCCGAACACCTCCCGAGCATTCCCAGCACCCTATACTGCCCCCACTGAGAGGCTATAACATGTAGCTACTACCCTTTCTATATCATGTATCTACTACCCTTTCTATATCACTGTTACTGCTCCCACTGGGAGGCTATTCCATGTATCTACTACCCTTTCTATATCATGTATCTACTACCCTTTCTATATCCCTGTTACTGCTCCCACTGGGAGGCTATTCCATGTATCTACTACCCTTTCTATATCATGTATCTACTACCCTTTCTATATCACTGTTACTGCCCCCACTGGGAGGCTATTCCATGTATCTACTACCCTTTCTATATCACTGTTACTGCTCCCACTGGGAGGCTATTCCATGTATCTACTACCCTTTCTATATCATGTATCTACTACCCTTTCTATATCACTGTTACTGCTCCCACTGGGAGGCTATTCCATGTATCTACTACCCTTTCTATATCACTGTTACTGCCCCCACTGGGAGGCTATTCCATGTATCTACTACCCTTTCTATATCATGTATCTACTACCCTTTCTATATCACTGTTACTGCCCCCACTGGGAGGCTATTCCATGTATCTACTACCCTTTCTATATCATGTATCTACTACCCTTTCTATATCACTGTTACTGCTCCCACTGGGAGGCTATTCCATGTATCTACTACCCTTTCTATATCACTGTTACTGCTCCCACTGGGAGGCTATTCCATGTATCTACTACCCTTTCTATATCACTGTTACATGGAATAGTCTCCCAGTGGGGGCAGTAACAGTGATATAGAAAGGGTAGTAGATACATGGAATAGCCTCCCAGTGGGAGCAGTAACAGTGATATAGAAAGGGTAGTAGATACATGGAATAGCCTCCCAGTGGGGACAGTAACAGTGATATAGAAAGGGTAGTAGATACTGCTCCCACTGGGAGGCTATTCCATGTATCTACTACCCTTCTATATCACTGTTACTGCTCCCACTGGGAGGCTATTCCATGTAACAGTGATATAGAAAGGGTAGTAGATACATGATATAGAAAGGTAGTAGATACATGGAATAGCCTCCCAGTGGGGGCAGTAACAGTGATATAGAAAGGTAGTAGATACATGGAATAGCCTCCCAGTGGGGGCAGTAACAGTGATATAGAAAGGGTAGTAGATACTGCCCCCACTGGGAGACTATTCCATGTATCTACTACCCTTTCTATATATCCCTGTTACATGGAATATCCTCCCAGTGGGGGCAGTAACAGGGATATATAGAAAGGGTAGTAGATACATGGAATAGTCTCCCAGTGGGGGCAGTATCTACTACCCTTTCTATATCACTGTTACTGCCCCCACTGGGAGGCTATATATAACAGTGATATAGAAAGGGTAGTAGATACTGCCCCCACTGGAGGATATTCCATGTATCTACTACCCTTTCTATATCACTGTTACTGCTCCCACTGGGAGGCTATTCCATGTAACAGTGATATAGAAAGGGTAGTAGATACATGATATAGAAAGGGTAGTAGATACATGGAATAGCCTCCAGTGGGGGCAGTAACAGGGATATATAGAAAGGGTAGTAGATACATGATATAGAAAGGGTAGTAGATACTGCTCCCACTGGGAGGCTATTCCATGTATCTACTACCTTTCTATATCACTGTTACTGCCCCCACTGGGAGGCTATTCCATGTATCTACTACCCTTTCTATATCATGTATCTACTACCCTTTCTATATCACTGTTACATGGAATAGCCTCCCAGTGGGAGCAGTAACAGTGATATAGAAAGGGTAGTAGATACATGGAATATCCTCCCAGTGGGGCAGTATCTACTACCCTTTCTATATCACTGTTATATATAGCCTCCCAGTGGGGGCAGTAACAGTGATATAGAAAGGGTAGTAGATACATGGAATATCCTCCCAGTGGGGGCAGTAACAGGATATAGAAAGGGTAGTAGATACATGGAATAGTCTCCCAGTGGGGCAGTAACAGTGATATAGAAAGGGTAGTAGATACATGGAATAGCCTCCCAGTGGGAGCAGTAACAGTGATATAGAAAGGGTAGTAGATACTGCTCCCACTGGAGGCTATTCCATGTATCTACTACCCTTTCTATATCACTGTTACTGCTCCCACTGGGAGGCTATTCCATGTATCTACTACCCTTTCTATATCACTGTTACTGCCCCCACTGGGAGGCTATATATAACAGTGATATAGAAAGGGTAGTAGATACATGGAATATCCTCCCAGTGGGGGCAGTAACAGGGATATATAGAAAGGGTAGTAGATACATGGAATAGTCTCCCAGTGGGGGCAGTATCTACTACCCTTTCTATATCACTGTTACTGCCCCCACTGGGAGGCTATTCCATGTATCTACTACCCTTTCTATATCACTGTTACTGCTCCCACTGGGAGGCTATTCCATGTATCTACTACCCTTTCTATATCACTGTTACTGCCCCCACTGGGAGGCTATTCCATGTATCTACTACCCTTTCTATATCATGTATCTACTACCCTTTCTATATCACTGTTACTGCCCCCACTGGGAGGCTATTCCATGTATCTACTACCCTTTCTATATCACTGTTACTGCTCCCACTGGGAGGCTATTCCATGTATCTACTACCCTTTCTATATCACTGTTACATGGAATAGTCTCCCAGTGGGGGCAGTAACAGTGATATAGAAAGGGTAGTAGATACATGATATAGAAAGGGTAGTAGATACATGGAATAGCCTCCCAGGGGGCAGTAACAGTGATATAGAAAGGGTAGTAGATACATGGAATAGCCTCCCAGTGGGGGCAGTAACAGTGATATAGAAAGGGTAGTAGATACTGCCCCCACTGGGAGACTATTCCATGTATCTACTACCCTTTCTATATATCCCTGTTACTGCCCCCACTGGGAGGCTATATATAACAGTGATATAGAAAGGGTAGTAGATACATGGAATATCCTCCCAGTGGGGGCAGTAACAGGGATATAGAAAGGGTAGTAGATACATGGAATAGTCTCCCAGTGGGGGCAGTAACAGTGATATAGAAAGGGTAGTAGATACATGGAATAGCCTCCCAGTGGGAGCAGTAACAGTGATATAGAAAGGGTAGTAGATACATGGAATAGCCTCCCAGTGGGAGCAGTAACAGTGATATAGAAAGGGTAGTAGATACATGGAATAGCCTCCCAGTGGGAGCAGTAACAGTGATATAGAAAGGGTAGTAGATACATGATATAGAAAGGGTAGTAGATACATGGAATAGCCTCCCAGTGGGGGCAGTAACAGTGATATAGAAAGGGTAGTAGATACATGATATAGAAAGGGTAGTAGATACATGGAATAGCCTCCCAGTGGGGGCAGTAACAGTGATATAGAAAGGGTAGTAGATACTGCTCCCACTGGGAGGATATTCCATGTATCTACTACCCTTTCTATATCACTGTTACTGCCCCCACTGGGAGACTATTCCATGTATCTACTACCCTTTCTATATCCCTGTTACTGCCCCCACTGGAAGGCTATTCCATGTATCTACTACCCTTTCTATATCACTGTTACTGCCCCCACTGGAGGATATTCCATGTATCTACTACCCTTTCTATATCACTGTTACTGCCCCCACTGGGAGGCTATTCCATGTATCTACTACCCTTTCTATATCACTGTTACTGCCCCCACTGGGAGGATATTCCATGTAACAGTGATATAGAAAGGTAGTAGATACATGGAATAGCCTCCCAGTGGGGGCAGTAACAGTGATATAGAAAGGGCAGTAGATACATGGAATAGCCTCCCAGTTGGAGCAGTAACAGTGATATAGAAAGGGTAGTAGATACATGGAATAGCCTCCCAGTGGGGGCAGTAACAGTGATATAGAAAGGGTAGTAGATACTGCCCCCACTGGGAGGCTATTCCATGTATCTACTACCCTTTCTATATCACTGTTACTGCCCCCACTGGGAGGCTATTCCATGTAACAGTGATATAGAAAGGGTAGTAGATACATGGAATAGCCTCCAGTGGGGGCAGTAACAGTGATATAGAAAGGGTAGTAGATACATGGAATAGCCTCCCAGTGGGGGCAGTAACAGTGATATAGAAAGGGTAGTAGATACTGCTCCCACTGGGAGGCTATTCCATGTATCTACTACCCTTTCTATATCACTGTTACTGCTCCCACTGGAGGCTATTCCATGTAACAGTGATATAGAAAGGTAGTAGATACATGAATAGCCTCCCAGTGGGAGCAGTATCTACTACCCTTTCTATATCACTGTTATGCCTCCCACTGGGAGGCTATTCCATGTAACAGTGATATAGAAAGGGTAGTAGATACTGCCTCCCACTGGGAGGCCTATTCCATGTATCTACTACCCTTTCTATATCACTGTTACTGCTCCACTGGGAGGCTATTCCATGTAACAGTGATATAGAAAGGAAGTAGATACATGGAATAGCCTCCCAGTGGGGGCAGTAACAGTGATATAGAAAGGGTAGTAGATACTGCTCCCACTGGGAGGCTATTCCATGTATCTACTACCCTTTCTATATCACTGTTACTGCCCCCACTGGGAGGCTATTCCATGTATCTACTTCCCTTTCTATATCACTGTTACTGCTCCCACTGGGAGGCTATTCCATGTAACAGTGATATAGAAAGGGTAGTAGATACATGGAATAGCCTCCAGTGGGAGCAGTAACAGTGATATAGAAAGGGTAGTAGATACTGCTCCACTGGGAGGCTATTCCATGTATCTACTACCCTTTCTATATCACTGTTACATGGAATAGCCTCCCAGTGGGAGCAGTAACAGTGATATAGAAAGGGTAGTAGATACATGGAATAGCCTCCCAGTGGAGCAGTATCTACTACCCTTTCTATATCACTGTTACATGGAATAGCCTCCCAGTGGGGGCAGTAACAGTGATATAGAAAGGTAGTAGATACATGGAATAGCCTCCCAGTGGGGGCAGTAACAGTGCTATAGAAAGGGTAGTAGATACTGCCCCCACTGGGAGGCTATTCCATGTATCTACTACCCTTTCTATAGCACTGTTACTGCCCCCACTGGGAGGCTATTCCGTGTATCTACTACCCTTTCTATATCACTGTTACTGCCCCCACTGGGAGGCTATTCCATGTAACAGTGATATAGAAAGGGTAGTAGATACACGGAATAGCCTCCCAGTGGGAGCAGTAACAGTGATATAGAAAGGGTAGTAGATACATGAATAGCCTCCCAGTGGGGGCAGTAACAGTGATATAGAAAGGGTAGTAGATACATGAATAGCCTCCCAGTGGGAGCAGTATCTACTACCCTTTCTATATCACTGTTACTGCCCCCACTGGGAGGCTATTCCATGTATCTACTACCCTTTCTATATCACTGTTACTGCTCCCACTGGGAGGCTATTCCGTGTATCTACTACCCTTTCTATATCACTGTTACATGGAATAGCCTCCCAGTGGGGGCAGTAACAGTGATATAGAAAGGGTAGTAGATACACGGAATAGCCTCCCAGTGGGAGCAGTAACAGTGCTATAGAAAGGGTAGTAGATACATGAATAGCCTCCCAGTGGGGGCAGTATCTACTACCCTTTCTATAGCACTGTTACTGCCCCCACTGGGAGGCTATTCCATGTATCTACTACCCTTTCTATATCACTGTTACTGCCCCCACTGGGAGGCTATTCCATGTATCTACTACCCTTTCTATATCACTGTTACTGCCCCCACTGGGAGGCTATTCCATGTATCTACTACCCTTTCTATATCACTGTTACTGCCCCCACTGGGAGGCTATTCCATGTATCTATTACCCTTTCTATATCACTGTTACTGCCCCCACTTGGAGACTATTCCATGTATCTACTACCCTTTCTATATCACTGTTACTGCCCCCACTGGGAGGCTATTCCATGTATCTACTACCCTTTCTATATCACTGTTACTGCCCCCACTGGGAGGCTATTCCATGTATCTACTACCCTTTCTATATCACTGTTACTGCCCCCACTGGGAGGATATACCATGTATCTACTACCCTTTCTATATCACTGTTACTGCCCCCACTGGGAGGCTATTCCATGTATCTACTACCCTTTCTATATCACTGTTACTGCCCCCACTTGGAGACTATTCCATGTATCTACTACCCTTTCTATATCACTGTTGCTGCCCTCTCTGTTTCACCGTTGGTTTTGTGGGGGCTCGTGCAGGGTGCGGTGCCGGGATTCCCGGCTCTCTGCGCTGGATGGTGGTGGATCTCCTGGTGTTGAGGTATTTGTAGGTCACTTTCTTGAAAGTCCGGATTGATTTTCTGGGACATTGTTACTCGGCGCGTGTGATCGATGGTCCTGCGGAGGCTGTGAAGTGATGATACGGTGAAATCTTATTGATCGTCCAGAAGACCGAGGGCAGCGACGCGGCACCCAGACAGCAAATCAATAAGACACAACAATGGCCGTATAGAATATGGGAAGCCCCACGGCATGGGGGGGTCTGATTCCATCTTCACACCCGCCCGTGTGATGTCCGTCACATCGCTCTGCGCTTGGTGAGAGTAAACCATTCAATGCATGTGTGAAATCATGTCAGCACCGCATGGGGACACTGGGGGGGGGGGGGCTGGTGACATGCGTACATTGGGGTCTAATCTGAAGGTGACCCCCCCCCCCCCCCTCACCCAGCCGTAATTTATAAACCATCTAGATTTGCATCAAATTGTTCTCTTAATCCAGGACACGGCTTGTAGATCTCAGCCAGTCCTGGTCCTGCACAGACTGATGCTCAGGTCATTCCCTATGGATTCAAGGAATGCTGACAGCGAGGTCTGTGAATGGAAGGGGAGGCAGAGTGTGGCGGCAATCACCGCGTACACCGCACTGCTATATGAATTCATTTCCCAGTGAGTGCGTCCCCTGGACTGAACCTGCCGCCGCGTCGAGTCACGCCGCATCAGCCTGTGTGTGTAATACATATATAGACTCTGATGTTTGCGCTCAGCTCATCGAAGAAATGCCAGCTGGAACAAGAGCTAGCACTCTATGGTCTTACTGAAATGCCGCTTTATATATTATTACAAGTGCTGGTTTCGGCTGCTGCGGATGAAAGCTGCCGCCGCCGCCGCGCGACCAGACCAGGACGTTTATTAATATGCACCAATAAAGCCGTATATTAGGAAGACCTTAGAGTGCTAGCTCTTGTTCCATACATAGTGTATACATCTTGCAGGTGCTCAATTCAATCTTAAAAATATATATATTATTCCCTAATTTGGTTTTTTTGTGATGACCCTCCTTTGCTTTCCCGACAGATGGGACTACGATCGAGGACTCCCTCGTTAAAACCACCAAGTGATGCGGCGCGTGTGAAGTATGAGGTCACATGTGGATGCGTTTATATGGTTAGCGCCGTACTGGTTTATGGAGCTTCGGTCACCGGCATGTTGTACAGCGCCGCGCGTTTGAAGGCGTCTTCACGCTGATCGCTCCATTAAGGCTGCAGGATTTGTAATAAGAGCAGGGGGTCTCGACCTCCGCCCCCCCCCCCCCAGATCTTCATAGGAAACAATTCCCAGAACTCTTTGAATACAATATTTGGACAGAGAATCATGGGAGTTGTAGTTCAGGAAGAACAGGGGTTGGGGGGGCTGGAGTTTGACGCCCCCTGCCACAGACTGAGGGCAAAAACATCTATAAACCCGTCCTCCCGAAAAAAGGTTCAGCAGCCGACAACGAATGCCTCGGATTTTGGCGAAAAGGAAGATGCAATAAAACCGCACATACACACATATACATACACATATATACATACACATATACATACACATATACATACACACATACATATACTCACATACAGTTGTGTTCAAAATTATTCAACCCCCAATGCTGTAAAGGGTTTTAGGGAATTTAGTGACATTTGTAATTGTATTCAGAATGAAATCCTACAAGGACTTTTTAAAGAACCATATGCAACTAAAATGACATCAATTGGTTTTGTGATTACAGTAGTAAATGTTTCTTTTGTGAATTCTTCATTGACACAATTATTCAACCCCTTAAAGACTACCACTCTGAAGAACAGAGGTTCATTCAAGTGTTTTCAATCAGGTATTGAAAACACCTGTGGATGTCACGGAGCAGCAATAAAGCATAATAAGCACCAATTAGGCAGCTTTAAAATGACTGATACTCAGCTCCTTCTAGACATTTACTGGTGTGGTTACAAACATGGTGAAGTCAAGAGAATGGTCCAGGAAGACAAGAGAAGAGGTGATTACTCTTCACAGGAAGGGCAATGGCTATAAGAAGATTGGAAAGATGTTAAACATACCAAGAGACACCATAGGAAGCATCAATGGGCGAAGATACCCGTAGATGGCTGCAAGACACTTGTGTCAAGCTATGCTTCACGTTTAAAAGCTGTTATAACTGTAAAAGGATGTTGTACTAAGTACTAAGATTGAATGTCACTTGGGGGTTGAATAAAACTGATAATGATGTGAGCACAGAAAAGACATTTGTGCTTATTTCATTATAAATGTTATGTTATATTTGTCTGACCTACACGTGCCTCTTTGATTTAATTGTAAGCAAGATGACTGAATGATCAAAATCAATGTCAAACTGGCCAAAACACTCAATTTCAGTGGGGGTTGAATCATTTTGAACACAACTGTATATACATACACACACATATACACATGCGCACATATATACACAAACACGACAGCTTTGTGAAAATTCAAATAAATAATGTATTTATTAAAAAATAATAACACTATAATGGTGTGAGTCTCCTAGACAGAGGGAAGCGTCGCCCGCAGGGACGGAGGGAAGCGTCGCCCGCAGGGACCGAGATCTGGATAAAGGCCTGTTTGGGTTTAAAAAAAGATGTGTTCTAAGAGCCGCGTCCTGTCTGTTTTACCTCTTTATTTTGGGGGTGTTATCTTCCTGCCTGTTTTACCTCTTTATTTTGGGGGTGTTATCTTCCTGCCTGTTTTACCTCTTTATTTTGGGGGTGTTGTCTTCCTGCCTGTTTTACCTCTTTATTTTGGGGGTGTTGTCTTCCTGCCTGTTTTACCTCTTTATTTTGGGGGTGTTATCTTCCTGCCTGTTTTACCTCTTTATTTTGGGGGTGTTGTCTTCCTGCCTGTTTTACCTCTTTATTTTGGGGGTGTTGTCTTCCTGCCTGTTTTACCTCTTTATTTTGGGGGTGTTCTCTTCCTGCTTGTTTTACCTCTCTATTTTGGGGGTGTTGTCTTCCTGCTCAAGGGTGTTCATTGGAGCTGGAGGGCGGCTGTGGTCCGCTAGACTTACTCTCACTGAATGGAGGTGGTTGATCTGTGTGTTTGTTTCCCAACACGGCAGCCATATTTATTCTTCAGGAAGAAGGCTCATAAGGTAAAATAGTCCAGTGCTTGGTAAACCCAGGTGCCGGTTGGCCACAGGTTCCTACAATTTTTCATCTCTCCTAAATTTCCCCGGGAAGCTTTCTCTGGCTCCTGGCAGCTGTATGCGCCGCTCGTTCTGAAATCTTCTTTTTTTTATCAATAACTTGATTTACAAACAACAAAGAGACATAAAATAACCTGCCGCCTGTTACTGACGTGTGGCCGATTGGAAACCATGGCGCGGCATCCTTGCCGTCTGGTTATCACAGGACAAGGTGCTGCTGGGATCGGCACGTCACGGTTACCATCGGGTTCAGGCCAGGACGTGACAAACTCAGGAGCCGGGCAGCCACTGGCACCCACGATTTTACCTCTGGTTCCTAAACCTATGGATCAATCTGTCGCCATCTACAGACACATCTAGAGGAGACAACCAAAGACTTGCTCCAGGTCCTTGCGTTTCCCACCCACTGTATGGAGACTCTTGAGGGCCACAAATCCAGGTGATGTCTGAGATGTTTCTCCCGGTTTCTTTTAGTTTGACCTGACTTTATAGATAGGTTTTGGGTTTTCGTTGAGGGGGGGCAAGGGGGCATTATGCATGTCTACTGGGGCATTGTAGGAAATGAGTTGGCCATCAGTAGACGTCATGGCAAAGGATGTCTGTTTGGTAAGAGGTCCTCTTCTGACCCCTCTATGGCTGGACTATCCTGCTGACGCCGGGCACTTGGTAATGTATTGGTACCGGTCAGTCTTGCTGATAATGGAAGGATGTTTCTCCCTCTTGCTCGTCCCGGTGTTGCCAAATCACATCATAAATGAACGAAGAATAAAAACACCCAATCATTTTGCCCACATCCCTTATTTCCTTGGAGAGACTCCAAGACGTCTCCTTCCCTTTTGATGTGTGTGTGTTTGTAGGAGGCTGAGGGCGAGTGGCACCGGATGTGATGTCATCGTTTGTGTCGGACAAAGCAGGGACCAGGTTGAGCTCAGCTTGGTTCACCTTGACAAGGTGTGAGGTCTCTGGTCTTTGGCTGGTTGAGGACATGGAGGATGTTCTGGAGAACCTGCTCACAGTGAATGGGGCGCTGTTGACCCCGGGTCACAGGGACTCATGATGCGATTAAGGCTGTGCCGTCAAGGACTTGTATTGCTTTGGCTTTTGGCTCATGGTTTGCGTTGCCTGAGGTATATGTTTGCATAGTACGGTCTTCGATGTGTAAGACGTTGCTGGTGAGAACCTCTCCCCATTCGCACGTTCTTCCTCGGAGTTATTCCTGAACCGGACTGTTGCGTCTTCCATTCCGGTGGTTTTGATGAGTCCAGGTGAATTGCTGGTTTCTGTGTCCCCCCCCCTGGTTTTCACTGCCTTGTTCTTGGGGTGTTAGCTCGCTTTGGAGAGGCGTGTTGTGCCTTACACTTCTGCCAGCGCCAAGCTGTAAAGTTCCTGCTTCTTGCCGCAGCGCCGGGCGACCAGGGCCAGGTACAAGCTAAGCAGCGCCACCCAATAACACGCGTACAAGATGGCGCCCGTCACCAGGAATAGCATCTCTGTCTCTGTGAAGGGGTCTTGGCTCTGGCAATATGCGGTGTACACCAGCCCGCCCAGCAGGACACAGAACCACACTGATACCGGCACCATGCCTATGAAGTTCACCACCAGCTTCCTGCGTCCCGAGGTCCCCCACCCAGACTTGTTGATTGTGATGACGGCAAACATTTTGGCCGGGAGCAGGCTGGTCATGTAAAGGAGGGAGTAGAGGGACATGAAGATCATTTCAGCGTTGCCGCGCAGGAAACATGCGTACGTCGCCTTTACTATCCCCACCAGCTGCACCGTCAGCAGGAAGAGCAGTATGTTCCACACCCGGCCGCGATAAAAAAGCTGCACCACGGTGGCCACCAGGAAGAAGGGGAAAAAGCCCGTCACCACCGACTCGTAGGTCATCCAGAGGTGGTGCTTGTGGAACCAGAGGGCATTGTACAACCACTCGCGGAAATAGGACTTGCTCCACCGTGTCTGCTGGTTCAACCAACGCAGATACTTGGTGGGCGTCTCCGTAAGGCACCGGGATCTGGCTGTGTACTTGGTCTGGTAACCCATGCTCAGGACGCGGTTCGTCAGGTGCCGGTCGTCTCCAAAACTGCACTTCTGGCCTAGGAAGGTCTGGTGGTACCAGTCCTCCAGGAAGTGCTGCAATAGGCTGTTGCGGTACATTCCCAGGGGCCCGCTGATGCACTGCACGCAACCGAAGTACGACTGGCAGGCGCGCTCCACGTTGAACGCCATCCAGTACCGGACGCTGCTCAGGAACGAGATCCACGAGTCGTATTTATTCAGGATCTGCGCAGAGGAGGGAACAGAAGAGGACACAAAATAAATGCGAGGATCTCCTGGAACGGAGAGCAGACCTCACTGCCGCACCCTCGATGCTGTGCTCGGAGGCTCGCAAAGCATCATGGGAGTTTTAGTTCTGAGCTTTATGGAATAATATGCACAATTTCACTGCATTATGAGTCGGTATCGGCTCTAATGACTTGTACATGTATATAAATATTCCCACGTCTGACACACAGGGGGCAGAAGTGCTGTGGATCATTTATGAAATATTCGCATAGAAGACGAGATTACAGAGCGTTCACAACAAAGGGTTAAAAAGTCCCAGAGCCGGAGCACTGGCCAGCATTACTAGTTTATAAAACAGCCCAGCAATTTCCCCAAATATGTTTAATTACTGTAATTATTGAAGTCATTATGTGGAGAGCGAGCTTCCCAGAACCCGGGCCGGCCCGGCAACCTTCCTCCATCCTGTCTCGCCCCGGCAACCTTCCTCCATCCCGCCTCGCCCCGGCAACCTTCCTCCATCCTGTCTCGCCCCGGCAACCTTCCTCCATCCTGCCTCGCCCCCGGCAACCTTCCTCCATCCTGCCTCGCCCCCGGCAACCTTCCTCCATCCTGCCTCGCCCACGGCAACCTTCCTCCATCCCGCTCGCCCCCGGCAACCTTCCTCCATCCCGCCTCGCCCCGGCAACCTTCCTCCATCCCGCTCGCCCCCGGCAACCTTCCTCCATCCCGTCTCGCCCCGGCAACCTTCCTCCATCCCGTCTCGCCCCGGCAACCTTCCTCCATCCCGTCTCGCCCCGGCAACCTTCCTCCATCCCGCCTCGCCCCGGCAACCTTCCTCCATCCCGCCTCGCCCCCGGCAACCTTCCTCCATCCCGCCTCGCCCCCGCAACCTTCCTCCATCCCGCCTCGCCCCCGGCAACCTTCCTCCATCCCGCCTCGCCCCGGGCAACCCTTCCTCCATCCCGCCTCGCCCCCGGCAACCTTCCTCCATCCGCCTCGCCCCCGGCAACCTTCCTCCATCCCGCCTCGCCCCCGGCAACCTTCCTCCATCCCGCCTCGCCTCGCCCGCAACCTTCCTCCATCTTGCCTCGCCCCGGCAACCTTCCTCCATCCCGCCTCGCCCCCGGCAACCTTCTTCCATCCCGCCTCGCCCCCGGCAACCTTCCTCCATCCCGCCTCGCCCCCGGCAACCTTCCTCCATCCCGCCTCGCACCCGGCAACCTTCCTCCATCCCGCCTCGCCCCGGCAACCTTCCTCCATCCCGCCTCGGCCCTGCAACCTTCCTCCATCCCGCCTCGCCCCGGCAACCTTCCTCCGTCCCGCCTCGTCCCCGGAGACCTTCCTCCATCCCGCCTCGTCCCGGCAACCTTCCTCCATCCCGCCTCGTCCCGGCAACCTTCCTTATCCTTACCTACAAAACCCTCACTAACTCAGCGCCCCACTACCTGTCCTCACTAATCACCAAATACACCCCAGCCGCTCCCTAAGGTCAAACAGTGACCTGCTCCTAGCTTCTCCCCGCATCACCTCTTCCCATGATAGACTGCAGGATTTCTCACGCGCAGCCCCCACTCTCTGGAACGCTCTCCCTCGTACTGTCAGACTTTCCCCTAACTTCTCTTCCTTCAAACGCTCCCTAAAACATTCCTATTTAGGGAAGCCTACCCACCCAACTCACTGACGCAACCATCAATCACTCTCACCTTACAGTCCTCTCCTCCTGTTTCCAACCCCAACCCTCCCAGATTGTGAGTTCCTGCGGGAATAGGGCCCTCATCTCCTCCTGTACTGTTTGTCAAATGTTGTTCAATGTATTGTAACCCTGTCTGTACTGTGCTTATTGTACAGCGCTGCGGAATATGCTGGCGCTTTATAAATAAAGAACCTTCCTCTATCCCACCTCGCCCCGGCAACCTTCCTCCATCCTGCCTCGCCCCGGCAACCTTCCTCCATCCCGCCTCGCCCCGGCAACCTTCCTCCATCCCACCACGCCCCCGGCAACCTTCCTCCATCCCGCCTCGCCCCGGCAACCTTCCTCCATCCCACCACGCCCCCGGCAACCTTCCTCCATCCCGCCTCGCCCTCGGCAACTTTCCTCCATCCCGCCTCGCCCCGGCAACCTTCCTCCATCCCACCACGCCCCCGGCAACCTTCCTCCATCCCGCCTCGCCCCGGCAACCTTCCTCCATCCCACCACGCCCCCGGCAACCTTCCTCCATCCCGCCTCGCCCCCGGCAACCTTCCTCCATCCCACCCTGCGCTAACACCAACATGGTCAACATCAGGGTGACAGACAGCTACAGACCGCTAAGCGTGTAATCTCCGTGTTCGCCGCAAGCATAGTGAGACCCTGCAGCTACAGACCGCTAAGCGTGTAATCTCCGTGTTAGCCGCAGCATAGTGAGACCCTGCAGCTACAGACTGCTAAGCGTGTAATCTCCGTGTTCGCCGCGAGCATAGTGAGACCCTGCAGCTACAGACTGCTAAGCGTGTAATCTCCGTGTTCGCCGCGAGCATAGTGAGACCCTGCAGCTACAGACTGCTAAGCGTGTAATCTCCGTGTTCGCTGCGAGCATAGTGAGACCCTGCAGCTACAGAACGCTAAGCGTGTAATCTCCGTGTTAGCCGTGAGCATAGTGAGACCCTGCAGCTACAGAACGCTAAGCGTGTAATCTCCGTGTTCGCCGCAGCATAGTGAGACCCTGCAGCTACAGAACGCTAAGCGTGTAATCTCCATGTTCGCCGCGAGCATAGTGAGACCCTGCAGCTACAGAACGCTAAGCGTGTAATCTCCGTGTTAGCCGTGAGCATAGTGAGACCCTGCAGCTACAGAACGCCAAACGTGTAATCTCCGTGTTCGCCGCAAGCATAGTGAGACCCTGCAGCTACAGACTGCTAAGCGTGTAATCTCCGTGTTCGCCGCGAGCATAGTGAGACCCTGCAGCTACAGACTGCTAAGCGTGTAATCTCCGTGTTCGCCGAGCATAGTGAGACCCTGCAGCTACAGACTGCTAAGCGTGTAATCTCCGTGTTCGCTGCGAGCATAGTGAGACCCTGCAGCTACAGACTGCTAAGCGTGTAATCTCCGTGTTAGCCGCAGCATAGTGAGACCCTGCAGCTACAGAACGCTAAGCGTGTAATCTCCGTGTTAGCCGCAGCATAGTGAGACCCTGCAGCTACAGAACGCTAAGCGTGTAATCTCCGTGTTCGCCGCGAGCATAGTGAGACCCTGCAGCTACAGAACGCTAAGCGTGTAATATCCATGTTCGCCGCGAGCATAGTGAGACCCTGCAGCTACAGAACGCTAAGCGTGTAATCTCCGTGTTAGCCGTGAGCATAGTGAGACCCTGCAGCTACAGAACGCCAAGCGTGTAATCTCCGTGTTCGCCGCAAGCATAGTGAGACCCTGCAGCTACAGACTGCTAAGCGTGTAATCTCCGTGTTCGCCGCGAGCATAGTGAGACCCTGCAGCTACAGACTGCTAAGCGTGTAATCTCCGTGTTCGCCGCGAGCATAGTGAGACCCTGCAGCTACAGACTGCTAAGCGTGTAATCTCCGTGTTCGCTGCGAGCATAGTGAGACCCTGCAGCTACAGAACACTAAGCGTGTAATCTCCGTGTTAGCCGTGAGCATAGTGAGACCCTGCAGGTACAGAACGCTAAGCGTGTAATCTCCGTGTTCGCCGCGAGCATAGTGAGACCCTGCAGCTACAGAACGCTAAGCGTGTAATCTCCGTGTTCGCCGCGAGCATAGTGAGACCCTGCAGCTACAGAACGCTAAGCGTGTAATCTCCGTGTTAGCCGTGAGCATAGTGAGACCCTGCAGCTACAGAACGCCAAACGTGTAATCTCCGTGTTCGCCGCAAGCATAGTGAGACCCTGCAGCTACAGACTGCTAAGCGTGTAATCTCCGTGTTCGCCGCGAGCATAGTGAGACCCTGCAGCTACAGACTGCTAAGCGTGTAATCTCCGTGTTCGCCGCGAGCATAGTGAGACCCTGCAGCTACAGACTGCTAAGCGTGTAATCTCCGTGTTCGCTGCGAGCATAGTGAGACCCTGCAGCTACAGAACGCTAAGCGTGTAATCTCCGTGTTAGCCGCGAGCATAGTGAGACCCTGCAGCTACAGACTGCTAAGCGTGTAATCTCCGTGTTCGCCGCGAGCATAGTGAGACCCTGCAGCTACAGAACGCTAAGCGTGTAATCTCCGTGTTAGCCGCAGCATAGTGAGACCCTACAGCTACAGAACGCTAAGCGTGTAATCTCCGTGTTAGCCGCAGCATAGTGAGACCCTGCAGCTCCAGACCGCTAAGCGTGTAATCTCCGTGTTAGCCGCGAGCATAGTGAGACCCTGCAGCTACAGACTGCTAAGCGTGTAATCTCCGTGTTCGCTGCGAGCATAGTGAGACCCTGCAGCTACAGAACGCTAAGCGTGTAATCTCCGTGTTAGCCGTGAGCATAGTGAGACCCTGCAGCTACAGAACGCTAAGCGTGTAATCTCCGTGTTCGCCGCGAGCATAGTGAGACCCTGCAGCTACAGAACGCTAAGCGTGTAATCTCCGTGTTAGCCGTGAGCATAGTGAGACCCTGCAGCTACAGAACGCTAAGCGTGTAATCTCCGTGTTCGCCGCGAGCATAGTGAGACCCTGCAGCTACAGAACGCTAAGCGTGTAATCTCCATGTTCGCCGCGAGCATAGTGAGACCCTGCAGCTACAGAACGCTAAGCGTGTAATCTCCGTGTTCGCCGCGAGCATAGTGAGACCCTGCAGCTACAGAACGCTAAGCGTGTAATCTCCGTGTTAGCCGCAGCATAGTGAGACCCTATAGCTACAGAACGCTAAGCGTGTAATCTCCGTGTTAGCCGCGAGCATAGTGAGACCCTGCAGCTACAGAACGCTAAGCGTGTAATCTCCGTGTTAGCCGCAGCATAGTGAGACCCTACAGCTACAGAACGCTAAGCGTGTAATCTCCGTGTTAGCCGCAGCATAGTGAGACCCTGCAGCTCCAGACCGCTAAGCGTGTAATCTCCGTGTTAGCCGCAGCATAGTGAGACCCTGCAGCTACAGACTGCTAAGCGTGTAATCTCCGTGTTCGCTGCGAGCATAGTGAGACCCTGCAGCTACAGAACGCTAAGCGTGTAATCTCCGTGTTAGCCGTGAGCATAGTGAGACCCTGCAGCTACAGAACGCTAAGCGTGTAATCTCCGTGTTCGCCGCGAGCATAGTGAGACCCTGCAGCTACAGAACGCTAAGCGTGTAATCTCCGTGTTAGCCGTGAGCATAGTGAGACCCTGCAGCTACAGAACGCTAAGCGTGTAATCTCCGTGTTCGCCGCGAGCATAGTGAGACCCTGCAGCTACAGAACGCTAAGCGTGTAATCTCCATGTTCGCCGCGAGCATAGTGAGACCCTGCAGCTACAGAACGCTAAGCGTGTAATCTCCGTGTTAGCCGTGAGCATAGTGAGACCCTGCAGCTACAGAACGCCAAGCGTGTAATCTCCGTGTTCGCCGCAAGCATAGTGAGACCCTGCAGCTACAGACTGCTAAGCGTGTAATCTCCGTGTTCGCCGCGAGCATAGTGAGACCCTGCAGCTACAGACTGCTAAGCGTGTAATCTCCGTGTTCGCTGCGAGCATAGTGAGACCCTGCAGCTACAGACTGCTAAGCGTGTAATCTCCGTGTTAGCCGCGAGCATAGTGAGAACCTGCAGCTACAGAACGCTAAGCGTGTAATCTCCGTGTTAGCCGCGAGCATAGTGAGACCCTGCAGCTACAGAACGCTAAGCGTGTAATCTCCGTGTTCGCCGCGAGCATAGTGAGACCCTGCAGCTACAGAACGCTAAGCGTGTAATCTCCGTGTTCGCCGCGAGCATAGTGAGACCCTGCAGCTACAGAACGCTAAGCGTGTAATCTCCGTGTTAGCCGCAGCATAGTGAGACCCTGCAGCTACAGAACGCTAAGCGTGTAATCTCCGTGTTCGCCGCGAGCATAGTGAGACCCTGCAGCTACAGACTGCTAAGCGTGTAATCTCCGTGTTCGCTGCGAGCATAGTGAGACCCTGCAGCTACAGAACGCTAAGCGTGTAATCTCCGTGTTCGCTGCGAGCATAGTGAGACCCTGCAGCTACAGACTGCTAAGCGTGTAATCTCCGTGTTAGCCGCGAGCATAGTGAGAACCTGCAGCTACAGAACGCTAAGCGTGTAATCTCCGTGTTAGCCGCGAGCATAGTGAGACCCTGCAGCTACAGAACGCTAAGCGTGTAATCTCCGTGTTCGCCGCGAGCATAGTGAGACCCTGCAGCTACAGAACGCTAAGCGTGTAATCTCCGTGTTCGCCGCGAGCATAGTGAGACCCTGCAGCTACAGAACGCTAAGCGTGTAATCTCCGTGTTAGCCGCAGCATAGTGAGACCCTGCAGCTACAGACTGCTAAGCGTGTAATCTCCGTGTTCGCCGCGAGCATAGTGAGACCCTGCAGCTACAGACTGCTAAGCGTGTAATCTCCGTGTTCGCTGCGAGCATAGTGAGACCCTGCAGCTACAGAACGCTAAGCGTGTAATCTCCGTGTTAGCCGTGAGCATAGTGAGACCCTGCAGCTACAGACTGCTAAGCGTGTAATCTCTGTGTTCGCTGCGAGCATAGTGAGACCCTGCAGCTACAGAACGCTAAGCGTGTAATCTCCGTGTTCGCTGCGAGCATAGTGAGACCCTGCAGCTACAGACTGCTAAGCGTGTAATCTCCGTGTTAGCCGCGAGCATAGTGAGAACCTGCAGCTACAGAACGCTAAGCGTGTAATCTCCGTGTTAGCCGCGAGCATAGTGAGACCCTGCAGCTACAGAACGCTAAGCGTGTAATCTCCGTGTTCGCCGCGAGCATAGTGAGACCCTGCAGCTACAGAACGCTAAGCGTGTAATCTCCGTGTTCGCCGCGAGCATAGTGAGACCCTGCAGCTACAGACGCTAAGCGTGTAATCTCCGTGTTAGCCGCAGCATAGTGAGACCCTGCAGCTACAGAACGCTAAGCGTGTAATCTCCGTGTTCGCCGCGAGCATAGTGAGACCCTGCAGCTACAGACTGCTAAGCGTGTAATCTCCGTGTTCGCTGCGAGCATAGTGAGACCCTGCAGCTACAGAACGCTAAGCGTGTAATCTCCGTGTTCGCTGCGAGCATAGTGAGACCCTGCAGCTACAGACTGCTAAGCGTGTAATCTCCGTGTTAGCCGCGAGCATAGTGAGAACCTGCAGCTACAGAACGCTAAGCGTGTAATCTCCGTGTTAGCCGCGAGCATAGTGAGACCCTGCAGCTACAGAACGCTAAGCGTGTAATCTCCGTGTTCGCCGCGAGCATAGTGAGACCCTGCAGCTACAGAACGCTAAGCGTGTAATCTCCGTGTTCGCCGCGAGCAATAGTGAGACCCTGCAGCTACAGAACGCTAAGCGTTGTAATCTCCGTGTTAGCCGCAGCATAGTGAGACCCTGCAGCTACAGAACGCTAAGCGTGTAATCTCCGTGTTAGCCGCAGCATAGTGAGACCCTGCAGCTACAGAACGCTAGCGTGTAATCTCCGTGTTAGCCGCAGCATAGTGAGACCCTGCAGCTACAGAACGCTAAGCGTGTAATCTACGTGTTAGCTGCGAGCATAGTGAGACCCTGCAGCTACAGAACGCTAAGCGTGTAATCTCCGTGTTAGCCGCAGCATAGTGAGACCCTGCAGCTACAGAACGCTAAGCGTGTAATCTACG
Organism: Leptobrachium leishanense; assembly: GCA_009667805.1. Taxonomy (NCBI): domain Eukaryota; kingdom Metazoa; phylum Chordata; class Amphibia; order Anura; family Megophryidae; genus Leptobrachium; species Leptobrachium leishanense. The sequence goes on from CM019072.1 coordinate 16,932,977, forward strand.
TGTTAGCTGCGAGCATAGTGAGACCCTGCAGCTACAGAACGCTAAGCGTGTAATCTCCGTGTTAGCCGCAGCATAGTGAGACCCTGCAGCTACAGAACGCTAAGCGTGTAATCTCCGTGTTAGCCGCAGCATAGTGAGACCCTGCAGCTACAGAACGCTAAGCGTGTAATCTCCGTGTTAGCCGCAGCATAGTGAGACCCTGCAGCTACAGAACGCTAAGCGTGTAATCTACGTGTTAGCTGCGAGCATAGTGAGACCCTGCAGCTACAGAACGCTAAGCGTGTAATCTCCGTGTTAGCCGCAGCATAGTGAGACCCTGCAGCTACAGAAAGCTGTAAATCACATTTGGAATCTACTTTTTATAAGGCGGTTTGACCTGCTCCTCTATGTCTGACCGCAGTATGTCTTGCGTCTTGTGATCCTGGAACAATCACTTTTTTTTTAAAATTGTCATTTATTTAGCTCCAACAGTTTCTGCAGCGCTGTACAATAACCAGTCAGCAATGAGACAGAATTCTAAGTCATTTGACTGTTTTTTGCTGGCGTGGAGCTGCCGTTTCCTGGTTAGACACGTTGCCTGGGCTGCATAATCCGTTTTGATGCCAGAGACGTGCGTGCACGCCAGAATCCGCTGCGGCTCAGACATGAAGAAACCTATAAAACCGGGAGGATTGCTCAAATGCCCCAAGCCCTCTGTGATGTCCCCATCCTGCAAATCCAGCTTAATGCATTGATTCCCGCACCGCCGTGCACCCCCCAATAACCTTCCCCCTCCTCTTAGACGCTGTGTAATCAGGAGGGGGAGGGTAGTCGGATTATCGGCTACCTTTGGGCTGTTTTTGGTTTTCCTTAGTGCTGTTTCTCGGAACATGTATCGGTAGATCATGGACCAACTCATGGATTCCTCCACGTGGAGTTTGTTGCCTTTACCTGAACGTCTCCGCCGACTCCGCCAACCTTGGGGTCTTTTTCCAGGAGTCGGAGCATCTCGGCGGTGCAGGCCGGATCCAACACCGTGTCCGAATCACAGACCTGTAGGCAGAGGAAGGAGGGGCGGATTAATGGATTGTCCACCAGAATGTGAGGTATCCACAAACACACCCCGTGCCGGTTCCCACCGAGACTCGCACCCAGACTGGGAATTGTGCCGACTCTTTGAGAACAAACGCATGTTTTAGGCCGTAAGAGACAATTCTTCGGCTTAGAGACTCCTCCACCTTGGTTATTTTTGGTCAGGTCTCCACAATTCCCATCTTGTCCTCGGCGGCCGCCCAGAGGTCGGGGAGAGCCGGGCACCCCTGGAAGCCATGGCTTTGTTCTAGTTCTGTTCTGTTCAATAAATCATTAGTGGTCCCGGGTCAATGTGTCTCCCCTGAGCACCATGCTGTGACGGAAGTGACTGCGGGATTACTGGTGGTATACTCTCTCGGGACATTTCAGGACCGCGAGGAGGAGGAGGAGGAGGAGGAGGAGCTCCCAACGTCCTTCTTACTATAGTCCCGGCATTGAATTAAGGGGAACTACATGTCTGAATAGCATTTATTTTAAATTGACTAGTTTCCCACACATTGAAGTCTCTTCCAGTAGTCCTTTACCCTCGGGATGTTCTCTTTTACCAAATAGCCTTAAACCAGCCCCCCCCCCCAGAATGACCATATTCAACAAATCCTAGCTTGAGGAGAAGGCCCGAGTGCCCATATTAAACCCATGACACTGCAGGTCCACATGTGATAAACCCGTACCACCCTCAGTAGAAGATTGAGAGGTCCATATTAATCCCATGCCACCTTCAGTAGAAGGATCATATTAAACCCATGACACTGCAGGTCCAAATGTCCATGGTAAACCATGCCACCCTCAATATGGACTGTTGGAACTGTTGAGGGTGACATGATCTTATTAGGTCTAAATGCCAATCTTAAGCCCATGCCACCCTCAGCAGAAGGTCCAGATGAGTATATTAAGCCCATGCCACCCTCAGCAGAAGGTCCAGATGAGTATAGTTAAGCCCATGCCACCTCAGCAGAAGGTCCAGATGAGTATATTAAGCCCATGCCACCCTCAGCAGAAGGTCCAGATGAGTATATTAAGCCCATGCCACCCTCAGCAGAAGGTCCAGATGAGTATATTAAGCCCATGCCACCCTCAGCAGAAGGTCCAGATGAGTATATTAAGCCCATGCCACCCTCAGCAGAAGGTCCAGATGAGTATATTAAGCCCATGCCACCCTCAGCAGAAGGTCCAGATGAGTATATTAAGCCCATGCCACCCTCAGCAGAAGGTCCAGATGAGTATATTAAGCCCATGCCACCTGCTGTAGGAGGTCTGAATGTCAATAGAAAGACTGTACCAGCTTCAGATAAACTATTGATTACGTTGCAGCGGGCGGGCTAGACCACCCTGAACTAACCATGCCGTCCTCTAATGGGCGAGCAATATGTGATGCCTTTACTAGAAGGAAGACCTGAGGAACGTGGCAGGTTTCACTCAACTGGGAAGAGCGTCTCTAGCACTGCGTCTCATACAGAGCATGTGCCAGTAAGTCTTGGTGTGGTTTAGCCCGTGGGCACAGTCCTGCAGAGTGATTGTTCACCAGGGCGGGCACACCGCCCCTTCTGTTTTCTGGGCAAGAGGCGTTATCTTTATGTAATTACTGGTATGCGTTTTGTCTTTTGGGGTAACATTTCCATGACTTCCACGGCGGTGTAAATTCATGGTCTGCATTGGCATCGTTTGGCTACCAGCTATATCATGAGGCTAGAGGGAGTCATATGTACATCAAACCTTGGAGCCAACCACACGTTTCTAGGAGCCAGGCGCCCGATCCTATATATGTTCCTACAGAAAAGCCGAGAAATTTAGGAGCCAGACATGTGGCTACCTGGCCCTGGTTTCGGGCTAGTGTATTATTCTGTTAGTAAAATATGGCCGGTGTGAAGCCATGGGAACTCGTTATGAGATCTAAAAAGTATGCGCACGCGCATCACTGACCTGCACGTAGTCCACGATGTCTCCGAGCGCGCGGAACGCAGTGTACATCACTTCTCGTTTGCCGCCCCACTTCTGCATGATACAGGTGTAGGGAAAGTTCTCCACCAGCTCCTGGACCCCCCTCTCACCCTCCTGCCCTCCTTCTTCCGTCTCGTGGTAGTTGGTGTCCCAGATGTAGCAGCCGGTGCCTTCTGACCCCATGACTTCCCGGAAGATCTCCATCATGTACCTGTCCTCCTCCGTATTGCCGTCCACCACCATCACCACCCTTAGGCGAGGGTAGGAAAGCCGCCTCACCGACTGAAGGCACTTTCTTAGGTATTCAGGGTCCTCCTGGTACGCTGCAATGCACAAAGCCACAGTGGCGGCTCCGGTGGGCCCCCGGCTACCTCCTCGCATCCTTCGGTGCTCCAGAAAAGCGAAGAAGCTCTGGGAAAGCAGGTGCAGGCCCAGTATCGCCCCGTACAGTCCAAACGAGAGGTGATGCCGGTCCGTGTGAATGAACTGGTACCCCGTCACATAGGCGGCCAGGATGCTTCCCAAAACCAGCAGGGCAAACAGGCTGGTGCCCACCACCCGCAGCGCCGTCTGCAGCCGCCCAGGCATCTGTGCCAAAGAAACAAAGAGTCAGACACACACGTACCAACATCACCGACATCGACACGCAGAACCCACAATGCCAGTGCGTGGCCAGGGCGGCGCGGAGTCACCCCCGACCTGGCTTTATTACGCCAACATCCTCTTTGTTATTTCCCAAAAAATGTAATTTAATGCCGAGCGACGCCTGCTCACCGAGCCGGATCCGACCACCGCTCCCCACCCGAGCCCAAACACACGGCCGATTGTGAGAACTCGACTCACTGACTCGTAACCAGGAATCACCAGCCCCAAAATGAAAGGGCCGGAGAGATGAAAAGGATTTCACCCACCTCCCCTTTCGGATGACTGCGCCGCGAGAACGCCAGCCAGCGTCCTCCCTAACCTGCTATTAGCAGTCAGGTAGAGACCTGCCATCCCCACCGCCATCCCGGCCCGCGCGGGTCAAACTCAATCCAGGAAGCCGAAAACACGTTAAATCCACCAAAAACCAAACTAGTCGAGTGGCGCGCGACGTCCCGGCCTTACCGACCCCCCCCCGATAGATTGCAAGCTTATAAGGCGAGAGCGACGGTAAATAAATCATTTAACCCCTCCATAGCCCCCGGGCGTGAGAGCTGGGCACTGGGAGCAGCTCACCTGTCTCACAGGATGCGGTGAATGTTGTGGGAAAGTCCTCGACATGAAAAGACAGTTATGGGGGGGGGGGGTAATTGTGCTGTAATTATACGTCTCCTGGGAGGGAGTCTCCTGCTTGTCTGTGAGGGAGATTAGGGAAAGCGCTGCAAAGCCCGGACGCACGTCTGCTCCCCCTCTGCCATGAGAGAAATGCCACCGTGCCCTCCCTTACTGATCCAAGCACAGGGTGGGCATGGTACCCGGGCAGCCCCCTCTTATGAAGCAGCGGAAGTCACCGATTTCACCAGGACCCGGATTCTGAGGTCAGGATTCTGGTTTTTGGGGGGTGAGGGGGATCTACGCACGGTGCTAATCAGTGTGTGGCATGGACTGGTCCCTTATACCATGGCGTCTTTTACCCTGTGCCACCCAGCGATGGCATGGACTGGTCCCTTATACCATGGCGTCTTTTACCCTGTGCCACCCAGCGATGGCATGGACTGGTCCCTTATACCGTGGCGTCTTTTACCCTGTGCCACCCAGCGATGGCATGGACTGGTCCCTTATACCATGGCGTCTTTTACCCTATGCCACCCAGCGATGGCATGGATTTATGCCATGGATCTTTTTTTAACCTATTACTGTTTCAGGATAATGAAAAGTGATGCCCGGGCAGAGGAAGATTTCTGAGGGTCTCACACTGCTGCGGCCAATGTGCCCTCTACATGCAACCCACCATAACTACTGTATCACACCCCCATACAGTGTATCACACCCCCATACAGTGTATACACCCCCCATACAGTGTATCACACCCCCATACAGTGTATATCACCCCCCATACAGTGTATCACACCCCCCCATACAGTGTATCACACCCCCATACAGTGTATCACCCCCCCATACAGTATATATCACCCCATACAGTGTATCACCCCCCCATACAGTATATATCACCCCATACAGTGTATCACCCCCCCATACAGTATATATCACCCCATACAGTGTATCACCCCCCCATACAGTATATATCACCCCATACAGTGTATCACCCCCCCATACAGTGTATCACCCCCCCATACAGTATATATCACCCCATACAGTGTATATCACCCCCATACAGTATATATCACCCCCATACAGTGTATCACCCCCCCATACAGTGTATATCACCCCCATACAGTGTATCACCCCCCCATACAGTATATATCACCCCATACAGTGTATCACCCCCCCATACAGTGTATCACACCCCCCCATACAGTATATATCACCCCATACAGTGTATCACCCCCCATACAGTGTATCACCCCCCCCATACAGTATATATCACCCCATTACAGTGTATCACCCCCATACAGTGTATCACCCCCCCATACAGTATATATCACCCCCATACAGTGTATCACCCCCCATACAGTGTATCACCCCCCCATACAGTATATATCACCCCATACAGT
>CM019072.1:16938742-17013742 GCA_009667805.1 Leptobrachium leishanense
GAATTTGATGGATTTGTGGTAGAGGAATAAACTGAAAAAGTGAGAGTATTATTTTGTATTTTATTTTACTGAACTATGTTGAGTTATTGTGAAAGACCATTTTATGGTTATTGTGAAAGAGTTGAATAAAATTTGACTTATCAGAGTTTTGTTTCATTTAATGCGCCTTATAACCCGGTGCGCTTTATGTATGAAAATAAACCCATTAGTCGATCATTGATATTGCGCCTTATGGTCCGAAAAATACAGTATGTTACATGTAAGAGAATAACGCCATAGTAAAACGGAGCCTGCTTACAGAGGATTTTAATTTAAAAGTCCAAGCTTTGACGGTTTGTGGCTTCGGGCTTCATCCTGATAAAAGGGATAGTAAACACGTAATGTATTATTAATGACCTGCTTTCTGTGCTTTATTCCACAAGAAAATAACCCTTTCTAATTCCAATGACTGCCGAAAGGTCTGAAAAGAAGCAACCTCAAGCAGGTGGAGACCAAGAGGAAAACAAAATAAATAATAATAATAATATACAGAATATAAAAAACACAATTTTGCTAATAGACTATATAAATTAAAAGGATTAGGAATAGACAGGGCTTGAGATGTGTCACACACACACACAGTACAGATCAGCTTCATTTCCCTTCAAATCTTGAGTTTTTAGGTGAAGACGCAGTTTCTTTACGCTTCAGCGCAAAACGTCTTAAGAGTCCAGCTCCAAAACCGAGACGGACGAGGAATGACAGACAGGTTCAGGCAACAGAATCAAATAGCAAGTAAATAGAAAAACCACCACAAATACCAGAGACAACCTTCCCCCAGACAATCCTGCGCCTTGCACAATAAAAGCCCCAGGGCCAGCGTGAAAACACATCCGCCCCTGCCCCGAGCTGGACACCTAGACTTGTGCTACTGAGGGCAAACGCAGTGTTTAAAAAAGGAGTCACAAAACCCGCAATACATACACGTTAGTATGTGGCAAGCCATGAGCACAGAGACCCCCCCCCCCCCTGCCAGTCTTAACCGCCAATAACTTCAAGTGAAGGACAAGTACGTTCATCTCCAGGAAAGCGACACATTTAAAACAATGTACGGCTTGTGTTATTCCCACGCACAGTGTACAGCCAGTTACCCATTTAGCTGCCTCGCCCTTTTGCCAGTCCTTACCTCATCCTTTCGTTTTATGCCCTGGTCCTCACCTAGAGCGCGCTCCATAACACAACCCCAAAAACACCTTGTCCCATGGAACCCCCAAATCTTAAACACCATTGACAGGTGTCCTCTCGGGCATGGACATTCAATTGTAATCTTTTTACAAAACGTCTCACCACAATGATTAAATTACCCTCTTAGCTGAAAAATCAAGCAGTGGGTGAACCTCGTGTTTTACAGGCAAGCTTCCTCTCTACTCTGTAACCTGGTATCAGTCACCCCTACTGCATAGACAAGCAGGAACGCTCTTCCCAGCTGTGAACAAAGTAGATAAGGGTCAAAGGGCCCAGTCCAAAGCATGCTGAATTGAACAGCTAGGGTTAATATAAGTTGCCAAAATGCTTCTTTTACCTGACTGGCTTAAAAGGTGAGCTTTATAACGCCCCCTTAGCTTCAGATCACATCAAGAACGCCCCCCCCCCAAGACTTCACCCTTGTGTTCCTCTCACCTAGGCCCTCATTGCCTCTTTTCCTCTAGATCGTTTTGCTATGGTTTATTTTGTACACCACTGAGGAATATTTTGGCGTGATATTAAATAGTTGTTGCGTAGCTGCCTGACCAACAGATCTGTTTGTGAAAGGCTGACAGTGAACCTGTTCCTTCCCAAATGCAGGAGCGCTATCCTCGGGGCAGCCAGGGCACTTTACGCCGATACAGCAGCGATTTGAGGGTTTTCACTTCTGGCACCAGAGAATCACCCGCAGCACAGAAATCATGACTGTCCTGCTAGATCTGAGACACTTGGGATGTACACACAAAGTATCCAAGTTTCAATGCCAAGAGCAGCAGCAAAAAATATAGAGAACCATGTTAAGAATCTGAGCGCTGGTGTTGATGTAGAGAAGGCAAAGTGTGTATAAAACAAAAAGATGTTTCCCAAACACAACGAATCAAAACAGATAACCCTGTAGTAACAATATAGCACTGCCTGTGGATTAACATCTCAGGGTTCCCTTTATGTGTGTGTCTCTGTATTAGGCGCAGGCCATGTGTGGCGCAGTCTGTCGTTAAATCGCCAAAGAGAGAAGTTTCGGCTTCTCAGAAGTGGTTTCATTGATCTGCATCCGCCTGTCGGGGCTTGTTCTGCCCCTGTGGACATTTTCCCCGTTTCTCACGAAAACCTAGCAGGTTGGTTCAACGTGATGACATCACCGAGTCGTAGAATTGTGAAAGAAAAAAAAAAAAAAACGAAAAAAAGAAGCACCTTGTATTTTTGGGAAGGGGGTGAATACTTTGTATAAAAAGGAGTTGCAAAATAAACACCAGCCGATCTCAGCCAGTTCCTGGGTCTACGCAATCTTAGGAAGAGGTCGCCCTGCGCATGCGCACATATATTACAACGTGTAACCAGGAATCACCGTGAAATGAAAGAAAATTAACTCTTTAGTATCCCAAACACTGCTTGAAGTGGGGATATTTTAATGCAGCTCCAGCGCGCCCTGTTTGATCTCCAAAAAAAACATCATTGGCTCCGATTTCTGTAACATTTTAATGTTCTTGATCCAGGAGATACTTGAAAACGAGAGAAATCTCAATGTATCCTTCCTGGTAAAATCCTTTATAAAAAAAAATATAATTGATGTTTTTGTAACTGACCCCCCCCCCCCTATGCATAGCACAAAAAAATAAACTAGGAGAGATGAGCGAGGAATGTGACCCGACAGTATTCATGTAAAACCCACCACACGCCCAGAGAGCTGTGACCTGTGATAACAAGTCTCTGCACTCAAACCAGAAGGCACGGAGACTTACCCAGTGCATAAACATTTACCCCGGACTCCACTCCTTCAACCGCAGAGAAATTTAAATGAGAGTGAGTGTGTGAGCGTGAGCGTGTGTGAGAGCGTGTGAGTGAGCGTGTGAGTGAGCGTGTGAGCGAGCGTGTGAGCGAGCGTGTGAGCGAGCGTGTGTGAGCGAGCGTGTGAGCGAGCGTGTGAGCGAGCGTGACAGATTAGTAAATTTAAGAAAAAAACAAAAAAAAACATAAAAAGGAACACCAGAGTTTTAAGGTCACCCCACTTCTGTGCATACAATCAGTGGGAGCAGCCGGGTGTGGTTTACAGATTTAAAAAAAAAAAAAAAAAAAAAAACACTAGTAATTTTTTTTTTAAATTTTTTTTACAAAGCTGAAGCTCATCCAAATCACGTAGATTCCTGATTATCTGGGAAATTAGAGGTCACTCTTCCCTTTTGTCCTTATATCTGCACATTGTAATCACAGGAGGGTAACTCCATGCACAGATATAAAAAGGGGGCTTATTCACTAAATGACAAACTAAAGAGAATTGCAACATATACAAAGTATTTTTTCCCCTCCCATGGTCATTTTATTCAATAGAGTTATTTTTTTTTCTCTCCGTTCACTCCCATTTTGCCATTTAGTGAATCAGACCATTTAATGTAAAGTGCTGACACAGACGCTGGAAGGAGAACATACAATATCCAAGCACTACTTCAATTACAAACAATCACATCTGACATCAGAGCGTTGCATTGATGTGCATTTTCCACTTAAACAATCATTTCCTTTAAATCTCCAGGAATTACATGAAAATAATACAAAGCTGGACTAATTGGACTGAATGCAGCATCACAATATGTACCTCCCAAGTGTCCCTGTGTAGGATGGACAGTCCTTTTATTTATCCCCATCCCATTGATCTCTTCTAATGCTCCTAAATATATTCAGGGTGTGCGGGTGTCTTTTTAGGGGTTCCTTCATTTATTCAGGGTGTGCGGGTGTCTTTTTAGGGGCTCCTCCATATAGATTTCTGTATAGATTTTGTAATAAATAAGGGGGAGCCAATGACTATATGGCCACTGGATTTGGGCACGGCGGCAGCCAGAGGGAATCGGTCATTAAAATGTGGCGATTTGTCACAATGACGACGTTTATTTCCTTCCCAGAGCTGTAAAAGCGTAAATCTGAGGGTGACCGTTTACGCGCGACTCCATTTCCTCTCAGTTATTGCGATTCTAAAAGTAGATAAAACCTTCGGCCTGTGCGCTGCAGACATGACCCACCCTGCTGGAAAGCACCATAGAGTGGCACTGTCTGTACAGATAGGCCATCAGCATGGGCACACACAAGTCCTGGAAATTCCTATTCAGGTTTTATAGACGGTCGTCACAAGCCGTATAAGATTCACATGGACGGAATAAACAATTCTACAGAAATTCAGATTGGAAGCTCAAATGTCCCTCTTTCCAAGCTCATCATACTGACCTGGGCCTCCTGGGGTGGAGGAGATACCAATAGCCCCCCGCCTCACCCCCCCCCCCCCCCCCAGGGCAGAGCTTTCATCTTTGCAGGGTCCAAATACAAGAATGTGAGTGATTTACTCCAAAACAGGGACGTCAAACCCCCTCCCCCCATCTATATATTGATGAGCTACAATTCCCAGAACTCTTTGAATGCAATAGATGGTCAGAGAATCATGGGAGTTGTAGTTCGGTTGATTGCCCTGCTCTAGAGCAGTGTTTCTCAAATAGTGGGTCGCAAGCAGGGGCGGACTGGGTCACGGGGCAAGTGCCTCCAGGCCTTTCTAATGCCTGGGACCCGCTGCAGCACCTTACTTGCGGCAGCGGGTCCCAGGCGGCACTGCCTCCCTGGTGCTTTCCCATTGCTCTCAGTCTCTGAGGCACTGAAGAGTGTAGGTTCAGGAAGTAGGCGACGCCAGATGCGCTGCAGACTTCTCAAATCGCTTGGCCAGCTTGAGTTTACACGATTAGCGTAACGTTCAGCTACGCAAATTGTGTTGGCTCACGGAGGGCAGGCTGCCGCTGCTGTGAAGAAATAATGCCGCAGCGGCAGAGACGCACCATCCGTTTTGCAAAGAATTTCTGTTTGTTTACAAAATTGTTTAAAAAGTGCATATATTGTAGAATAAATTACAATGATTCAGCAATTCAATTATTTTTGGGTCGCGACTTAATTTATTTATTTATAAAGGATTTTACCAGGAAGGATACATTGAGATTTCTCTCGTTTTCAAGTATGTCCTGGATTCAAGAACATTGAAGTGTTACAGAAATACAAAATAGTAAAATGCAAGAAATTAACACAAAACAAATATACAGATTAACAGAAAATAAATATGTAGGAAATATAGTCACTGTGTTACATGTTTACAGGTGCATTCTGTATATAGTCACTGTGTTACATGTTTACAGACGCATTCTGTATATAGTCACTGTGTTACATGTTTACAGGCGCATTCTGTATATAGTCACTGTGTTACAGGTTTACAGGTACATTCTGTATATAGTCACTATGTTACATGTTTACAGGTGCATTCTGTATATAGTCACTGTGTTACAGGTTTACAGGTGCATTCTGTATATAGTCACTGTGTTACAGGTTTACAGGTGCATTCTGTATATAGTCACTGTTACAGGTTTACAGGCGCATTCTGTATATAGTCACTATGTTACATGTTTACAGGCACAATCTGTATATAGTCATTATGCTACATGTTTACAGGCGCATTCTGTATATAGTCACTATGTTACATGTTTACAGGCGCATTCTGTATATAGTCACTAGGTTACATGTTTACAGGCACAATCTGTATATAGTCATTATGCTACATGTTTACAGGCGCATTCTGTATATAGTCACTATGTTACATGTTTACAGGTGCATTCTGTATATAGTCACTGTGTTACATGTTTACAGGCGCATTCTGTATATACTCACTGTGTTACATGTTTACAGGTGCATTCTGTATATAGTCACTATGTTACATGTTTACAGGTGCATTCTGTATATAGTCATTATGCTACATGTTTACAGGCGCATTCTGTATGTAGTCACTGTGTTACATGTATACAGGTGCATTCTGTATTGAGGTATGTTAGTAAGGAGCTCTTGAGTGACTTTAGACTGGGGGAAAATTTGATGGCGTCTGGGAGGTTATTCCATATTTGTGGTGCTCTGTAGGAAAATGAGGATCAAGACACTTTCTTTTTGTATTGTGGTATTGCAAGTAAGCAGGTGCTGGTCCTGGATCGGAGGTTATAGGATGAGGGAGCTGCTGGGGCAATCAGTCTATTCAGGTAGGGTGGCAGCTTCCCAGAAAAGCTCTTAAACACCAGGTTGGAAAGGTGAAGGGTGCGTCTAGATTCCAGCGATGGCCAGTTTAGTGCTTTTAAACATGTCACGATGGTGGGTCGTGTAGTTACATTGTAGCACAAAGCGACAGAATGAGTTATACAATGTAGTAAGTTTATGAAGGTGTGTTTGCGGGGTGGCTGCATACACTACATCTCCGTATTCAATAGCTGGCATAAGCATTTGTTGTACAATCTGCTTTCTTACCGCGGGGCTCAGGCAGGATTTGTTTCTGTACAGGACACCTAGTTTGGGGTAAAGTTTAGAGGAAAGTTTTTAATGACCAAGGACAATTGTGGGTCCTGAGGGTCCACGGGTTGAGAACCACTGCTCTAGAGGATGCCATGAAGCCATACCAACCAGCTGATAAACGGCCACTTCCTCAATGCCAGGCAAATTGAAAATGTGCGATTTGTGCCATGTCTTACCTCTGCCGATCACCGCATCCTCTTTCAGCTTCTTTGGCACGGTGAAATAAAAGTCTTCCTGCGTGAAGCCGGGATTGTTACAGAGGATCCATGAGGCCAGTCCTCCTGCGAGCTGCCATAGAAAAACACACATTGTGACACGACACCATGGCACAGCACTACAGGTGCCAATACACCACCCACGTCCTACCAGTACAGATAATATGGCACCCTAGGTTTTATTCAGCTGGGCCCAACATGGATAGTCATGGCACCCGCATGCCTTAATGGAACAGTGGGTACATATATGATGAGATGGCATGTCATGGCACACAGGTGGGCAGTCCTCATGGCACCTGCATGCTTAATGGGGCAGTGATGGGTACATATATGATGGCATGTCATGGCAGGTGGGCAGTTTCTGTATAGTTCTGGTAATGGCACAGATACTGTTCGTCCTAGGTCATGGCGACCTGTGAGTGAAGGTGCCGGGGCGCCGCACTCCCCTTTTCCATTTTATTGGAGTGATGCTGCCACATTTCGGCTCTCAGGGTTTTCTCCAGTCGAGGGAAACTCGAGGAAGGGGCCGCAGAGCTGAAACGTCGCCATGTTAGTCTAAAAAGCGACACGACGCAGCCAGGTCCCTCAGTCAAGCCTGGAGTATCTATGGAGGTTGGGTCGCGCGGGGACTTCTGGCACGCGCTGAATGGTGAGAGGTGGCAGAGCTGCTCCCGGTGAATTATGTCTATGGTACAGTTATGGCAGCCACTGGGAAGCGGGTCTTACCGACATGGACAGGTGTCTGGGAGGTTTGGGTTTACATGTACGTTCAGGGGAGGGCGGGGCTATAGGTACATAGTGCACACAGCTGGGGGGGGCTGGGGGGGTGTACAGGTAGAGTTACATACATTTATAAAGCGCCAACAAATTCCTTAGCGCTGTACAATGGGAGAAACAGAACAACAAATCTACACACACATTACACATGCGGAACAGAAGGAGGGAGGACTCTGCTCAAGAGCTTGCAATCTAAGAGGAGAGGGGTGACCCGTTAAGTGAGGGTGAATAGGGTAGGCGTAGTGGCGGTTTGCAGGAGGGCTGAATGGGAAGAGTAGCAGAGGTGACTGGGAAAGTTTTTTGGGGTGTACGGGCAGGGGGAGTTTGGGGGTGTACAGGAGGGGGAGTTGGGGGTGTACAGGAGGGGGAGTTTGGGGTGTACGGGCAGGGGGAGTTTTGGGGTGTACAGGCAGAGGGAGTTTGGGGTGTACAGGAGGGGGAGTTTGGGGTGTACAGGAGGGGGAGTTTCGGGGTGTACAGGCAGAGGGAGTTGGGGGTGTACAGGAGGGGGAGTTTTGGGGTGTACAGGAGGGGGAGTTTCGGGGTGTACAGGCAGAGGGAGTTTGGGGTGTACAGGAGGGGGAGTTTGGGGTGTACAGGAGGGGGAGTTTCGGGGTGTACAGGCAGAGGGAGTTTGGGGTGTACAGGAGGGGGAGTTTGGGGTGTACAGGAGGGGGAGTTTCGGGGTGTACAGGAGGGGGAGTTTGGGGTGTACAGGAGGGGGAGTTTGGGGTGTACAGGCAGAGGGAGTTTGGGGTGTACAGGAGGGGGAGTTTGGGGTGTACAGGAGGGGGAGTTTGGGGTGTACAGGAGGGGGAGTTTGGGGGTGTACAGGAGGGGGAGTTTGGGGGTGTACAGGAGGGGGAGTTTGGGGTGTACAGGAGGGGGAGTTTGGGGTGTACAGGAGGGGGAGTTTGGGGTGTACAGGAGGGGGAGTTTGGGGTGTACAGGAGGGGGAGTTTGGGGGTGTACAGGAGGGGGAGTTTGGGGGTGTACAGGCAGACCCGGTCAGGTGGCCGCAGGACTCACTTGTAAGGACACGAGGAGTAGGAGCAGGAAGCCGCGGGGTCTCTTGCTCCCCATGGGGTACAGGGGGCGGGTCCTCAGGTGTGCCGGTGCTGGGTTTCCTGGGTCGGGGGGTCGGGGCTGGGCTCGCACGGTCTCCGCTGCTCTCTCCTGTGTCTCCGCACTTTACTCTGGCAGCAGCACCGGCTCAGCAACTCCCTGCCTGCCATCCGGGGGGCGGGGCCTGGCGCAGGTAACACTGCCGGGGGGCGGGGCCCTCACGGTGCACACTTTCTTGCCCCTCAGTTTCAGGGTGAAGCAGTGTACATAGGGTTAATGAGTGTAGGGGGCCGCTCCACACCCTGATTGTAGGTTGGTAAGGTGGCATTAGCTCCTCAGTGTCATTGGGTAGAGCTGGTATAAGTTTGCATTGCTCATTGCTGGTGGTGGTATAGGTGGGTAATGTAGTATCAGTTCTGGCCCCTCACTGTAGGGGGCAGTGTAATCGGATGGGGTGATATTAGCCATTAATCCCGCAGCCAGTGTGGCTAGTATAAATTTATGATGTTGGGGCTTTGGAATTTGTCTGTAAATCCCATCTTTTGCCCCAGAGCTGTGTATTAGAAAGCTTGAGTTCTTTAAACCAAAATGTGGCGTATGAGGCACTTTGCAATATGCATATTTAGACACTTAATACACTTTGAATCGTTATATTTTGGTTTATACAACTGGGCGCGGGATTAATAACTAATATCACCTCATTTGCTCACACTGCCCCCTACAGTGAGGGGCCAGAACTGATACTACATTACCCAAGATAATCAGGGAAATATTTAGTCTTCTTTTTCCTGCCTTAGATGAGAACAAAATGTGCCTGTCTGTTATGTGGGGCAGCACTCCTCACCTGTCCCAATGCAGAGTGAATGTGTGACATCACAAATCCCTCCTGGGAGCAAACTGAGCATGCCCAAAAGGTCCTTAGAAGGGACAGCTTTCGTAAAAGCCCCAAGACCTTGACATGCTCGGTTGCTCTCATAATGTTTTCCTGGGAGCCATCAGTCAGGGAGGAGGAGGCATTCCAGGACCTTATATAGCACCAGCGTATTCCACAGCGCTGAACAATGAGTACAATGTAGACTTTGTTGCAATATGGACAGGTTGACATTTGACAGACGATTACAGGAGGCATCGAAGGGCCCTGTTCCCATGGGAATTTACAATCTAGATGGGTGGAGGGGTGAGATACAGGAGGAGAGGCCTGCAAGGTGAGCATGGTGTTGGCACAGAGTCAGATGATGCCAGTGGTGGGTTGGGTGAGTGCAGTGTATTTGTTAGAGAGTTGGGTTTCAGAGACGTCTGTATTTACAGCTTGGTAACACGCATGTGGATGTGTTTAGCACATCGAATTGTACGTTTGTTTTTAATGAAGATTCCTATAAAATACAAACAAACCATGTTTAATCTAACGAGCCCGGCGATAGGTCAGAACTTTACTTGCTATAATGTATGTGTATCCTTTTTTGTGGGATGCAACCTCATCTGACCCTATGGTGGAGCGTTTGCTGTCCTGCACCATGACCGACCTAATGCCCCTGTGGATGGCATCTAGCCCAGACCTGCTGGACGCGCCCCCCCCCCCCACTCCTGTGAGCTTGGTGCCCACGCAGGAGCCAGGTCTGTGTTCACAAAGGAAGAATCATGGAAAATCAATTAATGACATTTCCATTCAGTGCGCGACTCATTTAAACATGTGAGACAGTGAGACGGTAGCGTGTGCCTTACATGTACTAATACATATAAAAGGCTGGTCAGTAACTGTGGAACCGAGATCAGGCTCCGACGTAACAATCCCGAGTAAAAAAAGGTTTCTCGCGTCGCAATCAGTTTAACATGTAAATATAAGGGCACATGCAGGCGCCATATAGAAAGAATCAGACTTTGTGAAACCTCCACTGGGTTCAGCAAGCAGGCTGTCAATTAACACCTTTCCAGAGTCCGGCTTTTCAAATGAACTGAGCGTTACACAATCCCTCTCTCCTCCGGATCACCTCAAAGGCAAAAGAAAGGAAAGAAGGATTGTGTAAGTGGAGGCTGATTCTTTCTATATGTTGTGACTCACATATGGCGCCTGCATGTGCCCTAATATTTACATGTTAAATTGATTGCGCCGCGAGAAACCGCCCTTTACTCGGGATTTATACAGCCGTGGTTTAGTTGAAGGTTTGACGCTTTTTAGTCTCTAATTGGCAGCATTATATCACGTGTATCACTATACACACAATTAGTTTTTTATATAGCGCCCATCACGTTATCCACATATCAGACGTAAAAACATTGGGAATTTCAGGGTGTTTTCCAAGTCCATAAGCAATAATAGATGCGGAGTGGTTTGTAAGAGGGTAGAATGTTGCTCCTGTTTGCGCCGGGGTCAGGATCCTCTCACCCAGTCTCAGGTACTGAAAGGGTTACTAGTGACGAGTGACACTCCTTTTTAAATCTACTTTACCTTGTGTTTGCTTTGCAGTCTGGACTTTGTTCGCCTTTCCCTGTGCATGCGCGCCGCCCACTGCGGGTTTTACACTCTATTTTGCAATGTATAAAGTTGCAGAGCATTTTATAAAATAACAGTATCAGAGCGAGGTCAAGGATTGGCTGAGAGTTTGCAGCCATTGTATATTGTCCTGTGGGGAAGGGGGTGGAAAAAGCGGGTCCTTCAAGGCAAGAGACCCCCTCACCAGCTGCCATTTTTCCATTTTTGCCTCTTTTTTTTTTTTTTATATCTAGCAGAGCAATAGAAACTCCGTTCATTTTTCTCCATTAAGAATATATATATATATATACCGGCGGAGTGGCCCTTCTCCACAATGCTGGGGACCAGGAGTGTTTGGATTTGGGATTTTTGGGGAGATGCAATATTTGCTCATAATGATGAGATATCCTGGGGACCCGAGCCTAAACACGGAATCCATTTATGTTTCACACACACCAGGGGCCAAGGGGGACACATGGGAACGCAGCTCCGCTACTATTTGTTTGCTGAACTGAGTTCCCATTGGTTGTGTTCAATATAAAGCTTATATTCAGGCGTTTCATCATATCTTTTCACGGTTACGTCACAATAAGTAGAGGAATTATTACACTTTTTGCTAAAATCCACATATGTAAATAATTCTATCAGATATGAGTGAGCGTTTGCGTTACGTGTGACATGATAATTGCTATTTGCGGGGACAGGGATCTTGATGAGATCCCACACTTCTTTTTTTCGGACGTGACTGCTGACACACACTTTATACACAGCCTGAAGGGCATTTTATGCAGGATTTAATCATTTTATCCCATCCCATGAGGTCAGGAGGATTTTCCATTTTTGGCGTCATGACTAGGGATGAGCCGAACACTCCCCGAGTTCGGTTCGAGCCCGAACCCGAACTTCCCATTTGTTCGGGACCGAACCCGAACCCCCATGCAAGTCAGTGGGGCTGAAAATTCGGTTTTTAGAGTGCCTTCCAAGAGGGCATATATGCTACATATTTGCCATAAAAGGTGTATGGGGGTCCGGGTAGTGCCCTGGGGGACAGGAAACAAGGACAAAAAGTTTAAAAAAAAACGTTTTTAAAGGGACAGTGAGTTTTCCATGAAATAAGGGTTAAAAATAAAAATGAAAAATTCCTTCAAATATCGTGCCTAGGAGGTCCTCATAACCTGCTCGTGAAGTGGCGGATTTCTAGGATGTATAGAAACATTTAAAAACCAAAAAATGACATTTCAAATGACGGTAAATGCTTTTCCTTTAATCTATCCATAAACAACTGCTTGGGGCGGCAGTCTGTATGAAAAGAGGAGACATTTTCGGACACGCAGAAAAAGTTTACAGATTTTTTTGGCGGTGAAAAGCAGGAGAATGGAAACTCCTAGACCAAAAAGCCAATTTGGAAAGTGAGATAAATGGGAGAATTTTTCTGGTTCGGCTATTTTGACCTAGAATTTTCCATTCTCCAGTCATTCTCCTGAGTTTCACCTTTCTCTGAATAACCCTGTCAGGGTTATTCAGAGAGCGGTGAAGAGCAGGAGAATGACTGGAGAATGGAAAATTCTAGGTCAAAATAGCCAAACCAGAAAAATTCTCCCATTTAGGCTGGGGTCAGACTAGCAAATTTTTAACGTGCGTTTAGGCGCACTTGATCACGGCCGCACTAGCAGCAAATGACGGGCAATGACGGCCAATATACGAAGTATGGTCGAACGAAAGTCCGGCTGCGCAACGCAAGTGGAAAATGAACACATTTTTTCGAGAACGCAGAACCGCTAGTACGGACGTACAGAGTGCGCTGCGTCCACTAGCGGCGTGTGTGCGTGATTTGGAGACGTCAGACCCTGCTCATGTCCGGCCAACATAACGTCCAGACACCCAAAGTTTCCTGGTTTGGATCCGTAAAAAATCACGCACAAAAATGCGCATCGTATGACCGTTTTCGCGCAATCCGTGAAAAAAATACGGCAATGCGTTCGGACGCACTTTTTGACGGTCGCTGCAAAAAATGCGTTAGTCTGACCCTAGCCTTATCTCACTTTCCAAATCGGCTATTTGGTCCAGATTGTTCTCTTTTCCTGCCATTCTCCTGGTTTTCTGGTTTTCACCTTTCTCTGAACAACCCTCAGAGAGAGGTGAAAGCCAGGAGAACTGGCAGGAGAAGAGAACAATCTAGACCAAATAGCCGATTTGGAAAGTGAGATAAATGGGAGAATTTTTCTGGTTTGGCTATTTTGACCTAGAATTTTCACTTCTCCAGTTATTCTCCTGCTTTTCACCGCTCTCTGAATAACCCTGTGAATGTTTAATCCCGAGGTGAAAAATGACATTGCTTTAGATTTTTTTCAAACACCAGTTAAATGCAGCATATTAGGATGTTTTAGGGAAATTAATTCTCAAATCTCAATCAGAAGCAGACACCACCCCACCCTCAGTATATTGTACAATGTATCAAATTGATTACCAGACTAAAAACACCTGGTGTTATGCCCGTTTGTGAACAGAGGTCATTTAGAGTTGATAATCTTTCCACGTACACATTCGTTTTTAATTCAATATCTAATAAACCGTTGCTTATAATATTCTGCAGTAAAGAGTCTCTTTATTTCTAGATTTTTTTTGTATTTTTTTAAGCATTTTCTATACTTTTTTCAAAATTTCCTTTTTTTTTTCAACCCGAACCGAACACGCCCAAAAAGTTCGAAATTCACGAACTTTCGAACTGCCAAAGTTCGGGTCGAACCGTCCGAACCCCGAACAGCTCATCCCTAGTCATGACGGCGCTGACATTGTTTTTTCAAAGTTTGGGTCATTTTAAGGTAAGGGATACCTGTATATGTAATATTAAAATGTGCGTATATGTGTTACGTGTAAGTATATATACATATAGTCACACACTTTCCGTCTTTTTTTGCCCATTGCTGAGGTCCTGATATTTTCTGTTGGTTTATATATATATATTTATATATTAGCAATAAAAAGGACAAATTCAAGCAGGGTCCTCTGCACCTCGTGTTTCCATCCTATCTCCTTCCCTTTGGTTATGGTAAAGCCCCGCGGTAACTGATGGTGCCATTTCAGAGGAGGCGTTACCATATGAAAATTGGTCTGTTTTCACCCAAAAAGGATGGCCAGACCTGAAATGCCAAGGAAGCCGCCTCTGCACGAGGGACATAGCGACCCCCGCCGATCTACACCTTATAAGTGACAGCGTCAGCGCACTTTCCAGACAGCCCGACACGTGGCTTTAGTGAAGGAGCGTTGGATCCTCCCTGGTGGGGGTCATGGATCCAGTAAATGACCCCCCTCTTGGTGTTAAAGTGTTCTGGTCGTGACGCAGAGTGTAATTAACACAGAAGAGCCGCGCTTGCATCTTTTTCGTGGTGTGGATTTCACTTTGCTCCGTTATGTAGGATATGGAGGCGAGTGCTTACGCGGATTAACGGGAACATTAGTGGTCATGTCAGAAAAAGCTCTCTGTACAATAAGGGAACGGTGCTGCCCGCCCTCGCTTTTACCCCGCGGCAGCGTCATGCAAAGAATCACAGCTGAAAGGCATCGTGGGCAATTTATCCGGAACTGGGGGTCTGTTACTGTCTGTCAATGGGAGTGTCGGCTTGTGGGCAACATATTCATGCCAGCCTCTGGCACAAGGCTTGTCAGTCCATCGAGTTTCTCCTTGGCATCTCGCAATCACCCATGACCCAGTGCCTACATCCACCAAGATCCACCACCAGGTGCTGACAGTTATAACGTGGCTCAGGGGCCCGATCAGACGAGGGACACAGGGACAGAGGCTCATGGACTGAGGAGGCGAGACATAGGCTGAGTGATACACCTGATTGTGGTGTACTGTGTCTTTAAGAAAGGACACTCTAGAACCACTGCCAGCTGAGGATCCACGGTCACCCCCGTCACGCCATCCTCTACCGTCACCTTTGTCTTCAGCCCATTTTATCGAGAGATCTTCACTTTAGTCACTCGTCTCATCGCGGCTTATCTCGGGTTATTTTACATCAGGGTGCATTATGCTCACCTCCTGCGCACGCTATTCACACTCCTGCGCACGCTATGCACACCCCCTGCACACGCTATGCCCACTCCTTGCGCACGCTATGCCACCACCTGCACACGCTATGCACACCCCCTGCACACGCTATGCCCACTCCTTGCGCACGCTATGCCACCACCTGCACACGCTATGCACACCCCCTGCGCATGCTATGCACACCCCCTGCGCATGCTATGCCACCACCTGCACACGCTATGCACACCCCCTGCGCATGCTATGCACACCCCCTGCGCACGCTATGCCCACCCCCTGCGCACGCCTGTGATTCCTACCAAGAAGATGTAAAATAAATGACGTCTGGAAAGAAATCACGTTTTATTGTGCTCCGCCGTCAGGTCGCCATGAGATCAATAGATCTGAAAATACTTAATAATATTCAATATATTTTACCCAGTTTGCCTATTTCTGCCTCGGTTTTGAGCCATAGATGGGTATTATTCCTGACAGCTGTCTGTACCATCACACATGTTTATGATGTAATCGCTCTGTGAAATGCGGTCACAAAACACCTGGAATGGAATGAATGATTAGGAGACACACAGAATCTCCAGAAGCGGAAGTTTTCTGTGTTTCACCTTCTCTCACTTTCATTGACTCATTTAGCGGAACAGATACCGGACCAGCAGGAAATACCGGTGATTCACCCGGCTCAGGGCGCCCTCACCCTGTGACGTCACTGCGACAAAGATCCACAGAGCAGGAAAAGAGCTCGGACACGGAGAGGCGGCCCAAAGGAAAGCGAAAGAGGCCCGGGACCCTCCCTGAACCAAAAAAACCCCTGTATAAGGAATGGGACCCTCCCTGAACCAAAAAAACCCCTGTATAAGGAATGGGACCCTCCCTGAACCAAAAAAAACCCTGTATAAGGAATGGGACCCTCCCTGAACCAAAAAAAACCCTGTATAAGGAATGGGACCCTCCCTGAACCAAAAAAAACCCTGTATAAGGAATGGGACCCTCCCTGAACCAATCCCCCCCCTGTATAAGGAATGGGACCCTCCCTTGAACCAATCCCCCCCCTGTATAAGGAATGGACCCTCCCTGAACCAATCCCCCCCCCTGTATAAGGAATGGGACCCTCCCTGAACCAAAAAAACCCCTGTATAAGGAATGGGACCCTCCCTGAACCAAAAAAAACCCTGTATAAGGAATGGGACCCTCCCTGAACCAAAAAAAACCCTGTATAAGGAATGGGACCCTCCCATAACCAAAAAAAACCCTGTATAAGGAATGGGACCCTCCCTGAACCAAAAAAAAACCCTGTATAAGGAATGGGACCCTCCCTGAACCAAAAAAAAACCCTGTATAAGGAATGGGACCCTCCCTGAACCAATCCCCCCCCCCTGTATAAGGAATGGGACCCTCCCTGAACCAAAAAAAACCCCTGTATAAGGAATGGGACCCTCCCTGAACCAAAAAAACCCTGTATAAGGAATGGGACCCTCCCATAACCAAAAAAAACCCTGTATAAGGAATGGGACCCTCCCTGAACCAAAAAAACCCTGTATAAGGAATGGGACCCTCCCTGAACCAAAAAAACCCTGTATAAGGAATGGACCCGGGCTCCCATAACCAAAAAAAAACCCTGTATAAAAAGAATGGGACCCTCCCTGAACCAAAAACCCCCTGTATAAGAATGGACCCTCCCTGAACAAAAAAACCCTGTATATAGGAATGGGACCCTCCCTGAACAAAAAAAACCCTTTATAAGGAATGGGACCCTCCCTGAACAAAAAAAAAACCCTGTATAAGGAATGGGACCCTCCTTGAACAAAAAAAAACCCCATATAAGGAATGGGACCCTCCCTGAACAAAAAAAAACCCTGTATAAGGAATGGGACCCTCCCTGAACAAAAAAAAAACCCTGTATAAGGAATGGGACCCTCCCTGAACAAAAAAAAACCTGTATAAGGAATGGGACCCTCCCTGAACAAAAAAAACCCTGTATAAGGAATGGGACCCTCCCTGAACAAAAAAAACCCTGTATAAGGAATGGGACCCTCCCTGAACAAAAAAAACCCTGTAATAAGGAATGGACCCTCCCTGAACAAAAAAACCCTGTATAAGGAATGGGACCCCTCCCTGAACAAAAAAAACCCTGTATAAGGAATGGGACCCTCCCTGAACAAAAAAAACCCTGTATAAGGAATGGCACCCTCCCTGAACAAAAAAAACCCTGTATAAGGAATGGGACCCTCCCTGAACAAAAAAAAACCCTGTATAAGGAATGGGACCCTCCCTGAACAAAAAAACCCTGTATAAGGAATGGGACCCTCCCTGAACCAATCCCCCCCCCTGTATAAGGAATGGGACCCTCCCTGAACAAAAAAAACCCTGTATAAGGAATGGGACCCTCCCTGAACAAAAAAACCCTGTATAAGGAATGGGACCCTCCCTGAACCAATCCCCCCCCGTATAAGAATGGGACCCTCCCTGAACAAAAAAAACCCCTGTATAAGGAATGGGACCCTCCCTGAACAAAAAAACCCTGTATAAGGAATGGGACCCTCCCTGAACAAAAAAAACCCTGTATAAGGAATGGGACCCTCCCTGAACAAAAAAAAACCCTGTATAAGGAATGGGACCCTCCTGAACAAAAAACCTGTAATAAGGAATGGGACCCTCCCTGAAAAAAAAAAAAACCCTGTATAAGGAATGGGACCCTCCCTGAACAAAAAAACCCTGTATAAGGAATGGGACCCTCCCTGAACAAAAAACCCTGTATAAGGAATGGGACCCTCCCTGAACAAAAAAAACCCCTGTATAAGGAATGGGACCCTCCCTGAACAAAAAAAAACCCTGTATAAGGAATGGGACCCTCCCTGAACAAAAAAAACCCTGTATAAGGAATGGGACCCTCCCTGAACAAAAAAAAACCCTGTATAAGGAAAGTGAACCCCTCCCTAAACAAAAAAAACCCTGTATAAGGAAAGCGAACCCTCCCTGAACACAAAACCTCTGTATAAGGAATGGGACCCTCCCTGAACACGAAACCTCTGTATAAGGAATTGGACCCTCCCTGAACACGAAACCCCTGTATAAGGAATGGGACCCTCCCTGAACACGAAACCCCTGTATAAGGAATGGGACCCTCCCTGAACACGAAACCCCTGAATAAGGAATGGGACCCTCCCTGAACACGAAACCTCTGTATAAAGAATGGGACCCTCCCTGAACACGAAACCCCTGAATAAGGAATGGGATCCTCCCTGAACACGAAACCTCTGTATAAGGAATGGGACCCTCCCTGAACACGAAACCCCTGTATAAGGAATGGGACCCTCCCTGAACACGCAACCGCTGTATAAGGAATGGGACCCTCCCTGAACACGCAACCCCTGTATAAGAGATTGGACTCTCCTTGACCACGAACCCTGTGTATAAGGGATGGAACCTTGAACATGAATCCTGTGTATGAGGGATGAGTCTGAGTCTAAACGTGAACGTTTGTGGAGAATGATGGGACCATGAAAGAGACAGTGGTCTATAAAGCATGAGCCAATGAGGGACACACAAACATACAGTGACATGGTGTCAGCTGCAAAATCAGTCTATAAAAGACAAGATGTTTACAAGCCTGCAGTTGCAAGAAAAAGTATGTGAACCCGTGGATTACGTGGAGTTTTGCATGAATTGGTCATAAAATGCGCTCTGATCTTCATCTAAGTCACAACAATTTGAAAAACACAGTCTGCTTAAAATAATACAACACAAACATTATATGTTTTCATGTGTTTATTGAACAGAACATGTAAACATTCACAGTGCAGGGTGGGAAAAGTATGTGAACCCCTAGCCTAATGACTTCTCCAAGAGGTAATTGGAGCCAGGAGTGAGCCAACCTTGAGTCCAATCAGTGTGATATTATTGGATGTGTTGCTGAAAGCTGTCCTGCCCTTTAAAAACACCACACCAGTTTTGGGTTTACTGGTTTCAAGAAATGACTGCCTGATGTGAACCATGACTCACAGAAAAGAGCTCTCAGAAGACCTACGATCAAGAATTGTTGACTTGCATGAACTGGAAAGTGTTACAAAAGTATCTCCAAAAGCCTTGATGTTCATGTGGCCACGGTAAGACAGACTGTCTACAAATGGAGAAAGTTCAGCACTGTTGCTAC
Organism: Leptobrachium leishanense; assembly: GCA_009667805.1. Lineage (NCBI taxonomy): Eukaryota > Metazoa > Chordata > Amphibia > Anura > Megophryidae > Leptobrachium > Leptobrachium leishanense. The sequence goes on from CM019072.1 coordinate 16,958,041, forward strand.
CTCCCAGGCGTGGTCGTCCTGTAAAGATGACTGCAAGAGCACAGCGCAGAATGCTTAATGAGGTAAAGAAGAATCCTAGAGTGTCAGCTAAAGACTTACAGAAATCTCTGGCACATGCTAACATTTTTGTTGACACATCTACAATAAGGAAAACATTAAACAAGAATGGAGTTATGGGAGGACACCACGGAGGAAGCCATTGCTGTCCAAAAAGAATATTTGCAGCAGTGTTTGAAGTTTGCAAAAGAGCACCTGGATGTTCCACAGCACTACTGGCAAAATATTCTGTGGACAGATGAAACCAAAATTGAGCTGTTTGGAAAAAACACACAACACTATGTGTGGGAGAAAAAAGGCACAGCACACCAACAAGATCAAAACCTCATCCCCACTGTAAAACATGGCGGAGGGAGCATCATGGTTTGGGGCTGCTTTGCTGCCCAGGGCCTGGACGGATTGTTGTCATTGATGGAAAAATGAATTCCAGAGTTTATCAAGACATTTTGCAGAAAACGTAAGACCGTCTGTCCGCCAACTGAAGCTCCGCAGAGGATGGGTGATGTAACAGGACAATGACCCAAAGCATACAAGTAATTCAACAAAAGAATGGCTTCAACAAAACAAAATACGCCTTCTGGAGTGGCCCAGTCAGAGTCCTGACCTCAACCCGATTGAAATGCTGTGGCATGACCTTAAGAGAGCGATTCACACCAGACATCCAAGAATATTGCTACACTGAAACAGTTTTGTGAAGAGGAGTGGTCCAAAATGACTCCAGATCGTTGTGCAGGTCTGATCTGCAACTACAGGAAACGTTTGGTTGAGGTTATTGCTGCCAAAGGAGGGTCAACCAGTTATTAAGCCAAAGGTTCACATACTTTTTCCACCCTGCACTGTGAATGTTTTCTGTTCAATAAACACATGAAAACATATAATGTTTGTTGTATTATTTTAAGCAGACTGTTTTTCATAAATTGTGACTTAGATGAAGATCAGAGACATTTTATGACCAATTCATGCAAAACTCCATGTAATCCCAAAGGGTTCACATACTTTTTCTTGCAACTGTATGTCCTATATAGTTTATGGTCAAGGTACCAGCGTAAATGTGCGGAGATTATAAACAACGCCAAGGTCTACAGGAGTCTGGATCCCAAAGAAGACATGTCTTCATGGAATGGACCAGACATTGGTATACAAGGGATGAGTCCATGTAGGAGGAACAGATCCTGGAAAATAAAACTGTTTATCAGGTACGAGGCCACGGATGAGACACAGGTCTATAGGCTATGGACAGTCATGGATCATGGAGAAGAATCCTGTTTTGGAGAAATAGAACCAGAAACGAGACACGCAATCCAATAGGAGATGCCTGGGTCGACCAGTGTTCTTGTAAACCGTATTATTCTCCTAAAGCCTCCTGCACACACAGCGTTAACGAGCTGTACTGGACACTGCCCATAAATACATGTTTGGACCTGAGACGTTGGCCACCACGCTCCCACTGATCCCTGAGCTATAGCTCCAGGACAAACTCTGAAATTCTTGGACGTCTCCCACGACAGAGAGAAGAAATAAAGAGAGGACAAAAGCTGCAGCAGCCATTTAGCATCTCACTTGCAGAGCACACGTACAGGGGGGTATAATTCACATTGTTCTGTCTATACCGAGGGGTGTAAAGGGTTAATATTACCCAATGTTTTGCTCTGTTTAGTAAGTTCCTCCATGAAAGAAGAGGTGGAGAGGTCTTCCTTCATTCACATTTTGAATAAACTCTTTTCACAAAAGTCAGGAATTTGATTAAAGTGTCAGCATGCGCTCGGGTCACCACGAAGGGTTAAAACGTCTACGTAAATCCACAAATATAGGAGAATGAGTGAAGGAGACACCCGAGAAACCTGGTCCAGCGAACCACCCTGCGCCTTGTTGGAGGGGCGCACGCCGTACCTAGCTATGCCCTCTTTCAATACATCGAGCGATAGATATTGGGTATTGAAGGAGTAAAAGGAGTTGGAGCGTGCCACGACATGTGTGAAATGAGAAGTGAAAGAAACCGCTGCACACACAGAGGAAATGCTTCGTAAGCCCCTAAAAATCGAAACCTTTTGGGCATTTCTTTAAGAACTGAGAAATGTGGGAACGTCTGTAAGGGAGATGTCGTTCCAGCCGTAAGAACCGACCGGATTCCATACTGTGATGGGTAATGTGGACGTAGCGAGTGGTCGTGTGTTCGTAACCCAAAGGATTGGCTGCTCCTTGGACCGAAACTCCTCATCTTCCTCCATCTTTTGGATCAACAGCAGTAGGTGATGTGTGAAAGGCTGAACCCGATGGACGCACGGCTTTATTCAGCCTATGTAACTATATTGTTAAGACATGTCAGCCAGAATTACGGAGACGGAAGGTGATTGTCCGGTAAGTGTTAACGTGGTGGAGAATTGATTCTGCAGCCGACATATTCAAACTGAAACAGTGCCGGACCTGGGAAACTCTACACATCCATCTGTTTCCACCTGAAATGTGTGTTTCTCCAACAATTCAACACTTACACGGGTGGAAAGACTCAAAGTACGTAAGAGCAGTCCGGGCCAAAAATGACGCCAAGTCAGAAGGTTCATTAGGTAGGGATGATGGTCGTCTTGCTGGGAAGTGAAGTTGTGTGTTGGCATGCAGATCTATCATGGAGGGTTGCTCCATGCTGAAGAAGCAAATTGATATTTCAGAAGATGGAGAAGACACGATTGTTGACGCAAGTGGGAAAGAAAGATATCGTGGAAGAAATGATCCAACAGTCTTGATTGGTTGTGTTGTGTTGTGTGTCTTTGGCGTGTCACGTCGTCACTTTGTGTACACGATGCAGGAACATGAAGGGTGAAAAAAAATCATTTACCAAGTGAGACAGTATCAAGTGAAAACAGACAGGAACCAGAAACTAACCAAAAACCAAACTTGTGATCTTCCTTCAGACGAGACAGTGGTGTATAGATATAGGAGTGTGACGGTCTCTGACACTCCGCCAGCGCTGTGTGGCCTTACACTCACTTTAACAAACCTGCGGGCTTGTGTTTTCCAAACATAATTATCATTAAACATAAAAAGTAATTAGTTGCCGGATTGTAATAGATGCAAGTGGATCTGCACCGTATTACTATGCAGTCTCAGCTTGCCCTCAAAATTGGCCCGGGCACACTGGTTGGATCATTCAGGCGCTTTATTGCATGGGTGCCAGCCACCACAACGTTTCAGCTCAGGCAACGGCCTTTCTCAGCTTTTCTTGTTCTGAATCGTTGTGGTGGCACCCACGCAATAAAGCGCCGCGATGATTCAGCCAGCGTGCACGGTTCATTCTGTTACCTCGATGTTTTATGGAGCCTGTGTGGCATCTTCAAGCTGGTATTGGGTAACAGGCCAGCGCTTTTCCTGTCTTCTACATCTAGCCTGGCCACAAAAAGCTAGAAGGAAACACCAAAGAGCAGCACAAGGAACTAAAAGTCGAATTAAATGAAGAGAAACATTTAAATTCAGCACAGAACACGTTCGTGGTTATTGACTAAGCCCTGATGCTCACATTGTGCAACTTCGGCAGCTAGTCACAGAAGGTAAATCCAACCCCGGCAGGCGAAGTCCTGGTGGACAATGGCGAACAACGCTACCACCACTATTCTTGCTGAAATGCTGCGTGGTTTGTAACCCCCCCGGGAATATTCTTTGATGATTTGTCCATAGACCTCCCATACAAACTAAACGACGGACGACTTTGACGGAAACTTCAACGGAAACTCCGGTGACATCCATAACTAAGTAACTACTTTGGAGACCCGACTGAAAACCAAGGTGAGAACTACACATCGGCAAAAACTACAGTGAAAAGTACGGAGACCTCTGGTGGAAAGTATGAAGAACTATGGTGGCAGTGCCCTATACGGTGAATTCACCATAATACATTATTTTATATATAGAATATTTTCATGAAACAACATTTTTTATTAGATTTAAAGAAATCTTACATATCTAGGCAAGAATGCAGGACGTTCCTGGACGTGCCGCAACCCTGGAACCTCAACAAAGGGAATCTGGAGTAACTTCAAGTTGGGGCACAGAGACCAGTCAGGGAAACTGGATCAGATTGGGGCCAAACAGGTTAATGGCGCAGAATGAACAAGTCACAGGTTCAGAGACCTTATCAAGGGAGAAACCAGGACCAGAACATGTCCAAGCTACAGGTTAGTGATGTAGACGTGTAGGAATGATGGGTTGGAACAAAAGCAGAAGATGCCAAATAAATGTGGAAAACGAAAGGGACAATGCTACAATGAACACAGAAAAGAATCAAAAAGAGACAATGGGGGAAAAAGGACAAAACAACAACATTAAAACATAAGGGAAAGGCCAGCCTAGAAACAGGACTGGCAAGATTGGAAACCGTAAAACAATATGGTGTTGGGCAGGACACACAGAACAGACAGTACAAAAAATAAAAAGGCTGCCAAGTCAAAAGGAAGAGAAAAGGACAAGGCCAGGAGAGGAGCAGAGCGTGGTCCTGGATCCAGGGGAGCGCGCGCAACGGGAGGGACAGGTAGAAACAGAAAGGAGGAGTCAACAAAGCAGAAAGTAACAATAAAAAATACACAACACACAGTATCAAACCAATATCCAAACACGTGCACACAACACATGACTTGCCAGAAAGGGAGCGCGTCCCTGACAATGCGTGTGCAGACACGAAACATGATGGACCAAAAACTGGAACATGTTCCCCATTTGTTCTATTTCTGGTCTCTCTGTCTCGGAATGAGCCATTACCTGGAGACCCCTCCACCCCCAGGATAGGTGGGCAACACGAACACAAACAAAACGAGCCAAAACAGGACGAAGGATGGGCCCATTGCCTCCAGGAGGAGACCTGAAACAACATGTAGAGGAGCTTCTATCCAAAGAGAAGCAGCAGAGTATCCTCACACATATCCATCACCTGCCTCCCAGAGTCCCTATTTACAGCACAGTCCCTCATTGAAGCTCAAATCAACTTTCACCAACTAATGGCCCTATTAGTCTTTTTAGGGGCTCCTCCATATATTCAGGGTGTGCGGGTGTGTTTTTAGGGGTTTCTCCATATATTCAGGGTGTGCGGGTGTGTTTTTAGGGGTTTCTCCATATATTCAGGGTGTGCGGGTGTGTTTTAGGGGTTCCTCCATATATTCAGGGTGTGTTTTTAGGGGTTCCTCCATATATTTAGGGTGTGTGGGTGTGTTTTTAGGGGTTCCTCCATATGTTCAGGGTGTGCGGGTGTCTTTTTAGGGGCTCCTCCATATATTCAGGGTGTGCGGTGTGTTTTTAGGGGCTCCTCCATATATTCAGGGTGTGCGAGTGTCTTTTTAGGGGTTCCTCCATATATTCAGGGTGTGCGGGTGTGTGTTTTTAGGGGTTTCTCCATATATTCAGGGTGTGCGTGTGTGTTTAGGGTTTCTCCATATATTCAGGGTGTGCGGGTGTGTTTTAGGGGTTCCTCCATATATTCAGGGTGTGTTTTTAGGGGTTCCTCCATATATTTAGGGTGTGTGGGTGTGTTTTTTAGGGGTTCCTCCATATGTTCAGGGTGTGTGCGGGTGTGTTTTTAGGGGCTCCTCCATATATTCAGGGTGTGCGGGTGTCTTTTTAGGGGTTCCTCCATATATTCAGGGTGTGCGGGTGTCTTTTTAGGGGTTCCTCCATATATTCAGGGTGTGCTTTTAGGGGCTCCTCCATATATTCAGGGTGTGCGGGTGTGTTTTTTTAGGGGTTCCTCCATATATTCAGGGTGTGGGTGTGTTTTTTTAGGGGCTCCTCCATATATTCAGGGTGTTTTTTAGGGCTCCTCCATATATTCAGGGTGTGCGGGTGTCTTTTTAGGGGTTCCTCCATATATTCAGGGTGTGCGGGTGTGTTTTTAGGGGTTCCTCCATATATTCAGGGTGTGTGGGTGTGTTTTTAGGGGTTCCTCCATATATTCAGGGTGTTTTTAGGGGTTCCTCCATATATTCAGGGTGTGTGGGTGTGTTTTTAGGGGTTCCTCCATATATTCAGGGTGTGTGGGTGTTTTTAGGGGCTCCTCCATATATTCAGGGTGTGCGGGTGTGTTTTTAGGGGTTCCTCCATGTCACGGGATGGCCCAGCACCCTCAGCCAGGGGCGGTGCAGTGACAGTGGGGACATGGACACTTGGGTGTGGTGGCACGCACCCCGTTTACCAGTTTTTATTTAGATGTGACATTGTGTGGTGTTAATAACGTGTTCCCCGTTGGTTTATGGTGTAATGACTTTTCCCTTTGTTTGCCTTGCTCGCCGCCATTTTCCGATCCTTGTGGGCAGTTGGAATTCTCGTTTCGGAAAATGGCCGATTCGAACCATCCGGTTCGAATCGTAAAATGGCCGATTCGGACCATCCGGTCCGAATTGGGACTCCCTGAAGGCCAAGGGCCAATGGGTCCTGGGAGGGCGGGCAAGGGTCCCATTGTATTCTAATTGGTGTGCAGAGGTAATAAATACTTGGACTGTAAATAAAAAAAGCAGATTCTGCAGTACATTCAGCTTCGACTGGTGTGTCTTTATTCTCCGCCGTATTTTCGGATCTGAGTGTCCCCCGCGGCCTCAGAGTACGGTGCCCACTCGGATACGATCCGAATCGAGCGCTCTGACCCTGCATCGAGTATCAGGGCAGAGGCGCTGCTCAGGAAGATTCGATCGGAGGAAGACGGAGATCCGAACCGAACGGCCCCGCCGGGAACCGCGCTTCGGCATTGCGGTAAGACCCGAACTCTCCACTGGTCCCGCCAGATCCGAACCTCCCTCCCATACCGATCCGAAGCCTCCAGTTCCGATCCGACCGCCATCCCTTCCGGACTCGAAACCTTCACCGCCCAAGATCCGAAGAGACACCCGCCCCCGATCGGAAACGTTTCCCGCATAAGATCCGAAACGTTTCCCCATAAGATCCGAATCTTTCTCCGCGGCTGCTAGGGCCGATTCCCACAGGCGTCCCACACCCGCCAGGTCAGGGAACCAGTTGCTCGGGACGCTGAGTGCTACGCGCCTCAGTGGTCGGACTGGTTCCAGGCAGGGGTCCCTCCAGCCCGCTAACCCTACCTAGGGTCACGCCAGGCCGCACGAGACGCCGAGTGTGCGCCACTCGGTAGTCGGGCCAGCGGTAAGCGACGGGGTCACGCAGATAGAGCACACCCGCAGGCGGAACAACATCTCCATTCCGTCATACTCCATATATTCAGGGTGTGTTTTTTAGGGGCTCCTCCATATATTCAGGGTGTTTTTTAGGGGCTCCTCCATATATTCAGGGTGTGTTTTTTAGGGGCTCCTCCATATATTCAGGGTGTATTTTTAGGGGCTCCTCCATATACTCAGGGTGTGTTTTTTAGGGGCTCCTCCATATATTCAGGGTGTGTTTTTTAGGGGCTCCCCCATATATTCAGGGTGTGGGGGGGTGTTTTTAGGGGCTCCTCCATATATTCAGGGTGTGCGGGTGTGTTTTTAGGGGTTCCTCCATATATTCAGGGTGTGCGGGTGTGTTTTTAGGGGTTCCTCCATATATTCAGGGTGTGTGGGTGTGTTTTTTAGGGGCTCCTCCATATATTCAGGGTGTGTTTTTTAGGGGTTCCTCCATATATTCAGGGTGTGTGGGTGTTTTTAGGGGCTCCTCCATATATTCAGGGTGTGCAGGTGTGTTTTTAGGGGTTCCTCCATATATTCAGGGTGTGTGGGTGTGTTTTTAGGGGTTCCTCCATATATTCAGGGTGTGCGGGTGTCTTTTTAGGGGCTCCTCCATATATTCAGGGTGTGTGGGTGTCTTTTTAGGGGTTCCTCCATATATTCAGGGTGTGCGGGTGTGTCTTTAGGGGTTCCTCCATATATTCAGGGTGTGCGGGTGTGTTTTTAGGGGTTCCTCCATATATTCAGGGTGTGTTTTTAGGGGCTCCTCCATATATTCAGGGTGTGTTTTTAGGGGCTCCTCCATATATTCAGGGTGTGCAGGTGTGTTTTTAGGGGCTCCTCCATATATTCAGGGTGTGCGGGTGTGTTTTAGGGGCTCCTCCATATATTCAGGGTGTGCGGGTGTGTTTTTAGGGGTTCCTCCATATATTCAGGGTGTGCGGGTGTGTTTTTAGGGGTTCATCCATATATTCAGGGTGTGTGGGTGTGGTTTTAGGGGTTCCTCCATATATTCAGGGTGTGTGGGTGTGTTTTTTAGGGGCTCCTCCATATATTCAGGGTGTTTTTTAGGGGCTCCTCCATATATTCAGGGTGTGCGGGTGTGTTTTTAGGGGTTCCTCCATATATTCAGGGTGTGTGGGTGTGTTTTTTAGGGGCTCCTCCATATATTCAGGGTGTGTTTTTAGGGGTTCCTCCATATATTCAGGGTGTGTGGGTGTTTTTAGGGGCTCCTCCATATATTCAGGGTGTGCAGGTGTCTTTTTAGGGGTTCCTCATATATTCAGGGTGTGTTTTTTAGGGGTTCCTCCATATATTCAGAGTGTGCGGGTGTGTTTTTAGGGGTTCCTCCATATATTCAGGGTGTGCGGGTGTGTTTTTAGGGGTTCATCCATATATTCAGGGTGTGTGGGTGTGTTTTTTAGGGGCTCCTCCATATATTCAGGGTGTTTTTTAGGGGCTCCTCCATATATTCAGGGTGTTTTTTAGGGGCTCCTCCATATATTCAGGGTGTGCGGGTGTCTTTTTAGGGGTTCCTCCATATATTCAGGGTGTGCGGGTGTGTTTTTCGGAGTTCCTCCATATATTCAGGGTGTGTTTTTAGGGGCTCCTCCATATATTCAGGGTGTGCAGGTGTGTTTTTAGGGGCTCCTCCATATATTCAGGGTGTGCGGGTGTGTTTTTAGGGGTTCCTCCATATATTCAGGGTGTGCGGGTGTGTTTTTAGGGGTTCATCCATATATTCAGGGTGTGTGGGTGTGGTTTTAGGGGTTCCTCCATATATTCAGGGTGTGTGGGTGTGTTTTTTAGGGGCTCCTCCATATATTCAGGGTGTTTTTTAGGGGCTCCTCCATATATTCAGGGTGTGCGGGTGTCTTTTTAGGGGTTCCGCCATATATGCAGGGTGTGCGGGTGTCCTTTTAGGGGCTCCTCCATATATTCAGGGTGTGTTTTTAGGGGTTCCTCCATATATTCAGGGTGTGCGGGTGTGTTTTTAGGGGTTCCTCCATATATTCAGGGTGTGTTTTTTAGGGGCTCCTCCATATATTCAGGGTGTGTTTTTAGGGGTCCTCCATATATTCAGGGTGTGTGGGTGTTTTTAGGGGCTCCTCCATATATTCAGGGTGTGCAGGTGTCTTTTTAGGGGTTCCTCCATATATTCAGGGTGTGTTTTTTAGGGGTTCCTCCATATATTCAGAGTGTGCGGGTGTGTTTTAGGGGTTCCTCCATATATTCAGGGTGTGCGGTGTTGTGTTTTAGGGGTTCATCCATATATTCAGGGTGTGTGGGTGTGTTTTTTAGGGGCTCCTCCATATATTCAGGGTGTTTTTTAGGGGCTCCTCCATATATTCAGGGTGTGCGGGTGTCTTTTTAGGGGTTCCTCCATATATTCAGGTGTGCGGGTGTGTTTTTCGGAGTTCCTCCATATATTCTGGGTGTGTGGGTGTGTTTTTAGGGGTTCCTCCATATATTCAGGGTGTGTTTTTAGGGGCTCCTCCATATATTCAGGGTGTGCAGGTGTGTTTTTAGGGGCTCCTCCATATATTCAGGGTGTGCGGGTGTGTTTTTAGGGCTCCTCCATATATTCAGGGTGTGCGGGTGTGTTTTTAGGGGCTCCTCCATATATTCAGGGTGTGCGGGTGTGTTTTTAGGGGTTCCTCCATATATTCAGGGTGTGCGGGTGTGTTTTTAGGGGTTCATCCATATATTCAGGGTGTGTGGGTGTGGTTTTAGGGGTTCCTCCATATATTCAGGGTGTGTGGGTGTGTTTTTTAGGGGCTCCTCCATATATTCAGGGTGTGTGGGTGTTTTTAGGGGTTCCTCCATATATTCAGGGTGTGCGGGTGTGTTTTTAGGGGTTCATCCATATATTCAGGGTGTGTGGGTGTGGTTTTTAGGGGTTCCTCCATATATTCAGGGTGTGTGGGTGTGTTTTTTAGGGGCTCCTCCATATATTCAGGGTGTTTTTTAGGGGCTCCTCCATATATTCAGGGTGTGCGGGTGTCTTTTTAGGGGTTCCTCCATATATTCAGGGTGTGTGGGTGTTTTTAGGGGCTCCTCCATATATTCAGGGTGTGCAGGTGTCTTTTTAGGGGTTCCTCCATATATTCAGGGTGTGTTTTTAGGGGTTCCTCCATATATTCAGGGTGTGTTTTTAGGGGTTCCTCCATATATTCAGGGTGTGCGGGTGTGTTTTTAGGGGTTCATCCATATATTCAGGGTGTGTGGGGGTGTTTTTTAGGGGCTCCTCCATATATTCTGGGTGTGCGGGTGTCTTTTTAGGGGTTCCTCCATATATTTAGGGTGTGTTTTTAGCGGCTCCTCCATTTATTCAGGGTGTGGGGGTGTGTTTTTAGCGGCTCCTTATATTTAGTGCGTGCAGGTGTATAACAGAGCTGCGCAGCAATAAGGCTATTAAGTTACATTTTATTGGCATAATCGTCCCTATAGGTCACGACATGATTAATAATGAAGTTTCAGGAATAGTCTGGTCTCTAGCCCCGCCCCCAGCGACGGTCCCCTTAATGCCTGTGACTTTGGGCAGAGGATCACTGGCCTGATACATGCTACGTGTGTATATCCAATGCCGTGCTGGGTCTCTGAGCCACAATCACATGCAAGGACTGACTCAGGCTGTCTGGCAGCAGGATGGCACCGTCCCCAGCAGAGCTGGTCCTGCTTCCAGTGTGCGCATGATGGCTTTATGTGAGCCATGTGTGACCAGTGAGAAGAGTGTCAGGCTGGTTGTGCAGACAGAAAACCAAAGCAGAACTTCGGCTTCCTCATCAAGTCTCGCCGCTTAGTGTACATATTCCTCGTAACGTTATGCTGCGTGACGTGTGTACAGGATGACGGGAGAGCATATACATATATACATTACACACACACAACGTGAAGGCATTTATAAATCCCTCTAATGGACATTAGGGCAGCCGAGGGGTTATTTTGCTCTGCATTGTTGGTGGGTTTTTCATCCTGTGCATAAAGCCACTCACCACAATAAATCCATGACGGTGAGAGAAGCATTTTCGCAAGTTAAGCCATTAACTATCTAAAAGCATCCCGCAGACTCCGCTCCCTGCGCCTTATTCTCCGACATCACAGCAGCAGGAGAGAACTGGCTGAGGGGGATTGAGATCATGTTACAGAGGGAGAAGGATGATGTACAAAGCACTCTGGGATTGCTCACTATAAGCATATTTATTGTATCACTCCTAGCGCTGTGTGCTGGAGCTAGGCTTGCCATCTGTATGCGAGCGCCACGGTGACTAAGTATATGCCTTCCCCTCCCCTGTTAAAGCGCTACACTGTATTCTTTCGCAATGGTGGCAGGAATGGAGCTGAAACCCAGCCGGAAAAAGGTGCCACATCTCGGGGGCGTATGTGGAGGCTCAGCGCGGTCATTCTTGTTAAAAAGGAACAAATCATTGAGACCATGTTTACCGGGTCTCTTCCAGCTGGTCACTGTATGAATGGCTCACGTCAGAAGGATTCAGCTACTGGGAGCGGCGCCGAGTCTGTAGGGCTACGCGGAGACGAGTGCAACCCTGCCACAAGCTCTGCAGGGGGGGGGGGGTCAAACAGGGACAGTGGAAGAACACCAAGAACTGTCCATCCCCAGACCCAAAGCGTATGACGAAATCTACGGCCACCCTCTTCCTAGCAAGAAAGAACAAACACCCGGAGCGTACGATGCCATGGAATAGTACACAGGTCCTGTATTGCACCTGACACCTCCTATACCGAGTATTGAAGCCACACGCTCCACCAGGTCTGAATAGGCACTTCAGCCGTTAATATGCAACCCTATTCTGTCACCCTGAGGCTTCCGCTCACACCCCTCCAGGCCAGTGCTCTGCTGTTGGGGTACACGTGTATAGCCAGCATCCTGCAATCGCACGTTGCGGTATACGTGTATAGCCAGCATCCTGCAATCGCACGTTGTGGTATATGTGTATAGCCAGCATCCTGCAATCGCACGTTGCGGTAATACGTGTATAGCCAGCATCCTGCAATCGCACGTTGTGGTATATGTGTATAGCCAGCATGCTGCAATCGCACGTTGCGGTATACGTGTATAGCCAGCATCCTGCAATCGCACTTGTGGTATACGTGTATAGCCAGCATCCTGCAATCGCACGTTGCGGTATACGTGTATAGCCAGCATCCTGCAATCGCACGTTGTGGTATATGTGTATAGCCAGCATCCTGCAATCGCACGTTGCGGTATACGTGTATAGCCAGCATCCTGCAATCGCACGTTGTGGTATATGTGTATAGCCAGCATCCTGCAATCGCACGTTGCGGTATACGTGTATAGCCAGCATCCTGCAATCGCACGTTGTGGTATACGTGTATAGCCAGCATCCTGCAATCGCACGTTGCGGTATACGTGTATAGCCAGCATCCTGCAATCGCACGTTGTGGTATATGTGTATAGCCAGCATCCTGCAATCGCACGTTGCGGTATACGTGTATAGCCAGCATCCTGCAATCGCACGTTGCGGTATACGTGTATAGCATTGATCACTAGCACGGAGATCAAGGCGGCTCAGAATCTGCATCTTCTCTAGGGCAGTGTCAATTTTTTTGCAATTCTTAACCGTCAATTGAATGGTAAATCCATATGAAGGCATCTTGCCAGGTTATAGGTTTGTGTGCGCATGGTGGGAGGTGTAGCACAGCTCCTGTGTGTGAGCGGCCCTGCCCGCATCCTGTCTGGGTAAAGCTCAAGTCTTGTCTGACCAGTAACTACAGAATTTCCAAGTGGATGTGTTCACACCTACTATACACACACGATACGGCAGGTTGTACGTTGCATTTGAATTGCTCCAATTGGCTCTGGTTTTCCACCTGCTGCTCCGGGCTATTCATCCTATGTGACATGACGGACTCCTGTGCCCCCTACTGGTGCACTCCTGTCATTTCCCAGTTATGGTGCAGTGCTAGGAAACCAAATATTTTACACTATGCTTGTCACGTATGGCTTGCCACCTTCTGTTACATTAGTCCAAGGGTCCCTCCAGAGGTTTTGGGTGAATGGACTTAAGCCGGGCCCGACGTGCATTTCTACAGTCCATAAACATGCAATTCATTAGGACGCGTTCCGGTCTTAAACATGATACCTATGGCAGGTTCTAAATGGCACAGATCCTTCATGTAGGGTCTAAGCCCACAGCTCAATGTCCAGCACATACTGGGACGGCAGGCAAGAGGGACGAGTAACACCACAATGACCAAATCTCATGCCGATATAACCCAAAAAAAAAATATATATAAAAAAAAGGGAGATTAATCTGCCAGTCCATACATTTCAATCTGCAGGAGAAATGAACCCACAATGCTGCTGTGCGAGTGGCCCAGTTGCACTTACATCGATTATTGGCAAACATTCTGCTGTAGGTTTACATTAAACTGTAGGAACCCCAAACCATCTGCTGTGCGTGTTGTGATTAGCATTCCAAGCAAAATGCATGATATAATGAAGCTAGAGAGCGGAGAGGTCAGCGCATGAGTTGATGGAGAGGGGGGGGGGGGGGTTCCGTGCTTTAGGATGTTAAAGCAAGATTAACTTCTATACAATGTATTCTTAATCCAAGGTGCAGAGTGGAGCCATTTATACAATGAAGACTGGTAGCGGGGGCAAATCAGACCCTCATCACCCCCGGTTCCTAGAATAATAGGTGTAGATTTGGCTGCAGAATTTGGGAAGTGCCATAATTATGTCTCAACCCAGGGAGGTAACAGCACAGGGTATACAACCAAACCCACGGCAAGAACAGGACGTTAGAAAAATTAGTGTAGACCTGATGGTCTTCACTAAAACAATCCAGACAAGGATTTATATTTTGGGGTAAAAGTTTATCATCAGGTGAATCTTTAATAAAAGGTGTACATATTTTACAATCAGCATTTTTTGGAGTTAGCCAAAAAAAAAAAAAAAGTACAAAAACAGTTTATTACTATAAATATCACATTTTCTTAAAGAAACAATCTAAAACAGTAGTCAGACACTTTGGATTAGCAGATAAAAATACAGTATATAGACCTAGTACCGAGGTTCCTGAAAAGTCTCTGGATGTAACGTAACCCAGATTGTGGCTTTTACCCTCATGCCACAGACCTAAACCCTCTGCCTTGCTTTTCTCAGCTTTCCAAGCCAGCATCTGGAGGATTCACAGACGGGATTCGCAAAACAAAATGTTCAAACCCTACCGTACCAAAGTGCACGCCAGCCATTATGATTGACCGAAGCAAATGAACTCCTTGTAGGAGGCAAGAACATCCGAAAACACTAAAAAGTAACAAAGTAGGCAGTAACGGTTGGATACGGCAGCAGCTAATCTGGTCTGCCCTGGAGCCCACTTCTGGCACCAGTAGAGTTTCATTGTGCAGTTCAGAGACTCTTGACCACATGGTGACTGGAGACCTGAAAGCAGCATGCAAGACATTGTTCTCCAAGGTGGAAAATCAGAAGAAGGCACATTGTGGAACATCAGATGGATATGCATAGAAGGAAAAAGAGAATATGCAGCAGTCCAAAAGGTTTGCTGGGTTCTTAATCTGAAGAGGAACATCCCAGGTTGTATTCACCAGTGGTGTAGGAGCCTGGAGTCTGGTGGAACTCACAGAATTTGGCCACGTAACAGACATTCTGTAGCAACTCAAGCTATTCCTCCTCGTCGTCGTCGTCCCCGTAGAGGTCTGCTAGTTTCTTGAAGCGGGGGCCCCAGTTATTTAAGTAGTTGTAGTCGTAGTCTCCGTCTGAGCTTGAGGAGTTCAGGGAGCTGAGGGAGGCCGCTTCAGAGCCACTGCCTTCATAGTCAAACACCAGCAGGGAGTCGTAGGGTGGCGCCGTGGGGTCATTATCTGCAGCTTCCAGGTTCTGCCAAGAGGAAACAAACCATGTAAGACATCACAATTAAAAGATACGGAGCGCGCCCGTCTGCATTTACGTTATAAGTTTTGCAAAACTTGTGTACACCTGCAATACTCGGGATGTGACAAGTTCCCAAATTAAAAAAAAAAGTGGGGGGGGGTCACTAATATTTGCATATGTAATTATTAACCATTCATATGCCGTTGTTCAAACCGTCTGAGTCAGTTAGCAGTTGTCTGAGCAGAAGTCATCTCTGCTAGGTTATAAAAACACGAGTGCACCAAGTGCGTCCGTAGTAGCGTTACGATGGCTCGACGGGAAGGGCCACACAACCAAAATGCCAATTCTTGGTGGTTTCGTGCAACAGATTTAACACAGGCGAATCCCAGAGGTGTCAAGGATTGTAAATAGGGTTTTTTCTATTTAATGGTTTTTAAATTTGTCTCAAAGTCTTAGGAATTTAGGCAGTTTTAGGTTTTTTGGCACATGGCTTTCATTCTGTAACAGACCCTTTATTGTTAGTCAGAACCTTGTATCTTATTTCCAGGCACCATTTTTAAACTAGGGATGCAGCGATACCATTTATTTAAGACGGTACAAGTACTGATATTGAAATGCGGTCACAGAGCAGACTTCATAAAATTGCCCCAGCGCACGCTCCCCGGCACTGCCAGGCTCCTCTGGCGTCTTTCGAGCGGCTGCACGCAAAGGTTGTAGTCTGGCCTCTCATTGGGAATCGCGTGACCTCTGATCTCACGAGATTGCGGCTGTGCACGTGGTTCAATGAGTGGCTGGGCTACCTCTGCCTGCAGCTGCTCGAAGACAGATGCCGGAGGAGCCTGGCAGTGCGCCAAACAAGCCAGATGGCAAGCCAACCCAGCGCTGGCTTCCGGTATCGGTTTAGGCATCAGGGGCCCCTGCATGAGTACCAAGTAGGCCCCGGTATCAGCACCGATGTATCCCCATTTTAAACATGGCTTTTTTTAACCCCATTTGGTGGCTTGCCGGATGCATTCAGCAGTTTTGCGATTCACTGCACTTCAGACACACTAGGTGAATGCTGAATTCATTGCAGGGTCTGCAAGTCGAACACCAAGTGTGGTGAACAAGGGAGCCCCAAAATGTCAGTGGGCTTAATAACCATTAAAGAGAACCATACAGGGAATCAACGGTTCAGATCTGTGTGGTCACCGGTCAAACTGGCAGGGGTCATATTTTAGTCATCTGAATTGTAGAGGATTTGGTCTAAGATCTAAGGAGTTTGAATAGATCAGAGTTTGGACAAAATGCATTAAATTTCAAAGACCTGAAATCAACCACAATTTTTTTGCATTTCAGCCCACTGGCGAATCCATGTCACCGAAAATATGGCGAATTCATCGAATGGTCACTGTATGTTGTTGAAATTGAAGTGATCGGATGTCAGCGAAAAGCACCAAAGTGCCCGTTTGAACCTGTCAAATTGAAAATCAGGTCATTGCATTGACATTTTGGTGCATTTCAGCATTCTGTGAATAGACCAATCGATAGAGCTATGGCCATGCCACCATATTGTGCCGTCAATTTGCCAGCTTTGAACAAGCCAATTGCCCAGAAATCGCACCTACGATGAAATTCAGCGGTGAGTGAGTAACCTCCATAGTCCTGGAGTAAACGTGACTCTAGAAAACCCATCTCCTCTTGGTCTATTTGAGACGAGGACAAATCAGAACCTCAAATAGACAGAAACGGCAGTGCATTCAGATTAATACTGCAAGCTGGTGAGGATCACATCACCTTATGACAATGAACCCATCTAGGCTTCCCTAAACATTGACATGGTCTAAAGACTCCTGGAATTGCAGACCATACCATTTGTAGTCCTCACAACATTATGGTTAAATGTTGGGACCAACGTGACTTTGGCAACATGTTGACTGGGGCATCAAGACCTGGAAAACACCACCAGGCTCACTAGTTGTAGGTGGACACAGGAGTCCTCTTTATGATGTCTGTTACCCCTATGTGACAAGAAACCACGAGCCAAGCGTACACAAATACTGGCAGGGGAAGAAATATTCTGGGAACAGGAGCCGCGCGACACGTGCAGCTTTACAGAAAATAAAAGCAAACCAGATGTGATGACTCCTTTGTGGAGGTCAGTTACCCATGACTAAACAATAAATGGTGGATATAACTGCACGGTGAAGACACGAAGCAGAGATTAGGAAAAAAGTAAACTGGCCGGACACTACATTAAGTCAATGTAGCAGCACAGCGATCTGACAGCCAATCACAGCGATCAGTGCGCCATGCAACCACCTGCAGAAGTCAGAAACTAGCCACAGGATATACCCACACGGCGCCATTTACATAGTATGGAAAGTTAATTTGATCAGAAGATTTGCTAGAAGAAAAAAAGCTAAATGATTTTTGCTCCATTTTTACTACATGTTGAGAAAACAAGTTTTACCAAAAAAAAAAAAAAACACAAGTACTTTATCAGACGTACTAAAAGAATGTGAGCAAATACCTCAATCACCCACAGCTCCGCGCAGGAGAAAACCCCGAGGACAGAAGCTTAAAAAGGGGTTATTCAGAGAGCAAACAACGTTTTGGTGCCCTCGTGCGACACTTTAGTGCAGTTTGCTGAGCCTGCAGTGAGTTCAGCATTCACCGCGGGGTCCCTCACAAATGCAACTCAGTCACCCTCATACATAACCATTAACCCTGGCACTCCCATAAATCTCAGGCAGCATTCAATAATCCTCAGCCAGACAAGATACCATCCACAAAGTTTAGTGCTGGCAGACTCCATCTACCAGAGCCTCAAGCGCCGCTTCATTGGATTTCTCTTCTCGTTGCTGCAGCCGGAGCCGCCATTATTTCCCCCCAGAGGTCACTGACAATTCACACCAATTTCAAGACTTAAAACCAGACAATTGCAGGGATTTTGCTACAAGATGTTAAATTGCAAAGACAATTAAAGTGAGAGCAAAACACAAGCTGTTCAAGTTTTGCTACAGAATGTAAATCAGGACGGCTCATTTACTCTGCAGCCGCACCAATTCTGCCCCATCTTTCTGCCAAATTAAAAAGGGAAAAAAGCAAATTCTACATAAATTAGCAGTCACATATTAAAGATTATAGAAGTATATAACAAGTGTGGGTGCAGCGAGCAAGATTAAAATTACCAAAAGGGGTTAATCCCTAGGCCTGTGACTTCTGAAAGCCAGGATGAAGGCTCCCTGATCTCCGTGCCATTTCCTAGCCCGAGTAAGACTCTAGTAACTCTTCACAGGTCAGTCCGGACTCAACGTCCCCCCCATCCTCCCGACATCTCGCCCCACAATACCCAGCTGATCTCCGCTCCCTCAGTACAACCCAAACAAATTGGGAACAAAGGATAAAAATAACAGATCTGCACTTTCCGAGCGGCCAGAGCGCATTAGGCTGGGAATGTGCCGTCAGCTTTTACAGACGTAGTTTCTGCTTTAATGAGTCCATTAAGCCATTTCCCATCATGAGTCGTTCCGGCCAGCTTCGCAATGCCTGTAGTTGAGCAGGTTGGGAACACAAGCCTCCTGCAGTACATACAGTCTCTAAACCAGTCCACCGGGTGCACGGCTCAGCGAGGGAACTTGAGACCAGAAGTCATGCCATTACATGCAGGTTTTACTGCTTCAGTAGAGCCCCTTTCCCCACCATAAAGAGATCCCTTTCTCCCCTCGTTTATACGATTAATAAATCCTAGTTCCAGACATTAGGTATATGTCAGTATACCTCTGTACAGCCCACATGCACCGCCAACATGTTTGGTGCAGATTCACCACATCATGAGGTCTTTGCAGAGTCTGGCAGGTTTTGCCAAGATCACAGAATACTTTTATGCACTTTAGGTTTGAAAGCGTAACCAAATAACGTGCGTTCACCTCCCTTTGCCATAGCACCGCTACACCACTGTTAAGGCTATTACTCCTCATGGCGCGCACCATTACATCAGAAGTGTTTGCTTGGAAGGAGGTGAAGATGAGAGGTTTGTATGAAGTCCTCTGTAGCATACCTTTTCCATGGTTCAATGGATCCATATAGCGTTTCAGACCCCTGTTGTACCAGCTAGTCATCCCACATGCATCTTTGGGGAGAATACTTTTTGCAACTTGATGTTTTATGCCGGTTATGTTCCAAACTTAAAACACGTTTACCAAAGGGAAGGAGGCTAGAGCATTGAACAAATTCCCAAAAGGAACTTTGCAAATGCTAAAAATCAGATCAAACCAGTACTTCTATGGTCTCATTGTAGAACCTTACAGAAAGGTAATTGTACCTTCACACAAGGACTTACCTCGTTGATGAAGTTTCCAATTTCATGAGGATTGGAGGGCCGTGGCCTGTACTGGGGCCCGGCATCAGGGTGGGAGCCACATCATTCCTGGTGATGTCCGGCCGAGCATCCAGCCCTCTGTGCAGCTGAGCCAAATCATAGTCCTAGCAAAAGATCACACAGCTCATGAGAAATGTCAAGCACCAGTCATGGTGAGATCATACGAAAAGGCCATTCAGCACCTTGCGTACGCAGACACTGTGCCTCACCTGGTCCTCTTCCCCTGCCTCCTCGCTATAGTTTAGGATGTTGTCCCGCGTATCATCCTCTGGTAGCAGCAAGGGCTCCTTCACCACTTTCCTCCTCCTCAAGAACAGCAGAAGCAGCAAGACTAGGACTGGAGAAACAAGACCAGATTCAGCCTTTGTCATAAAGGTCTACTCCATGAGAGACACCAATGTAGTGAAACCAAGGGCCATGACTTTACCACCAGAAGAGCAAGGTAGCAATACTACAAAATGACTGGTTTTCATCAACATGTTGAATCTTAACCCCTGCAAACCCTTTAACCACATGTAAAAGGTTAGGAGTTTCCCTTTACCCCCATTCCTGCAGAATTACCCATATACACGAAGACCAAGCTTTGTAAAGCTTAGTCAATAGCAGACAATAGCCAGGGTTTAGGTTTCACATTAAGATCTACCCAAAAGCTTTAACTTTGAGGCAAGCACCAAGACTGCAAATGGCAGACCAGTGATTGTTTTTGGCAAATAAAGTGGTGGGTTGAAAGGTTCCCAGCGAGGCAAGATCCTGAAACACTCACTCAGCAGGGCCAAGACGGAGCCAAGGATGATCAAGATGGTGGGAAGTTGGATTCCAGCAACGCGAACATTAGAACAGTGAACCACGTTGCCTACACAGTCACAAACTGTGGCATTCACCACCGTGAGCTGCTGCCGTTCCGCAGCATCCGTCAGTCGTACGTAGATATTGTAGTCTCCCGCTTTGATGTCCTTTATAGGCGTCAGAAGCACAGTTTTCCCTGAAGTAGAAAGAAGTTACACATCCGTCACATCAAGAGCAGTCGATTCACACTTTAAACTAGTCAAGTAACAATGCGTTACAATAAAGATAAAAGAAACGCTTAATGGAACACTAGGCAGCAAGACCAAAAGCAATATGTGTCTTCCTGTGGGAAGGAAGCTTTCTGGGCTTTAGTGCTCGAAGTACAGCTGTCTGACTAGTGGATAGCCATTGGGGTGGCCAGACAGTTGAGCAAGTGTTCAGCCCCTTGTCCGCCGTTGGTGGATGGTGTGTCAAGTTGGAACAGCACCAAGGGAGCCAGTCACTGGAACGATCGTTGCATTTTGAAGACATGGGTTTAGAGGGATGACACCAAGAACATG
This sequence comes from Leptobrachium leishanense, assembly GCA_009667805.1. NCBI lineage: Eukaryota > Metazoa > Chordata > Amphibia > Anura > Megophryidae > Leptobrachium > Leptobrachium leishanense. The sequence continues at coordinate 16,978,828 of CM019072.1, forward strand.
CGTAATGCATTTCAATATCAAGCCAACACGTGTGATATGGGATTCATATGGGGGGGGGGGGGGTGATTACAAGCACATGGCTTTGAGAGAAGCGCAACTTAGAAGTAGAGCATCTCCAATGACCAGTGAACAAGGTTAAGCCAAGGTTTGCAACAGGGTTGACGTTCCTGGAGGGATCAGCCAAATGACAAATGATTTAGGTAAACTAAAAAAATGGTCGGAGTTGTGACAATTGAGTTTTAACGTGGATAAGTGCAAGATAATGCACCTGGGACGTAAAAACCCAAGGGCTGAATATAGAATATTTGATACATCTGAGGTTTGGGATTTAGGGGTTATTATTTCAGAGGATCTAAGGGTAAGTAGTCAATGTAATAGAGCAGCAGGAAATGCTGGCAGAATGCTTGGTTGTGTAGGGAGAGGTATTAGCAGTAGGAAAAGGGAAGTGCTCATGCCACTGTACAGAGCACTGGTGAGACCTCACTTGGAGTACTGTGTGCAGTACTGGAGACCGTATCTCCAGAAGGATATAGACATCTTAGAGAGAGTTCAGAGAAGGGCTACTAAAATGGTGTACGGCTTGAAGGAGAAAAGTTACCAGGAAAGGCTTAATGATCTTAACATGTACAGCTTGGAAAAAAGACGAGACAGAGGAGATATGATAGAAACATTTAAATACGTAAAGGGAATCCACAAGGTAGAGGAAGGGAGTATATTTAAAAGGAAACAAAGTAGCAAAACAAGAGGACATAGTCTTAGATTAGAGGGGCAAAGGTTTAAAAGTAACATCAGGAAGCATTATTTTACTGAGAGGGTGGTGGATACATGGAACAGTCTTCCAGTAGAAGTGGTAGAGGCCAAAACAGTAATTGAATTTAAGCAAGCATGGGATAGGCATAAGGCTATCCTAAACAAAAGATAAATCCAGGTAAAGTATCCATGTAATTGGGCGACTAGATGGGCTGAAAGAAAATGTCGGCAGACAAGAACCTATGTTTCTAAGCCAATTTAAGATCTCACTAGTACCAGGTGGAGTTTATGTCTACATAAAAGTCTTTACACCCATGATCAACTTCAGAATTGGGAGTGAAAGGTCTGCAGGGCTGTCACCCACTTGTTTCCATTTCCCCTTCCTAGCAACGTTGTCTTTGTTGTGGGGGGGGGGGGGGTGTTAAAGCACACTTTAGAAATGATTAAAATGCAAAACCTTTGCCAATTAAGGAAACTTTAAGCCAGATCGAATGCTATGGAACTGAAAGTTCGTTTTTACCTTCATCTGTGGATTCAGCCATCCACGTCAACTCTGAACCGTACAGGAGCTCCACCATGAAGGGGTAAGTGTTGGGTGGGATGTCGGCATCCCGGATTACCAGAGGCTGAGGTGCAGGATCCTGGTTACATATGGAGAAGATGCGAGGATCGGGCACGGGGCTGTTATCGTTTACATCCAGGATGGTAAGAATAATGGTCCCAGTTCCGGTACCAGCGGGAACCCCTGCAAACCAGAGCAGTTAAATCTCATACAGATCAGTATCTGGCACAAAACAAAATAGACCCTAGCCATGCCGGCATAAGACTTACCATCATCTGTCACCAGCATAATGACCGTGTAGGTGTTGTTCTTTACATATTCAGACTCTCGATCGAGGTTCCCCTTTCCAGTTACAATGCCAGTGTTTGGGTTGACCGCCAGCCAGCCAGCAGGGTCATTGCCGATGCTGAAGCTATAGGAAGAGCATTCAATTAAACTGGAGCATGGCAAACGGGAAGTGACTTCCAGCTAGTGTCCCCAGGAATATTCTGTACCATGACATCCAATGGCTACCAGTAGAGCCGGCATTGGTCATAACCAGGCATTTACCCCATCCCAGTTTGACGGATACAGGGGCTCATTTGGTGGTGTCCTGGAATCCTATGGCTTGCACACTGCCAGGGCAGGAACGTTAGGGCTTTATAAATCCCAGTCTGCTCTAGAGCAAAGGGTTTCTCTTTTTAAACCAGCTTTATATAAAAAGGGCATTGAGCTTTTCATTGCGAGACACCGGCAGACGCATTGCTTGGAGGCAATCCTGCAACCAGGGACTGTGGGCATGTATTCAAGTCATTAACTACCCAGTATGTTACCTTAACTTCTGGATCTGCTGCTTGTCCGGGTCCTGAGCCACAAGGGAGACCACTTTCTCACCAAGAGGCAGATCTTCTGACACAGACACCCGGATGATGGTTGGCTCAAAGTAAGGCGCCTCATTAACATCCTCTACATTCACGGTCACCGTCGCGGTAGAAGTCGGCAGCTGGGCTGTGAATGGATCCACGTTCTCCACTGTTACCTGCAGCACATACTGCTTCCTAGTCTCAAAATCAAGACCCTGGGTGAAAGGGGACATTGATAATTTGGTCACACCGATGCACAAGGAGGTCAGACAAGACATCTGGTCAGGTGACCGAGACACTGGATGGACTCCAGGATGAACACAATGCATTTAAAAGGTCTCCCGATCTTCACAACACATGGGATTAACAGTGCAGTACCAAGGCTGCCGGAAACCTACTACCGCATTACATTGAGAAGCGTGGCGTCAGCATCCAAAGTCTTACCTTAGCGGTGGTCAAGATGCCATCGTTTGTGTCGGGGTCAGTAGTAATGGAAAACATTGCTGCATCGGGGCCTTTAATCTTGTAGACAGCCAGCCAAGCAGGCGTACCGGTCTGGTCAAGGTCTGTAACTGACAGCCGCTGAACTTCAAAGCCAACTTCATTCTCTGGAACAGTCACCGTGTACTAGAAAGAACAGACATTGTCACGCGAGAAAAAAAAAAAACACCCACATACCAGGAGACTGAACATTAGACCATCAGGGTCAACGATGTGCCTACCGAACACCGAAAAAAGTGGGAACCTTGAATGGCTGCCCATATAGTCTGACCACCAGCTTTTCCATGCAAAGAACCCCCCCCCCTCCCCCCTATTTGACAACGAGCGCAGGGTCTTAATGTTAAGACGTGACCATTACTTACAGTTTTGGGATTGAACTCCGGTGCGTTATCATTGGCGTCTGTGATCTCTATAATCGCTGTTGCGCTGGTGATCAATCCAGTCCCGTTCATGTCTGCAGCCTGTACCGTCAGGGTGTATTTTGGTATTTTCTGGGGAAGGAGGTTAAACAAGCATGAAGTGACCTGCATCTGCCATGTCAGCTGGTAGACAATAAAGACATCTCACATGTGATTGGAGAATACCAAACGCCAGAAACCCTACTATAGATCAAGTCTTGGCCCAAGGTCCCCAGACTTTATTTGCTCTATACAAGACTTATCACCAAGGGACACAATGCACGTCACCAAGCCCTTTACCTCTCTGTCCAGCCCTGTGCCGATGACGCTGATAAGCCCAGTCATGCGGTTGATGGTGAACAGGCCGGCTGCAGGTTCCTCCGGCACCTGCTTCAAGATTGAGTAGCCAAGGAGAGCATTGTCTGTTTCTTCAGCATCGTCAGCATCTGTTGCAGTTACGTTCATCACAGGCGTGCCTAGAAACACCGCAGAGTTAAGACTTGACTGCAAAAAGCCAGGTTATATCTGGCACAGCCTATAGATCAGAGGATTTGTTTCGTGGCCACCTAGCACCAGAGAAGACACCCAAGCACCCCCAGACACTCACCTGGCTGAACGCCTTCCCTGACAGACCCTTTGAACACTTCTTGTGTGAACTTGGGTCGGTTATCGTTTTGGTCAATGACACTGATGATTATATCCATAGGTTCCTCCACCGACTGTCCGTTTTCTGAGACTGCATGAGACAGGAGCTGCAAGCATAGACTACATGTAGTGATTTCACATCTGATGGCTGCCCTTTACCAGCATTTAGCCGCCCCAATGCTGCCTTGCTGGTGGAAGCGGTGCCAGAAATATTGGCGGTGAGCCTCAAGTGTTCACCAGCAACTGCCCATCTGCCCTGGTGAAGCCGATAGGAGGTGATGTAAAGGGCATGGCCTGGTAATCCTACGTACAATATTCCAAAAAGTCCCCCATTAGAATGGCACCGCAGCCCTTTGCACTAGATTTAGAGGATCTCCCACCAATAGAATTACACTACAAGCGCATTGGATGATCAGAGCGTGATTACTTACCACATATTTACTGAAAGTCTCGCGATCCAGAGGACGTGTTACCAGCATCCAGCCCGTCTCCCTCTCAATTCTAAACACTCCTTCAGGAGGAGAATCTGCCCCTTGCCCAGTGATGCTGTAGAAGACCTTAGTCTGTTTATCCTTGTTGGATTTAATCTGTTAAAAAGGCAAAACCAACCAAATCAGAAGCCATAGTTTGAGATCAGGCAAAACGGACCCTGCACAACTGTTACCACAAACACTTTAAAAAGGAAAATCAAAATACAGCTAGAGCCCCCCCCACCACACTGCCCGGGGAGCCCCCCACCACCACCACACTGCCCGGGGAGCCCCACCACCACCACACTGCCCGGGGAGCCCCACCACCACCACCACACTGCCCGGGGAGCCCCCACCACCACCACCACCACACTGCCCGGGGAGCCCCCACCACCACCACCACCACCACCACCACACTGCCCGGGGAGCCCCACCACCACCACACTGCCCGGGGAGCGCCCTTCTCAGCTCACCAAGAAGAACTTTGATCAGCAGCCCCTCTAGAAACCACACGTGAGAGTGTTTACCTGTACCAGGGGTTTAGGGAATGGACCCTTTTCATTCTCAGATACTCTGATGGGAGGGATGACCCAGTCTCTCTTGCCCCTGTGAAGACCCAGGCGTCTCTCTGGAAAGACCATCGCAGGAAGTTCTGAAGGCCTGCTCGGCGACTTCTAAGAAGAAATAGAGACGTGAAGCATTGCTACAAGTATTAGAAATGAAAAAAAAAAAAAAAAGTGGAGCCCCTCGTCCGCCATATATACCTTGACAAGTCCATGACGTGTGTTCAGCACCTGCACCACAGCAGAGAATTTATTCCCATGAACATCCCAGGAGCTGATGGTAAAATTAACCATCCCAGTAGGCAACTTCACATGACGTTTCACAAAGACCACTCCATCGCTCCCCACGTGGAACCAGGAGTCTCCCACGTCAAACACCCCATTCTTCCAAGCCGTGCAGTCCGTGAAGCTCACTGCAGAGAAGAAAGTCCACCATTAGCAAAACCAAAGAGTTTGCCCAGCCAATGTAACCAGGGGCAAATTTTCTGGTAGATCCAAGTTTAATGTTTTCCAACACTGTTCTATAGTGTACCCAGACATTTCATAGCAGTGTCTCCCATCATGGTGCGGTGCCATTTGAGCCTTACCGGCTCACCGTGCTGGCACATGGCTTCTATGAGGCCAAATTACCAAACACCATATGAATTCCCACCTGTAAACAGCCCACCACCTCCTTTTGTAATGGCTCAGACAACTGACAGACTTTGCTTTTTTTTGGACAATTAAGGCTAGACGAACGCAGTATTAACATGTGTTTAGCTGCACTTAAATCACAGCCGTGGCAGCAGCATATGAAGAACGGCTGCATGAAAGTGCAGCCGCGCAACGCAATGCATTTTTTTGAGAACGTCAAACCGCTAGTACTGACGTACAGAGTGCGCTGCGTCCGCATAGCGGCGTGTGTGCGTGATTAGGAGACGTCAGACGCTGCTAATGTCCGGCCAACATAACGTCCAGACAAAGCGTTTTATTTATGATCCGTACAAAATCAGACGAAATGTGCATCGTATGACCGCTATCGCATATTCTGTGAAAAAAAACAAAAAAACACGTCAAAACGCACTTTTTCACGGACAATGTGAAAAATGCATTAGTCTGACCCTAGCCTTAAATCCCACTTTTCATTGGCCAGCCAATCAGCGACAAGAAGCGACCACGAGTGTCACATCCACCCATTGGGTGGTTTAAGATAATGTCCGTATCCCACATTTGCGCAAGAGCCAAAATATTCTGCATGGCCCAACATACAGGCTCCGGTATGGAGACCAAAGCTCACGAGCTGAAGGACCTTTCATGAAATCAAGTACCTGCCCCACACAGAGCAAGACCGTATTCACCGGAATTATGAGCCGGATAAAAACCAACCCGCACAACTCTACACAGGGAGTGCTTGCTATAATCCAAGTGGTCACCCCCCCCCAAAGTAGAAGGGGGGGGGGTGCTCCAGAAGCCCTCATCTCAGGTGTCCTGGGCTTTGAGTACTTCAGATACCAGCCCCATCCAATGGGATCACAGCCCTCCTGCTGCAGCGCGTCACAAGGGAGATCAGTGTCAGGTGAGGTGGGGGGGGGGGGGGACAGGTTTGAGCAGGGGAGCAGAGTGGAGAGGTTATGCTTAACACCCGTTTTAACCCATTAGGTTTTTAATAGGGATAGACTGATAAAAAAAAGGCAGATTTTCTGGGCGAGGGCCAATATTCTGTAAATTTAAAGTTGTGGGGAAGGAAAAAAATTACATTATGGCATGAACTCAGGGTTATTCAGAGAGCGGTGAAAAGCAGGAGAATGACTGGAGAATGGAAAATTCTAGGTCAAAATAGCCAAACCAGAAAAATTCTCCCATATCTCACTTTCCAAAGCGATTATTTTGACCTAGAATTTTCCATTCTCCAGTCATTCTCCTGCTCGTCACTGCTCTCTGAATAACCCTGAAGGTTTTTAACATTTAAACATTGCACCACGTCCACTTCATTTATTCAATTTAATGAAAATTGTAAAAATAAAAGCTTAAATAAAATAACAAACAATAAGACGGTGTCTTTGGCTTTTCTTAAAGATCCCTCATATGATCCTGTATGTAAGGGGTTCAGCAACCTTGGCCCTCCAAGTGTTATATTACAAAGTTGGTGCTGTTGTAAACTTAACCCCATAGATTATAATGGCTCTGGGAAGTTTACACGCGTTTTGATTAAGCTAGCAGTGACTTTGTAATTTTGTGCCATGTTTTGGAATTACATCTGCCATGATGCTCAGCTGCTCATTAGGTTCTTGGAGCCTCATGGGAAATGCAGTGCCAAAACATCTGGAGGGCCCAGCTTGCTGACCCCTGCATCTCCTGTATAGGGAATTCCCTGCCAGCTGGGAGGGAAGCCCCATTTCTGTTGCCATCACGCTCAGTGAGTGGGGGGGGGGGGGTCGTTCTGTGAGGGCTGACAGCCTGATGTGGGAGAAGCCCCGGATTCGCACAGTTCTGTGGGATCTTGCGTGTCGCAGTGAAACAACTGGTCATATATATATATGCAAATAAAATACCGATAGCCAATAATCGGCAAAACCGATATATCAGTCTATCCCTAGTTAACATGCATAAAGCGACCCTAAACTACCAAACACTGCAGAGACATGGCTAGGAGTTCATGTCTGACATGTTCATTAGCAGGAATGTACAAAGAGCTCATCCATTGAGACAGATCTGTAACGTAAAGAGGAAAGCGCTCAGAATAAACCCTCAGCGAGGGACTCCATGTCTTTATTACAGTCACATGTTGTGGGTCCCCACCAGGACAGGGAAGATTGTGGCAAGTTCTCTGGTTTGTGTCTCGATGGCCAGAAGTCTGGATTTGAAGGACAAGAATTTCCCTCATCCTCCATTACCTGCAAATAAAGTCTGACCAAGCCTCGACGTGGGACATAAGCGCACTTTGTGTCCGTCTGACCACACCATTTGCTGTCTGTCGTAGCTTTTCAAAAGGGAGTCCATCGAGAACACTTTCACGTACAGGCAACGGACGCCAAAAATGGCAGATGTGAAAAAGCTACGACAGACGTATCGAGATCCCAGCATACAGCTTTGTCAGAACTGATAGTGTGCTCGTGTGACTGAGACCAAGGGATTACCTAGCAGTGTCAAAAGCCAGTAGATTACAACCAGTCTGTGCTGACCCCTTAGTTTCCACTAGGAATTAGGGCTGTGCAATTAATTGCAATCGCAATTGCGATTGCGATTTCCGACCATGCAATTAATAAATCGCATAAGGCTGCAATTTTCGGCTCCCTGTTAACTTCTGGCGGCATGGTGCTTTGGGCGCTCGCAGGGGGAACCACGTGAATAGCCACGTTCTTGCGGCTCGTCACATGGTTCCCCCAGGCGAGCGCCCAAGCTCCATGCCGCCAGAAGTTAACAGGGAGCCGAACACGTGGCGCACAGAGGTGTGCTGGGGCAGCGTTTCCACGTGCTGGGGCAGCGTTGCCACGTGCTGGGGCAGCGTTGCCACGTGCTGGGGCAGCGTTGCCACGTGCTGGGGCAGCGTTGCCACGTGCTGGGGCAGCGTTGCCACGTGCTGGGGCAGCGTTGCCACGTGCTGGGGCAGCGTTGCCACGTGCTGGGGCAGCGTTGCCACGTGCTGGGGCAGCGTTGCCACGTGCTGGGGCAGCGTTGCCACGTGCTGGGGCAGCGTTGCCACGTGCTGGGGCAGCGTTTCCACGTGCTGGGGCAGCGTTGCCACGTGCTGGGGCAGCGTTTCCACGTGCTGGGGCAGCGTTTCCACGTGCTGGGGCAGCGTTTCCACGTGCTGGGGCAGCGTTTCCACGTGCTGAATACTGAATACATTTAGAATGTATGTAGCATGTTTGAAAAAGCAAAAACAATTGGCTAAATCGCAAATAAAATCGCAATATTCATTAAAGAAATCGCAATATGATTATTTTGTCAATATTGCACAGCCCTACTGGGAATGCACCGATACTAGTATCAGTGCCGATACCAGGACCTGCACGAGTACTTGGTACTCGTGCATGGGCCCACCGATACCAGAAGCCAGCGCTCGGCTGGCCGGTTTTGTTGGCACCAAACGCAAACTCTGCATGCAGCCGCTCAAAGACATAATACTCACCCGGCGTCTTCTAGCGACTACACGCAGAGTTTGTAGACCGGCCGCACGTCGAGAACCACGTGCACAGCCGCAGTCACGAGAGGCTGGGCATGTGGTTCTCAATGAGCAGCTGGGCTACAACCTCTGCGTGCAGCCGCTCGAACGAGCCTGACAGGGTGAGCGTGGGGGCCATACATGAACTGGGGGGCCCAAACATGAGCTGGAGGCAAGGTGCGAGCTGTGGGCATTTTATATGAGGTCTGTTCTTATTGAAATGTGGTCAGATGACATTAAATAAAAGTATCGGTACTCGGTCCAAAAAAAAAAAAAAAAAAAAAAGAAGTATTGTGCATCCCTAGTTTCCACGCCACTTGTGATAGCGTCCCCTGAGCGCAATGTCTTCTGCACATCCATCCGTGTAGAGCCATGAGCACCTCCAGAGGCCATTATCAGAAGGAAGAGTAATCCGGCAGCCAATCAAATTCTGTCAAATACCATGTGTTGGAACATGTGTTTGTTCCAGCTTTGAGCGAGAGGAATGCAGAAACGTTACAGAACATAGCGAGAGCTCCGGGCAAAACACTAAAAATCACAACTTGCCACAAAGAGTCACGCTCTTTATGAAGGGCGTCTCAGCCCCACAGATTCCTACAATTCCCAGAATTCTTTCAGCGCAGTAATAGATGGCCAGGGAATCATGGGATTTGTAGTTCATAAACATCTGAGAGGCAGAAGTTTTAAAGCAATATTTGAGGGTGACTAGAGTGCTTGCAAAACCCACAGGTGCCAATCCCTTAAAATACATGGCTTTCCCTGTACTCCCGTAAGCAGAAGCGGTGTAAGAGGAACAGGAGAGCCGTGTCTGGAACCGACAAACCGCTTAGAACTTCTTACAAAAAGGTCACAAATCTGGTCAGTGGGAAGACAATAGGACAAATGTCTCCCCTCCTGGAAGAGCAAAAAGTCTGGCTTCTCATAGCAATACTAACAGACACCCCGTAACAGACTGCCATGATTTACCACCAGAAGCAACGTGCGATCTTTAGGGAGAAAAAGAACCAACGCGCAAACCACACCCCAGTGCTAGACGACAGTTAATTGGAATCTGACACCCTGAGAAAGCCTTTTCAGCCGCGCACATCCAGGTGCTTTCTGAGGAAGTTAAACCAGCTTTCAAAAAAACAATCCTCAGAAGTAAGAAAGTGCTTGGGGCGTTCAGACAGGAACAAACTTATTATCGAGAAGTCGTTTCAGTCAAAACACTTTCCTGCTAAACCGTCAGGCAACCCATCAGCTTCCATTGGGATTAGAAGAGGTCGTCCTAAAGATCTCAGTGGACCTGGTCTACCAGAAGCCATCGTTTCCACAGAAACACTGCACGTTAGACTTTTCACAACATGGAGATTAAATAAAACTTTGAAGGCAAACCGTGGGATGACTTCAATCTAGAATAGCCAAGTGTAGAAACCGTTCTGTGAGGGCCATGGATGGTCAAACCTCCTATGAAGGACCTTTGATTAGAGCGTCGAGTTGTGAAACGAGTGACAGAAACATTCTATTGACACCTAAACCCTGTAACCGCTAATGTGGTGAGATGATCCCAAAGCAATTAGAATGCAGGAACTGAATCCAAGTCACCGGGGCGAGATTGCGGAGCTGGGACCATGATCTGGAGCAGCGGCAGATTGTATGGTGGAGTGGAGATAGTTAATAGAGTGTAAAGCCAACGAAGCAGAGCGGCAGCCAGGTGTGTCCGCGTGGAAGGAATTTAATACGCCAAGCCTGGAGCTTGCGTTAGGACATGAGTTTAGCATCGGATCAGGGCTCGCTAATCAGGAGTCGAGGAAAGAGCGTTTTACAATACAGTAGCGAACAGCAGCATGATAAGATCTCCATGCTGTGAGCAGCCAGAGCTGGAGCGCAGCTCCTCAGGAAGGGGTTTGAGGGAAGGCAGACTAGGGCCAGAGGCTTTTCATGGTAAAGAGCAGTGGTTCCCAAGCATGGTCCTCAAATACCCCTAAAAAAGGCCAGATTTTGCAGATCACCTTGGAGAACAGCAGACTGAATCCTGCAATCACATCCCCTGTGCTTCAGATATCTGGAAAACCTGACCTGCTAAGACAGGGACGTCCAAACTGCCCCCCCCCAGATGTCCTTGAGCTACAACTCCCATACATCATCCATCTAATGCAGTCAGATTTCTGGGAGTTGTAGTTCAGGAACATTGGGGGGGGGCCATCCCTGCGTAAAGGGGTACTTGAGGACGGTGGTTGGGAACCACTGGTATAGAACATGAATCTTATGGAGTTTAACATCTGGAAGGATTTCCCATAATGCAGTATCTTCTAGGTGTCAGCCAGGGAGAGGTGGGAGGGAATGACCAGTCACTTCAATACAAAAGGCCATTTGCTACAATGTTTTCACAACAAACTCCTGTGTTTTCACAACTGCTGAGCAGTATCCCAGGAACACCTGCTCTGAATCCTGACGAGAGCCTGGAAACCAGTGTGCACAGGCCACCTCATTCCCAACAGCAAAAAGGAGCCGCCGCCGCGCTGGACGATTTCTAGGCTGTAGATTGAAGCTTTGGATCAGGACATCACCGGAAGGCTCTCAGCCCGTCACAGGCTTTATGAGGAGCCACAGCCATGTTTATTTGCAGCTTTATCCAGGTTTTATGGTGTCCTGAAAGGCTTGATGGCCAAGGGAGCTTCCTTCAAGGAGTGTCCATAATGCAGAGACTGTCAGCTATTGTACAGAGGCTTTGAGGATCACTTTATGGAGGAGGACATGGTCACCAGATCAAAACAGTTTTGTATTAACCCACAGAGTACAAGGTCTGTTTGGATGCCATGACATGCTTGACCCGTCAACTGTGAAAATCCAATTTACAAGCAGAAAGCGGGCGAGAAGTTACAGATCGTGTCCTTTCATTGTAGACCACTACTTGTACATCACTTTGAAGTACGATTACATGGACTATAATAAGCTCTGATAAATGATCACGGCATGTCGAGAGCTCAACGCCTCATAAAAGCGATAGGATTCAGTCTGCCCGGGGCACCGCGGCTTCTAACCCAACATCATATCTGCACCCGCGCTTCCAAGCTAGATCTGCTGACCACCTATCCGTGGCCGACATGTGACACGCGCAGCCATGACAGCACACAATGAGACCATTATTTCCCATGACAATTCAGCCGCCCTGCTGCTGGGAATGGGCAGCTCGGAAGGGCCGAAAATAGTGCAATACAAGTAGTGTTTGTCTACAGTGAAATAAACGGTGTAACGCGTTCAACATCAAAACTGAAAAGAGATGGGGGGGGGGTGTTAAAACAACAGAAATGTGCATCTACAGGGAGATGGTTGAGTTGTCAGGAACGTGATCTTTCACTACCAGCCACACAACAGGGGGGGGGGGGGGGGGGGGGGGGTCACTTTAAAAGCAAGTCACAAAAAAAAAAAAAAGTGGGGGATTGTGGGAGTATAAATCTTTAAAGCTTTTTTTTTATTAAGGGTATTATTCAGATAAATTGACAGTTTCAGATTTTACTTTTCTACCAGAAGAAAAACTAGGTCTTAAATGTGACGAAGCAATGGAAACCGCACAGTTTGTGTCGGCGGCGAGGGGCCGGGTTATATCTGCAGTCAGTGCGGTGCATACTCTGGCCTCACTTCACCATAACCGTATGGGAGGGGGGGGGGGGGGGGGGGTGTTGACAGCAGACATGGCCAGTTACAGAGCCTGGTATGTTAAACAGTCCAGTCTTTCGGGAGCCTTTATCTCAAGGGTTTCGTGCCACCAGCTTATTCCAGGATCTCTTCTAGCGCTCAGATACCATAGTTATAGGATCACGTAATGCTTGAGCCCGTGATCATACCTTAACAGGTCAGATTGTTTGGGATGTGGAGAGGCAGAATCTCTGTAGAAGCACAGTCACAATAAAGAGGGCCAGGGCTTTCATGCCAACACATTGAGGGCAATGCCAGCGCGTCCCCGGCGCACACAGGAAGATCCGCTGGAATACACAAACCCATTACAGAACGGAGACCCTGAGGAGCTGGAACCTTTAACCAAGCGGATAAAACACATGTTCCTCTTAATCACTTTCCCATAAACATTATAACCACATTAACTAGCTGTCACAGGGTGGGATAGGGGGGGCCTTTAGAAACCACTTGTCATATCAGGGTCTCCAGTGTAAAGAGTATTTGATGGAGTGGTGTCCAATGCAGGTCCTCACTCCAGAGGTCGAGGAGTGGACAGACAAGACAATGGAGGTCACAGCAGAAGCTTGGTAGGCCCTAGACAAGGCTTTCATTTCACTTGGTCCTTTGCCAGTTTAAGGGATTATTCACTAAACTAAATGGTGAGATTCACCGCTCGGTGCAATTTTGGCCCCATTAGTCTATTCACCAAGCTGTATTCAGCGTCACGGGAGTGACCAGAGGACTATTGTGTTTTCCATTTACAGACCTGCACCGAAATTATGGTGAACCACCTGGATTTTTTTTTTCTCTACACACTTGCAAAGTCAATGGGGAACTTAATTTAAGAAGGACAAAATTCTCATTTCAGCAAAAACCTGTTTAGAACATTTGACATGTCTCTCTCCCCCCCCCCCCCCAAAAAAAAAATATTTTATATTATATAGCAAAGGCCTTTGTAAGGAGACGTAGCCAAGAGTTTAATATCCTTGTATCAAGAGGTTCGGGTCATAATGCCCAATGTTCCCACCAGACCGTATAGTCACATTTCCATAACAATGTAACTCATGACATTCCTGGGGTCCCCTTACAAAAATCACCCCTCCCTCTGAGTCCAATAAAAATATATAAACAAGCTTTAATGCTGACACAGAACCTAAATCTGGCTGATATCAGGGTGCAGAGAATGACACAATTTGCAGAAGCCAAGGCGGTCAGAGTCGCCGGAGCCCAGGAAACGGTGGCATAGAGGTCCCCCTTAATGGGTAGCTTGTCTATTCATTCAGTTCGGAAAGATCCTATTCCAGATATTATTCTGTAACGCCTATTTCTTTACAAGGACCTTTAGACACATTGGACTAATAAAAACGTATTAAACACCCATTAGGAGGAAAGATTTTTTGCAGTTCAGTGGAACGTGCCAAGGCCACTTCAACGACTCAATCTTCTGTGCACTACAGGGACTATTCACTAAATAGTGAATTCACCGCTTTGAATAAACCTGTCAGGTCTGAGTTAGTGATTTTCTACCAGAAGCCAAGAAGCGGAGCAGAACATTGACCACAGGTCTGAAGCTCTGCCTGGATACAACGCGACCGACTCCTGGTTAAAGAAATGGATACAGTAAGCACCCAATAACTTTAGGATTGACCCAAAGGCTTTCCTATATTGCGGTTAATGATTGAATGCCTTTTCTTTGGAGTCAAAAACCAACGAGAGTTGTGTTATATTTTGAGTGCCTATTGTATCCATTTCTATATGGGGGAGGCAGCATCAGTATCCAAGGAGTGGACTCAATATACTACAACACCTCATCCACGGCTTCTTTAAGCGATGCAAGAAGATCAGGCACCGTCACCGTTACCAGGCAGGGATGGAGTGATCACACATCCCTCAGAGAACCTGCAGGTAAATCCTCATGGGGTTGCAGGTAGAATCCATAAAGCCGGAGAAACAGCAGCTGTAAGAGGTGAATAGACCGACCTGAAATATTAATGACGGGCAAGTCCGAAAGCAACGTTCACTAGACGCCAGGAAATATCTAACCAGAGCATGTGGGAGGTTTTCCAGTAAGCAGCATGTCTGCAATCCCCCTACCCTGTGCTTACTGCTCCAAGGACCAGGACCAAAGAAACCAAGCGTCACCCATAGAGCAGCGGTGTTTTGTGACACATTGGAAAGGGCCAGGAAAAGCTTCTCCTGCTCTTTATATGAAGCTCTGAAACACCTTTGATAGTTCATTGCCTGCCAGGCTCCCCCAGCGAGGACCAAGAGAGACCACGCTGAGGGTGAGACACACGCACTATCCCTGCAGGGAGATCTCCTTTAAATCAGTGATACTCAGCCGAAATGAAACCCGCAGGAGGACCCCGGCACCGCTGTATGTATGGGTGCAAGCAGGAGCTTGGAACAAATGTCACAACATGTCAGATCTCAGACTGAGAAACTCCTGCTATAGACCCAGGTTTGAGGGCCTGGTGCTACTG
This sequence comes from Leptobrachium leishanense, assembly GCA_009667805.1. Lineage (NCBI taxonomy): Eukaryota > Metazoa > Chordata > Amphibia > Anura > Megophryidae > Leptobrachium > Leptobrachium leishanense. The sequence continues at coordinate 16,993,843 of CM019072.1, forward strand.
CGCTTTATGGACACAAACCTCACCACGTGTGACTGCCTCGGATAATACTAGAAAAGACCAGGCACCTAGAAGCACATTTGAGATCCACCAGTTCCCTTAAAATGAGTCTTCTGGGTGGCAGGGACCATGATCATTGTGCACCATAGAGATTGCAACATGTAGAGGAAGTCTTTGGCGTTGATCGGTGTGCTGGACAGTCTGCACATCCTGTCTGGATCTTTAAAAAGCAGAATCACGAGGCCCAGGACACTATAACCCTCCAGCTTTATAGGCTTCATGGGAGGAGGTGTCCACACGATCACGAGAGGATCTCATGCCACTGTAAACATGATAATGCAAAGCTTCCTGGCTCCAATTATCTCCACCACCAGGACACCCAGTCCTCTCCAACTCAAAATGTAACGCCCTGACCACACAGTATACCAGCCTTAAACGCAAGACTCCCAAGATGCCCAGCGCCACTGCAAACTGGGAAACTGATACAAGTCCCTCAAAGCTCTCCTCAGGACCCGCCGCATCGCCAGGTTTGCAGGATATGTGAAGCACAGCTGATATGATTTGCTGCTCAGTGATTGCAGGATTCAGTCTGCAAAACCTGGCCAAGTGTCCTGAGGAGAGGTTTGGGAAACCGTTTTACATGGACCAACAGCATGGGGGGGGGAGCCAACCAACAGGGGGCATTAACCCACCATCCTTCATATCTAGAGAAAAGCTACCCACCTCAGCCCAATAGACAGGAGCTTGCTCTCCATCACTTAGCGTCCAGCAATGTATTACCGAGCTCTGCTGAGGTTTCTGTTTTACATTAAATGGACCCATGGGGGGGGGGGGGGGGCACGGCTGGAGATTTAATGGGATCCAAGCAGGGCCTCTATACACTCAGACACATCTGGGTCAATAAACCACTGGTCATCACCACCAGGCAGGCCAGAAGATTTAAAGAGGTCCTATACTGCAAGCTCTTGTGCACAGGCTTTACATGTACCCCTAGTCTCATCAGTATAGAAGGATATACAGCCTGTAGTGTGAGCAGTGCTGTACCATAAGCCAGGTAGCCACCGGCTCCTAAATGTCCACTTTATTTTACACCAATCAGAGCAGCCTTTGGCATTGAAAAACACATCTAGTTGGCTTCAAGGTTTTCTTCCCGTCTCCTACATTTAATGTAAAAGTACAAGTGCGTGTAAATAGGGCGCCCAATTACATAAGAAAAAAATTAATGACATATATATCAGAGCGGCCAAACTGATATTAGAAGCATCGCTCTACACCTCTAGGCTCACAAAAAAAGTAGCCACGAGACCACGTGCCCAAAAAATACTTAAATAGAAGCAGCTAAAATCAATTTGGGTCAGAACAAACCAACTCCAGAGGCAGCTTCCCAACGAGTCGGAGAGGATTCGCCACCATCAGGCTATACCTTGATAAAGGCAAATCCGTCGAAACGTTGGCTCCTAGATTCAAAGCAAATTTGTCAAGCCCTGCAAGCAATCTCAAGGTCAGGTCACGACTGCTCATCCATGGTCAGCACACACCCGTGCCCCCCCCCCCATGTGAGGCAATACAAGGTGAAGTGTCAGGGCAGCATCTCATAATATGCACATACATGGTAGGTCAAAGAGCCCCTATGGGAGGTAGGTCATACGAGAGGGGAATACCCCCCCCCCCTCCATTCAGAGCGGCACAGCCTGGTACTTAGTGTCCACTTTGAGGAATGAAATCACTGATACACAATCCAGCACCCTGCTCTGGAATGGCAGGAAAATAAAGAGGTCAGGGGGTCTGCTCTCTAAATCCTCAGAAAGCAATAACAGAAACCAAAGACAGGTCAGAGGGTCACGTATTGACGGGTTAGTAATGGAGGCCACCTGGATCAGCGGCAGATTCCAGGAACACAGAATCACCGAATAGCTGCAATACATTGTTACCCTGCACTGATACATAAAGGATCAGAGCACCCTGCCCGTGGGGTAACCAGTGATCACTGCGCTTTATACAGCGCGCTATGCCACACACCATGAGCTTACATCAGAAAAGAAGACACATGGAGAATGAAGGAGCTGGCAGAGAGACAAGGTCTAAGGTCATTCCAGGAGCCAGATAGCCAAGGTCTCCTCACCTATATATTAAAAAAGGTGAGCGCCGTCCCAACAGAAGGCACAGACCGGACATTCAGCTACCCATAATGCTATGGTTCAAGTTATGACGCCATCATCTGGCCTATTTATCACCTCCCAGGCACAGAGTTCAGTTCAGGCCAAGTCCCCAAAGGCCAAAGTGTTCTAGGGCGGCCTCGGCCAGGTCCTCATCAGATCAGGAGCCGGCACAGCACACCAGGTGGATTCAGATGGAAGACATTCCCAGCCCTCCCTTCAGGACGTGGGAATGTCCAGCAGCGGCACCCAAATTCTATCCCTTTCTGACCAACTAGAATCCGGTCAATCGAGGAGACTAGAGCCGGTCTATGGAAACTAGAAGCCATCACATCCTCAAAACCAGTACCCAACCTCTCCGATTGAGAGGCAAGATCAGAAAGTACCTGGGGAACCACAATCAACCCCCCCCCCCCCACGTTCAGAGGGATAATAGGCTGGGTGCATCACCCGTTTTAGGATGGTAAAACAACATTTAATACTAGGCAATGATCCACCATTGAAAACTTACAACTCAAACGCATTCCCAGCAACCACGAGCATAGAAAGCCAGGGGAAACGTGACCACCCCTGAAATTCACGATTTATTGCAGAGTTTACACCCTGTAGTTACCGAATTCCCTCCCCATACACCATGAGGAGTAATAAAGGGAGCTCGTTAGTCAGCAGTTTAATTAGGTTATGTCTGCACAGCCTTCCACGAGAAGACGAGCGCGCTAGATTAGGAGTTCCTACACAGACGCCTCCATGGAATACCATCGCGAGTGTGATATAACGAGCCCACAACTTGTAGGCCATCGCATCATCTCTAGGCTTTCCATGACATCCCCGGGGCAGCCAAGGGTCAGGAGCTGTAATGAGCCCTATAGGAAACGATGCCGTGCCATCAGCTCTTTACATTCAATTACCCGATCCAGACAGGTTTCCGTTATGGCGGATACTTCCGGTAAGAGCCGTAATGGCTCCATAGAGCACAAACACGTCACCGAGCGCCATACACTGCCGATCGGTCTCTGCAATACTCACGTATGGCCCCAGTCTTCCACCACATTGTCACGCCAATTCTAAAATGTTAATTTGGGGCTTCAGAAATCCCCGCTGCATTGTAGACATTTAACAATACCGGCAATGATGTCAATAGTGTCAGATCCCTTCTCATCCAGCACCCCGTCCATCCAACATCATGTCTGCCATTTATCAGGCCTTGCTAGATTATCCTGCTCATGTACAAACACCAGCCCCTAAATCATACCAAACCAGTCACAACCTCATGTCACACCGACTAGATCTCCAAAACACCTCAGGCAAGGTCCTCCTGATTTAATCTCCAGTAAGAGAAGCCCCAGTGCATGAGCGTCTCCATCCGAGGGACGCGGTGTGTTGGTCACCGGCTCAGACCTCACTTTACATGTGAACCCCAACTTGAGAAATGTCAGTGACCTCAGACAGGCCGAGCAGGACCTTGACCAGAGTGTGACGAGTTCCTGGTGGTGATCAGAGCCAGATGCTTTGTGGTTAACCCCTCTAGTGCCATCATGGAGATCAGCTACGTTTTACAGGTACAAAAAATCACCGTAATAATTGCCGCAGCTATTCAGAGAAAGGAATAAAAGGAGGCAATGCCCGGCGACGTTCCTCCAAACTACTAAAAGGAGACAAACGTCCAGGCACTCCAGATTCAGTTCAAGATTCTTTAACGGAGCATCGAGGCAACGTTTCAGCCGAAACAACCCTGTTAAATTGAGCCCCTCATCCCCATTGTGGTTCAGTCGTTTATTATTCTAGCACCAGCGGACAAGCTCTGGCAATAAGATGCCAATGATTTGAGACGCCGAGATCTGTTCATTTGGCACCTCTGTAAATTCACCATAGCTGATGGCTGGGACTTGCCGTATAAACAGCCCCTTCTGTGTCTCAGCGATACTCATTTTATTACACGTGGGACGGCGAGCACTGAAGCATCGGATCCCACTGCATCACGTAGACAATGGACACTTTGTTACAGAGGTTTCCCCCTCGCTGTGTTCTCCATAACCCCCACCCAGCCCACCGGAATTCAAGTTACAACACCCCTTGCCATGACCGGAGCGTGCCAAGAGGTGACGGGGTCCAGGATCACAGGATGTGGGAGGGGTGTTTGCACAGGTGAGGCGGAGGGAAGCGAGGAGGAGCAGCCAAGGCCTCCATTCTCATTTACAGTGTTTACAGGTTTCATCTCCAGAAGGCCAAACCCCAGGGCTCCTACCTCCAATGGACATCACTGCTTTTCCGGGGAAAGTCAGGCTTTATTGGGTGGGTGAGCCGAGCGCACCACGTATATGTGGGCCTTCAGTAAAACAAACACCACGTGCAATAAAGAAGCCGAGTCATCAACCCACATAAAATAATGACGTGTCAATCGAGAGATCCGCGACCAGCATCGTCTCACCAGGAAGCCGACATCGAAAGTACACGCTCAAACTCTGCGTCACCACGAGATATTTCATGGAAGATCCCCCGAACGCCGTTTAGGCCAAATGATGCATCATCCGTGGAAATCTGATGGACCCAGCGGAAGCATGGCTACTATGCCATATTAACCGTCATGTTCTGGTTCAGGGAGACCGTGGCTTCCATCACCAACAGGATCTTAAGGCAGGATGCACATCACCGATTAAAGAACGTGACCAACGGCTGGGAGCCAGATTCATTAAACGCAGCCCGGCCATACATCATGAGACCATCACGGCCTGGTCGAGCAGGCTTCACACCTCCGCCTCGCCATACCGGTAACACGGCAAATCATGCCCGGTTTTAATTCTGAAAAAGGTACACAGCAGAGCCGGGACACACACACCGATCCCGAGAAGGAGATAAACGGTCCATGTCCAGCGGACGCACCCGTTATTCACCCACATGTATAAACTGCGACCCATCTTTCAGCGGCGCAAGGTCGGGGGAAAGTGACTTTTTTAAAGTGATGAAGAACAACCTCCATAGACGTCCCGTCTAACAGTGACTACGACTCAGACCAGGGCTGTCATACTCTAACACTTCCCCAGATGTTTCTGTACTACAACTCCCATGAATCCCTGGCCATCTACTGCATCAGAACAGTTCTGGGAATTGTAGGCATTAACAGGAGGGGGGGGGGGGGGGGACTGTGAGCTTGAAACCACCAGCTGCATAAACCCCCACCGAGCTCCGCTGGACGAGTTCGCCACACACTATGGTGACTAGGTGGCAGTGCCCCAAATAGCCAATTCACCGTACTTTTGCCACAGTATTTGCCAACACTGAACCAGAAACACCCGGCCCCTGGATGACGTCCTGCCATAACCACCCATTGAATGGAGTCACAAGCCTGCCCTTGGAAACAGGATAAGAAGGGTTAACTGAAGCCATCGGATCGCAGCGCTTCAGCCCTCGAAAGCAACACATTTAAAAGGCAATAAATGCCAGTAATCCCAGAGTAATGCGGCGGCTCGGGCGAGGGATGCGTGCATTGGTGGGGCCGCACCTGGAGCCAGACAATCCCACCATTGTTCGCGGGGACACAGGAGAGGCCAGGGGCCCCGACATGAAGAGCCAGAGGTGTTTGTGAGATTTCACTGGAAAGTTTCGGTTACAGCCTGGAAGCGGTGGCTGCGTAAACAAAAAAGTGACACCAGGGGAGGACACAGGGCCATCACCACCAGGGGGGATTCACACGCCATGCGTGGGGGAGGTGAGGGCGGCTACAAGGCCTTTATATTAGGACTTCAAACAGGATTTACTGCCCTGAGAGGACCCTGTGTTGTGCTGGGGGGGGGGGGTCCTCCCTGTGTTGTGCTGGGGGGGGGGGGTCTTATAACTCCAGCAAGTCAGTGCTCTGTATCGAGAACACCGGACAACACGCCAGCACAGGGGGGGGGGGGGGGCGTACCCCGTGCCAGGGATTACAGACACTGAGAAGCCACAGGTTGGGGCTAGGAGCCAGAGGCTCAGGCAGCCGCGCAGTCACAGCCCAGACACCCCAAATCATGAGAATCTGCAGCACCCCACACTACACCCTGGCAAGCACAGGGTCATTCTAGGTTACCAGGGATGGACCCCCATGATCTCCTGCCAAGTAGCAAGCAGACAACCTTGGGGTGATCCAGGGCACCCCACTCCTTGCAAGGTCACCCTGTGGACTCGCCGAGTCGTGAAACCGGTAACACGAGCTCCAGCTCTTTAAACGTGAGGGGGGGGGGGGGGAACAGGTTTGAACGAAATAAAGTGTGCATTGAAAAGTGACTGACACCGGCGTAACCGAAGAGACACCAGCACACAGACCTCTGAACTACAGCCCCCATGATCCCCAGCCAGCGGGAGGGTACAGGCATCTGGCCCGCCCCATCGAGGCTCAGAAAACACCGACCAGTCACTGAGGGGTTAAAGAAAACCAGGACAAGCTTTTTCAAGGAATTTCGGAAATGCAGATTTCTCCTGTGGGCAGAATAGCGCGAGGTCTGCAAATGTGCCAGCGCCTGGCGAGGAGCGACGCATTAACCCCTTACTGTCAGCACAGAGGCAGAAGATTGCAAGCTCTAAAGCCACAAACCACATGAGGGCGGCCCATGTACCCCCCCAAAAAAACAGCAGGTCCAGGTATGTTACACAGTTGGGGAGGGGTACACTGGGAAGCAGTCAGGGGGTGATAGGGGGGTACACTGGGAAGCAGTCAGGGGGTGATGGGGGGGGGCACACTGGGAAGCAGTCAGGGGGTGATATGGGGGTACACTGGGAAGCAGTCAGGGGGTGATATGGGGGTACACTGGGAAGCAGTCAGGGGGTGATATGGGGGTACACTGGGAAGCAGTCAGGGGGTGATATGGGGGTACACTGGGAAGCAGTCAGGGGGTGATATGGGGGTACACTGGGAAGCAGTCAGGGGGTGATATGGGGGTACACTGGGAAGCAGTCAGGGGGTGATATGGGGGTACACTGGGAAGCAGTCAGGGGGTGATATGGGGGTACACTGGGAAGCAGTCAGGGGGTGATATGGGGGGCACACTGGGAAGCAGTCAGGGGGTGATTATGGGGGTACACTGGGAAGCAGTCAGGGGGTGATAGGGGGGTACACTGGGAAGCAGTCAGGGGGTGATTATGGGGGTACACTGGGAAGCAGTCAGGGGGTGATATGGGGGGCACACTGGGAAGCAGTCAGGGGGTGATTATGGGGGTACACTGGGAAGCAGTCAGGGGGTGATAGGGGGGTACACTGGGAAGCAGTCAGGGGGTGATTATGGGGGTACACTGGGAAGCAGTCAGGGGGTGATTATGGGGGTACACTGGGAAGCAGTCAGGGGGTGATTATGGGGGTACACTGGGAAGCAGTCAGGGGGTGATTATGGGGGTACACTGGGAAGCAGTCAGGGGGTGATTGGGGGGGGCACACTGGGAGGCAGTCAGGGGGTAATATGGGGGGGGTACACACTGGGAAGCAGTCAGGGGGTGATTATGGGGGTACACTGGGAAGCAGTCAGGGGGTGATTATGGGGGTACACTGGGAAGCAGTCAGGGGGTGATTATGGGGGTACACTGGGAAGCAGTCAGGGGGTGATTGGGGGGGTCACACTGGGAGGCAGTCAGGGGGTGATATGGGGGTACACACTGGGAAGCAGTCGGGGGTGATTGGGGGGGGGGGGTTACCTCTGCCCAGCTTCCTGCCCTTCTCCAGCTCCCGGCGCCGCACGGGGAAGGTATACTGTCCGGAGGAGAATCCGGGCTGACACTCCGGGGGGTCCGAGCTCTGCGAGGGCATCACCTGTAAAGGGGGGGGGGGCACACAGGTTACAATATGCCCCTGGAAAAGCAACACACCGGGGGGGGGGTAAGAGTGCAGCCTCTCCACGGATACGAGGGGGGGGGTCTCAGGGTACTAATGCTCCCGGGACGGGAAGTGATCTCCCGGTGGGGGGGGGGGCTCGCCGGGAGTAGGACGGGGGGGGGGGTCCCCGGGGTAAGTGGGCGGGGGGGGTCCCGGGCCGGGGTAAGTGGGCGGGGGGGGGGGTCCCCGGGGTAAGAGGGCGGGGGGGTTGTACCTGCGCGGCGCTGAGCACACAGCAGAGCACAGCACCGAACACGCCTCTGCTCCTCCACATCCTGCAGCTGCGAGAAACTCACAGCACATGGAGCGCGCGCCGCGCCCTTTAACTGGGGGCAGGACTCAGGTGTGCGCCGAGGGGCGGGGCTCAAGCAGGTGCGCGGATCTCATTGGCTGGAACTGCAGTCACTTCCAGTTTTAACTCCCACCCACTAGATCTGAAACGACCACTCCATTCCGGATCTTTCCAGGAAATGCAGCCAATCCCAGGAAATGCAGCCACCAATCCCAGGAAATGCAGCCAGTCCCAGGAAATGCAGCCAATCCCGGGAAATGCAGCCAATCCCGGGAAATGCAGCCAATCCCGGGAAATGCAGCCAGTCCCGGGAAATGCAGCCAATCCCGGGAAATGCAGCCAATCCGGGAAATGCAGCCACTCCTGGGAAATGCAGCCAATCCCGGGAAATGCAGCCAATCTCGAGAAATGCAGCCAATCCCGGGAAATGCAGCCAGTCCCAGGAAATGCAGCCAGTCCCAAGAAATGCAGCCAGTCCCAGGAAATGCAGCCAGTCCCGAGAAAATGCAGCCAATCCCGGGAAATGCAGCCAGTCCCAGGAATGCAGCTAATCCCGGGAAATGCAGCCAATCACAGGAAATGCAGCCACTCCTGGGAAATGCAGCCACTCCTGGGAAATGCAGCCAATCACAGGAAATGCAGCCACTCCTGGGAAATGCAGCCACTCCTGGGAAATGCAGCCACTCCTGGGAAATGCAGCCAATCACAGGAAATGCAGCCACTCCTGGGAAATGCAGCCACTCCTGGGAAATGCAGCCACTCCTGGGAAATGCAGCCAGTCCCAGGAATGCAGCTAATCCCGGGAAATACATACACACAGGCACTATACACAGACAGGCACTATACACACAGGCACTATACACACACACAGGCACTATACACATACACAGGCACTATACACACACACAGGCACTATACACACACACACAGGCACTATACACACATACACACACACAGGCACTATACACACACACACAGGCACTATACACACACACACAGGCACTATACACACACACACAGGCACTATACACACACACACAGGCACTATACACACATACACACAGGCACTATACACACACACACATGCACTATACACACATGCACTATACACACAGGCACTATACACATACACACAGGCACTATACACACACATACACAGGCACTATACACACACATACACAGGCACTATACACACACAGGCACTATACACATACACACACACAGGCACTATACACACACAGGCACTATACACACACACACACAGGCACTTATACACACACACACACAGGCACTATACACACACAGGCACTATGCACACACACACAGGCACTATACAGACACACAGGCACTATACACATACACAGGCACTATACACACACACAGGCACTATACACACACACAGGCACTATACACACACACAGGCACTATACACACACACACAGGCACTATACACACACACACAGGCACTATACACACATACACACACACACAGGCACTATACACCGACACAGGCACTATACACCGACACAGGCACTATACACACATACACACACACAGGCACTATACACACACACAGGCACTATACATACACACAGGCACTATACACACACACACACAGGCACTATACACACACACACAGGCACTATACACACATACACACACACACAGGCACTATACACACACACACAGGCACTATACACACACACACAGGCACTATACACACACACAGGCACTATACACACATACACACAGGCACTATACACATACACACAGGCACTATACACACACATACACAGGCACTATACACACACACACAGGCACTATACACACACATACACACACACAGGCACTATACACACATACACAGGCACTATACACACACACACAGGCACTATACACACAGGCACTATACACACATGCACTATACACACAGGCACTATACACATACACACACACAGGCACTATACACACACACACACAGGCACTATACACACACAGGCACACACACACAGGCACTATACACACACAGGCACTATACACACACAGGCACCTATACACACACACACAGGCACTATACACACACACAGGCACTATACATACACACAGGCACTATACACACACACACACACAGGCACTATACATACACACAGGCACTATACACACACAGGCACTAACACCACACACACAGGCACTATACACACACACAGGCACTATACACACACACACACACAGGCACTATACACACACACACAGGCACTATACATACACACAGGCACTATACACACACACACAGGCACTATACACACATACACACACACAGGCACTATACACACACACACACAGGCACTATACACACACACAGGCACTATACACACACACACAGGCACTATACACACACACAGGCACTATACACACATACACACACAGGCACTATACACACAACACACAGGCACTATACACACATGCACTATACACACAGGCACTATACACATACACACACACAGGCACTATACACACACACACACAGGCACTATACACACACACACAGGCACTATACACACACAGGCACTATACACACACAGGCACTATACACATACACACACACACAGGCACTATACACACACACACACACAGGCACTATACACACACACACACAGGCACTATACACACACAGGCACTATACACACACACACAGGCACTATACACACACAGGCACTATACCACACAACACACACACAACAGGCACTATACACACACACAGGCACTATACACATACACAGGCACTATACACACACACAGGCACTATACATACACACAGGCACTACACACACACACACAGGCACTATATACACACACACACAGGCACTATACACACATACACACAGGCACTATACACACACACACAGGCACTATACACACACACACAGGCACTATACACACACACACAGGCACTATACATACACACAGGCACTATACACACACACACAGGCACTATACACACATACAGGCACTATACACACACACAGGCACTATACACACAGGCACTATACACACAGGCACTATACACACACAGGCACTATACACACACACACAGGCACTATACACACACATGCACTATACACATACACAGGCACTATACACACACACAGGCACTATACACACACACAGGCACTATACACACACAGGCACTATACATACACACAGGCACTATACACACACACACAGGCACTATACACACATACACACACACAGGCACTATACACACACACACACAGGCACCATACACACACACAGGCACTATACACACACACACAGGCACTATACACACACACAGGCACTATACATACACACAGGCACTATACACACACACACAGGCACTATACACACATACACACACACAGGCACTATACACACACACACAGGCACTATACACACACACAGGCACTATACACACATACACACAGGCACTATATACACACACACAGGCACTATACACACACACAGGCACTATACACACACACACAGGCACTATACACACACACACAGGCACTATACACACATACACATACACACAGGCACTATACACACACATACACAGGCACTATACACACACACACAGGCACTATACACACACAGGCACTATACACACACACACAGGCACTATACACACACAGGCACTATACACACACCACACAGGCACTATACACACACAGGCACTATACACACATGCACTATACACTCAGGCACTATACACATACACACACACAGGCACTATACACACACACACACAGGCACTATACACACACAGGCACTATACACACACAGGCACTATACACACACACACACAGGCACTATACACACACACACACAGGCACTATACACACACACAGGCACTATACACATACACAGGCACTATACACACACACACAGGCACTATACACACACACAGGCACTATACACACACACACAGGCACTATACACACACACAGGCACTATACACACACACACAGGCACTATACACACACAGGCACTATACACACACACACAGGCACTATACACACATACACACACACAGGCACTATACACACACACACACAGGCACTATACACACACACAGGCACTATACACACACACACAGGCACTATACATACACACAGGCACTATACACACACACACAGGCACTATACACACATACACACACACAGGCACTATACACACACACACAGGCACTATACATACACACAGGCACTATACACACACACACAGGCACTATACACACATACACACACACAGGCACTATACACACACACACAGGCACTATACACACACACACAGGCACTATACACACACACAGGCACTATACACACATACACACAGGCACTATACACACACACACAGGCACTATACACACACACACAGGCACTATACACACACACAGGCACTATACACACATACACACAGGCACTATACACACACACACAGGCACTATACACACATGCACTATACACACAGGCACTATACACATACACACAGGCACTATACACACACATACACAGGCACTATACACACACACACAGGCACTATACACACACAGGCACTATACACACACACACAGGCACTATACACACACACACAGGCACTATACACACACAGGCACTATACACACATGCACTATACACACAGGCACTATACACATACACACACACAGGCACTATACACACACAGGCACTATACACACACACACACAGGCACTATACACACACAGGCACTATACACACACACACAGGCACTATACACACACACACACACACACTCACACAGGCACTATACACACACAGGCACTATACACACACACACAGGCACTATACACACACACAGGCACTATACACACACACAGGCACTATACACACACACACACACAGGCACTATACACACACACACAGGCACATATACATACACACAGGCACTATACACACACACACAGGCACTATACACACACACAGGCACTATACACACACACACAGGCACTATACACACACACACAGGCACTATACACACACACAGGCACTATACACACATACACACAGGCACTATACACACACACACAGGCACTATACACACACACACAGGCACTATACACACACACAGGCACTATACACACACACACACAGGCACTATACACACACACACAGGCACTATACACACATGCACTATACACACAGGCACTATACACATACACACAGGCACTATACACACACATACACAGGCACTATACACACACACACAGGCACTATACACACACAGGCACTATACACACACACACAGGCACTATACACACACACACAGGCACTATACACACACAGGCACTATACACACATGCACTATACACACAGGCACTATACACATACACACACACAGGCACTATACACACACAGGCACTATACACACACACACACAGGCACTATACACACACAGGCACTATACACACACACACAGGCACTATACACACACACACACAGGCACTATACACACACACAGGCACTATACACATACACAGGCACTATACACACACACAGGCACTATACACACACACAGGCACTATACACACACAGGCACTATACACACACTCACACAGGCACTATACACACACAGGCACTATACACACACACACAGGCACTATACACACACACACACAGGCACTATACACACACAGGCACTATACACATACACAGGCACTATACACACACACAGGCACTATACACACACACAGGCACTATACACACACAGGCACTATACATACACACAGGCACTATACACACACACAGGCACTATACACACATACACACACACAGGCACTATACACACACACACACACACACAGGCACTATACACACACACAGGCACTATACACACATACACACAGGCACTATACACACACACACACAGGCACTATACACACATGCACTATACACACAGGCACTATACACATACACACACACAGGCACTATACACACACACACACAGGCACTATACACACACACACAGGCACTATACACACACAGGCACTATACACACATGCACTATACACACAGGCACTATACACATACACACACACAGGCACTATACACATACACACACACAGGCACTATACACACACACACACAGGCACTATACACACACAGGCACTATACACACACACACACAGGCACTATACACACACACACACAGGCACTATACACACACACACACACAGGCACTATACACACACACAGGCACTATACACACACACAGGCACTATACACACACACAGGCACTATACACATACACAGGCACTATACACACACACAGGCACTATACACACACAGGCACTATACATACACACAGGCACTATACACACACACACAGGCACTATACACACATACACACAGGCACTATACACACATACACACAGGCACTATACACACACACAGGCACTATACACACACACACACACACCACACGCACTATACACACACACACAGGCACTATACATACACACAGGCACTATACACACACACACAGGCACTATACACACATACACACACACAGGCACTATACACACACACAGGCACTATACATACACACAGGCACTATACACACACACAGGCACTATACACACACACACACAGGCACTATACAAACACACAGGCACTATACACACACACACACAGGCACTATACACACACACAGGCACTATACACACACACTCTATACACAGCATTTTATTAATCTCACCCCGTTACATGAGCTCTGGGGTGGATTTTCCATTCGAGGGGTCGTGTATGCGCTCAGATGTGACGTCATACAGCGCTCGTATTTTCGGGTAAGTGATGCTCAGCTTGCGGCTGTTTTTAACCCTTTCTGCTTCTTGTGAAGCTCTGCACGGTTCCCTTTTCCCCTCGTTCTTTCCACTGTTTATCGGTCCCTGTTTACTAAACAGCTCTGTCACCCACTCGCTCGGCGCTGTCTTTGCCCCTGCTTAAACACAGGTGAGTCCATTTCTGTTCCTTACAACTTTTACTGCCTTACCCAGAAGCCCCGGCTCCACAAAATGTGACAGAGGTCAGCAGCATAGGAGCATACGACCCTGCCCAAGAGCTTACAGTCTAACTGCTGCCGCCTCTCGAATACAGATTGTAAGCTCACGTGCTTCAAGCCGAGCACCTTGTCCTGTCCTTTTGTATCGGTTGTCGTTTTTTTGTATATTTCCCCCTCTCAAAGATGACCTCATATTGGCCCATTGTACAGCGCCGCAGCCTATGTCGGAGCTCTATTACATGGCGCTGTACGATGATCATATAAATTGAATTTCAGGGGGGTCAGACGCCTGGTACAGGGTGTAACACATGCCCCTAAAAGAGCCCACTAAATACTGCGGCTGTATGGGCTTTGCAGACTGAGCTTGGGAATGAATTGCAGCGGGCACAGAGTAAATGCCACAGCGGGCGCAACGCGTTTGGGTGGTCTGTAGGAGCAGATGTCATGCTGTCAGCCTGATGGGTCTGGACTCTGGAGCTGCTCACTCTGAGCTTTCTGATGTGAGCAGGGGGGCCCCGGGCAATGAAAGTCCTGACAGCCATGTGACTCAGCGTGTGCCCGCTCCCCGCTGGCATATTGCACCAGTCAATCGTTGCCGTGACGCGCTGGGATATTTATCCAGCCGCTCCTTGGTGTATTGCACCAGCTACTGGCATATCTGGGCACGCTGCCGTAACGTTCACCCCGAGCTTGCTGCGTGAGTGCACACCGTGCGGGGTGCGGGTGCTGCCACGCGCGCGCCCTGAATAAGATCTTGTGGTGTAAGCGCTCAATGGCGCGCGCACAGTGACATAACTAGCAAAACTGAGGTTGGTTACGCACAGGGCCGTCTTTAAGGAGGGGCAGTTGCCCCAGGCCCAGTCATAGTTGAGGGGCCCAAAGCAGGCTGCTTAGTTTGTGGGCGGCTGGGGCAGTTTTACAGTGGTGGCTCTGTGTTTTTTGGAGGCCCCTGTTCTGGCACATGTGGGAACCTCTCATGTGGGGACCGGTGCACTTCCGGTGACGTTTCAGCCGCTCACATCAAGGAACCCCCAGCAATGCGCATGCGTACCGCCGATTGGTTACCCCAGCTCTCATGCAGGCACACGCAGGCTGCTTGCAGAGCACAGCTGTATGAGGTCCTGCAAGGGCGATACAGTGTTTGTCCTGCCATCTGCTGATACTTTCAGCAAATAACAGGAAGCAGTCCCTGTGAAGTTCTGATTTATATATATCCGGTGTCTCCCCAGCCCCAAGTACAATTACAGAGGCCTGTTCAATACCTCAGCCGCTGCAAGTGCTAAGTTAGCAACTTGCATTGAACGCCGTTCAACCGCTCAGCGCTCAGCAGTGCTAACCTAGCACTTGCAGCGACCCGAGGAGATGCTGAGTGTGAAGTTTTAAAGATGGCCGCCGCATGAAGCCAGTAACAATGCCCTACAGCAAGATGGCCGCCGCCTCGAAGCAAGTAATAATTCCGTACAGCAATGTTAATTTTGAGGTTTCTCTTCACCAAAGCACAAAATATTTCTTTATTATTTCCCCCTGCACATAGACATATATTACAGTTCAATTTATATATTGTTTCAGAAGTAAACATAACGTTTATTCATTAAAAACTATCATTTGTGGTGTGTGCATACAAAACGGATTGTGCTGACTGCTTCTCTTTATTATATTTTGTCCGATTGATCCGAAAAACAATCTGAATTTTTCATTAAGAAATCGTTGTCCATTTTGGATTCAAAATTCGCATCCAAAGGGTTCAACGACACTGCTGCAGCAAACTGAATTGCTGCGCTGCAGCAATTCAGCAACTGCTGAGGTATTGAACAGGCCTCAGATGGCTGTAATCGCAGCGAGCGCATCTCTGACGAATTGGCGGTACGCTCGCGCATGCGCATTGCTGGTGGTTCCTTGATGTGAGCGGCTGAAACGTCACCGGAAGTGCGCCGGTCCCCACATATGAGAGGTTCCCACATGTGCCAGAACACCCCAGGCTTCTCTGGAAGCCCTGCAGCCTTCCTAGGCCCGGTGGGCCCCCTCTGATGATGTCAGAGAGGGCGCCGCCACAGGGGGCGGGGCCAAACGGGAGGAAGCCAGTTGAGGTTTCCTGACTGCATAGGATTGGACACACCCTAATCAAAGGACCTCACATAGAGGCTGCAGCTCCTTGTGCTGACTCCACCCCCTCCTTCCACAGAGAGAGCCACGAGCCTCCACGTGGAGCACAAGAAGGTATTTGGGGGGGGGTGCTGGTATTTGGGGGGGCCTAGGAGAAACACAGGACAGGTCCTGCTAAAAAACTGTCTGCACATCACAATCTCCCTCCAGCTCTCAGCACAGAGGCTGACTGTCACAATCTGTGTGTAGCAAGGTTTGTGTGCACGGCCTAATACAGGGAGAAATGACACCTCTGAGCTTGCAATCTGACTCTGGGGGCTGCAGAGGTTTGGGAGAAGGAGCTGCCCATGGTTTCAAGCAGGCAGCACTTCTCTGTCAGTGATCTGAGGTGTGTTCAGTTCCTCAGCAGCTGCTGAATTGTTCCATTGCAGCCGTGTCACTGAACGCTTTGGCTGTGAATATGGAAGCGAAAGGGCAGAGGATTGCTTAACCCTTTCGCTGCGGTGGACGCGCTCAGCGCGTCCAACCGCATGTCACGTTCCATGCGGTGGACGCGCTGAGCACATCCTCTCTTTGGGGCCAGCGTTCCGGCCGATCGCTGGCCCCCCCGGTGCGGGCTGACATCCTCGATGTCAGCCCAGCACCCGGAACCGCCGCCGGAGTAATTAGGTGTCATCGCGGTGGCGCGATGACACCTAATTCAGGCGCCCCCCGCATGTTCATTGGAACCCCCTATCTCCCGATCCGTGGCAGCTAGGGGTTAAAGTTTGCCATTGTTGGATTGGCCAGAGCATGGCAGTTCCAACGATACCAAACACGACTGTGAAAAAAGTTTTTAAAAAATAATAAAAAATAAAAACATGTTTATTTATTTTTTTTATAACTTTTAAATAAGTTTTTTTTCTTTTTTTTTTGGTTCATTAATGCAGAAATATTGTTCCCATTTCAATTATAATGTGAACAATGATGCTGCACTAAGGATTTTTGTATGGGTTGCGTTTGTTAAAAATCGCGTAATTTTCCCCAAAAAAAAATGTAACGACACCCATCTCTAATTTTTTTAACAAGCGCACCCCATACAAATATAACCGCAATTGCTCGCGCGTTAAAAATGTGGGAAAAAAAACACTTTACACGTTGTAAATTATTGAAAATTCATATGTTATTGCATTTTTTGTTATAATATACAGACAGGACATGACGTATACATATAATAATGACATATTATGAATCTGCCGAGTCTGACGGAAAGAACGATATATAATATGTCTGGGTCATATACTAAAATAAGCCTTCAAAACACGTTTAAACATGATGAGCAAAACCGGTAAAAATGACCTCAGCACAGGGGCGGGAAAAGCCTCAGCAGCGAAAGGGTTAATGAAAGGTGCTGTGTCTGCAAAATCCACTTTTGTCCATTTTATTACATCTTTAGTATTACTGTTTACCATGTTGCAATAAATATTTGCTGTTTTGCTCCACCAAACCTACAAAAAGAACATTTCCTTATTGGATTATTTTCTCCCTGGAGGCGGCCATCTTTTGTACGTCACACTCAGCTAACCCCGCAGCACCTCTCGATTTGGATGCAAGTGCTAAATTAGCAGTGCTGAGCTGCAGAACAGCGTTCAGTGGCAAATTGCAGCGGCTGAGCAACTGAACACGCCTCAGGCTGCATTCCAGGAGCAGCATGTGGGGAGTGAGCTTAAACTTCTTTGGGTAAGGGAAGTTAACCCTCTCCACTCACTACCCCAGATACTGCACATACATTTTATAGCTTATACGTTCTTATAAACAGATGCAGGTTCTTACCTAAGCGCTCTCCGCTTTCATGGAATGGGCAAACATGGATTCACATGCGTTATTTTTCAACATTTTATAATTATTTAAATATAATTATATCATTATTTTAAAAACGTTTAATCATTTTAATATAGTTAAAATATATTTTCATACTTAAAATTTTAACAATATAATGAAGACTAAAAAGCAATGAACCTGAAAAAGGTCTAGAAATGTGAAATGCTAATCTATAGTTAATGGCACCACGATATTATGTGTAATCCAAGGAATACAGACTCAATTTGAGAACTATTTGATCTCTAGAATATGCCATTCATACCTATATTATGACGAAAGTATATAAAATTGCATAATCATTATTAAATGTAGAATGAAAAGGACACCAGGCATAAGGACCAATGTGATGTCATTTGTATTGTACAATTTAATAAAGATTAAATGGTTTTACAGATACTTCTGTTTAATGAGATCTATTTATTCTCAAAGATAGTAATGATAGAATTATTAGAATATATAATTTCAGTTTTATTGCTGTGGAGCTCTGATCATTACTGTCATTGTTTGAAATCTGTACAGACTCTGACCCAACCACCTCAACAGGCAGAGAATTCCACAGCTTTATTGCTCTTCCTGTAAAAA